>WBMW01001880.1:288275-331827 GCA_013396635.1 Penelope pileata | reverse complement strand
GTGGGCGGACGTGCGCGAGGGGAGGAGGCGGGAGAAAACATGAAGGTGAATCTGTTCTCAAGAGTTTAGTGATGTAAAGGGAGCTATTACCTCTAATGAGCAAGTATCTTCTTGCCAGGAGTCTGGAATATTCGTTTATCTCATGCTGCTAAATTATAGTTCAATGTCTATCCTCAAGGGCTGGTGTGTTTTTGACTTTTAGCTATTTTCCTAATGCCTACTGTATTAAATACTCGAGACAGACCCTACGTATTGCCTCAAGAACACACCCTGTTTGACTGGCAAGATCTTCAGTGCACATGCGTGCGTCCTGAGAGCGTGTCTTGGCTGCTGATCTTTCACTGAAACCTGAAGCATGTTCATCTTGATCTACTGCAGCTGTCTGTGGTTAACACAAGAAACTTTGTTTCTTGTAATAAAAATAATAATAATAAATAATGTGTTATTACAGAGGAGAAACTGCTAATCTAATTCCGATTCTTAAACCAAATCACAGTAATTAGTGGTCCCACTAATACAATATTCAAAATGTCAGCTTCTGAAATTTTGTACTGAGAATTTATGTTCCATGTATGTGTTTTTCTTTTCCAATGTTTAGATTGCATTTCACTGTGAGAAATCAAGTATTTTCCAATGGAAGCTTCAGAATTGCATTAGGCAATAGAGTAATAAGGCCAGATAATCAAGCAACTGGTTTAAAATTTGAACTCATAGTTTTTACAGACAGACAGTCATGTAAAGATTTCCTCACAGTTCAAATAAAGCTAAAAAAAATGCATTTACAGGCTGGATTCCTAGCACTCAAGCTATCGGTTTTCAGCTATGGAGCTGGGCTTTACCCTGAGGTAGAATTTTCTCTGCTGGTAAAGTAAGATGTGTCAGTGGAGCATCTGAAGTGAAGCATGAAATCAAAAATCTCAGTTGCTTGCAGACAGTAAAACTTCCATTGCCCTCTTCATAAGGGACCTATTCTGTGGTTCTGGGAATATTTCAGTTTGTATTTACGCCTGATCTTCTTAAAATATTTTTCTTCTAGTTTCTGTACTTCATTGAAGTTGTGCTCTGCTTTACTTTAGAAACCATTGCTGTATAACATTTAACAAATCTGAGTTGATCTACTTTAGTGAAGGATGAAGCAATCCTATTTGCATGTTTTTTCTGAAGCACTGATGACAAAATCTATGTGACTGTAGCACAAGACTACTGTTTACAGTAAATAAAACTTGTTCAGCGTTTGTCAGCAGCATGCCTTGTTTTCAATTAAAATAAAAAATTTGGTGTTTCTGTGATTTGGGTTAATAATTAACCTGATCTGACAAAACTGTCTGGCAAAAGTAGCTGGGCTGGATGTATGTGGCAGAAGGGCCCTCAGCAGGAAGGAGGCAACCTGTGGAAGCCACCAGCAAAGCTGGTGTGTTAGCTCTGAAGAGACTCTTTTAACAGTGAATTGTAATATAAACCATGTCTTTTTTTGTTGTTCCTGTCACCAGTATGCTTTAGTTTTCCTCTCCAAGAACACAACTCTGTGTGATAGCACCCAGGCCAAAATATGCTATGCAAGCTGTTGTTCCAAATCAGGAATTTTTAGGGAATTTGTGGATGGACCACGGGGAGAGAGCTTTATAAAGCCTTTGACATATGGAACCATGACAAAACTTTTGTGTTTCTGGGTTTAATTTCACTTCTATTTTACCTTTCCAGTTTACTTTTAACACAGGTAGGCTCCATATAGAAAAGGCAATCTCGGATGACCCACCAGTCTTCTGAGGGCAAACAGAGAAACCGGATTGGATCTTTGAGCTACAGTGGGAGTTGAAAAGGAGCAAGGATGCTCTGACTGATGGCACACCAATTGAGGGGAAAGGCAAAATAGGTGTAACGGGGTGTCTTGGGTTCTCTAGCATCTAACAGATTCTCCTTGACTCACCCCTGCACATTGCATTTTGTATTTAAAAATAAATAAATAAATAAAAGCTTATGTTCTTCATTACCAAGGGCAGTGGAAAATCTGCAAAAATTTGAGACTAGAAAAACAAAGCAGATGAAGTCAGTGGGTGGCCTGTGTTCACTGCAACGTCTTCTAAAGTGTCCGGACACTGAATTTATTGTAATCACTTCTGGTTTATAAGCATATATCTGAGTGGGAAGGGAGTGGGGGAAGGAGGAAAGTAACAAATGTTACTTTACTGAGACAATATGTTCCTACCATACTGATTTTAAAAAAGAAAGTAAAGATGTTTCCGGAAAGGAAGCATGAAACAGTGCATTGTTAGGAATCCTATTATTTATAATTTTGTATCACAGCCCAGCCTTGGTGCTTTTGTGTCACTGTATTTAATTTCATTTTTAATCTTGATTTTGTTTCTTACTTAAATGAAACTCACATACGTCGGGTTGCTTCAAAAAATGCTGACCAATTGTAGGTCAGAAACCAAGGGGAATTTCATCTCGTTGGCTAGGAGAAGCAGCCTTTCCTTCTCTTTGTTTTCTGAGGAAATGCCTCCGTTGCTGCACACTCCCTGGCAGCACAGTAGGCTTCCCAACTGCAGTGAAGTCACTGAGGTGCAGCTGCGCTTCTCATGCTCCTAGGCAGGTGTTTATAGGCGGATATGCCCTGTAAGCAACACCAAACTGGTTTGGTTTTTTGATTTCTTTGTCCTTCGTTTTAAGGAAGAGCAATGAAATTTTTATTTTTAAAGGAGAGTGGAGAAAGCCATTTTGTTCTTAATGTGTACCTCTGTCCAGGGCTGCCTTTACTTTGCCTGCACAGCTAGCACAGTGCTGGGATCCATCTGACCACTGCAGCTTCCCAGTGCAGAGGATGGACATCCTCCCAAGGGAGATTTCCCTCCCTTCTGCCCAGAGGCTCCATGCAGGGCTACCTGGAGAGGCTGTTAGCAAACATTCCCATTTTATTCAGCTGCTGCTGGGCCTGTGGAACCTCGCATGAGCTGGTTGCCTGTCCCTGCAGGGCCAGGGCTTGTGGTGCCCTCCCTCCTCCTGCACGAGAAGTCTCTTACTTGGCAGGTTGTGAGCAGCACCGTGCCTTCTGTCACGTGCAGCCCGGGGTGACGAGGGGGTAAGGTCCCACAGTGTACAGTGCAAATACAGCCTGAAGGTAGCAGGGCAAGATCTGCCATGCAAACTCCTCGTAATTCCACGTTTGCAAACACCTGCTGTGCTGTATCACCCTCTAGATTATTGTTATGGGCTTCTGCAAAGATTTCTCAATGGCTTGTTTTGTATTTTTTAGCTGCTAGCAGAGCAAGCGCTCAGCTTAATGTGGTTGTGATAAAAGTATTTTTGCTGTAAGGTAATGGAGCAGTGCTTCTGTTACTGATAGCTGAATCTGACTGCCTTGCAAAAATCATAATGTAGGAAGTTCTT
The DNA here is from genome assembly GCA_013396635.1 of Penelope pileata. Taxonomy (NCBI): domain Eukaryota; kingdom Metazoa; phylum Chordata; class Aves; order Galliformes; family Cracidae; genus Penelope; species Penelope pileata. The sequence goes on along the minus strand of WBMW01001880.1, from coordinate 328,440 downwards.
CAGATAATGTAATTTTGTTTCCTGTTTCTTCCAAAGCAAGAGCCAGGATTTTTTATGTCTACATCCTCTGTACTCTTTTTTCCCTTGGTCTACTGGACAAAGATGAACCAAAGCAACAAATGTGACGACTTCACGGATGGGTGAGGTTTGTTGCAGGCCTGACCTATGACAGAAGCCAATTCCATTATTCAGATGCCTCCTGAGATTGTATCAGGCACTTTCACATGCTTTCTTGGTGTTGTTTTTGTGTTGTTTGTTTATTTATTCTGTTTGTTTGATTTTGTTATTTACTTACTTATTATTTTTTGAATAATAATGCCACATTGGTACACAACATGGTGCAAGGCCAGTTTCAGAAACATGCTGTATGATGCCCCTGAAGCTGAGCAATCCTCTCCAGCTGGTGCACGCCTATCAGGAAGTAGCAAAGGTCAAGTCCCAGTTTTGAGACCATCTCTTCTAGGGGCTAGCATGATGCAGAAGCAGCTTCCTATTGCTTTGTGCTACCTTGTGCATGTGCAGGGCTGTGCCTGCAACCTGTGTCCTTGCACACGTGCAGCAGCAGCAACATTAGTCCTGCTGCTTCTGAAAAAACTCTTTGCAAGCACAGAAGAAGATATTTGCTGACTGGAGAGCTGTTCCACTTCTCCCCGTGGAAGCAGTGGCAGGTGAGGTAGGAGCAATCCCTACTCTGGATGTAGGGGACAGGCCATTATTTCTGAAGAAAAGTAAATTTAATTCTTAATGTACACTTCATTCTTTGTAAAGATTTAATGCCTCTTACATATTACTGATAACATGGGATTTCAAGATCCAAATGTTTTTAAACTGTAGTGCAAGTGAATTACGTGCTGTGCTTTATGCCATGGACTATATAACAGCTAATTCAATGCGTCCCACAGCTTCTCAGGACACAACAAATGGATGTGAAGGCTTATATATAAATCTCCTTGCACCAGGTGCAGGGTGTTTTTTTTAAACTAGTAGGGAATCTGCACTTTTTATTTTATACTGTTGCATGTAGCTTGATCTAAGTGTACCTTCTACAGTTTCATCAACACCTCCTTCCTTGCATAATTTATATTAGTATTTAGCACTCTATGTGATACAAAAATGATACAAAATAGCCTTAAGATGAATGAAGACCAAAGAAAGACTTTTTGCTGGTCTGTACAGGTTTTCCTGCCTTGCATATTACCAGTGATTGTAACAAATATAGCTGGACTCAAATTCATATTCAGGATAACTGCCAAAAATGTGGATTTAACCTCGGGTATATCTATGTCCTCTTTATATTAGATGTTTAGTTAATTGTAGAATTAAATGACTTTGCTTTCCACTGCTGTGGGTCTCTATTGAATTTGGCCTAAGTTCAAACAGCCTGGAAGCATCCAGCCTTTGCTGGATCATAAAGCAAAGACCCTCCCTAGGAACACAAATGGCATTTCTTTCCACTACTACAGTGAGATTAATGACAGTGTTAGTAGGGTGTTTTTTTTCCCCCTTTGTCCTGTAAATCTGAGATCTATTAGACTTAACTGCCTTTTAAAGAAAACAAACTCAGGCTGCCTGAGCTCTCCTGAGGCACCATTTGAGGGACAGGGCTCTGTTCACCTTTCAGTGCACTGTGGATTTTGGGTGGGAGATGTATACAGGATCAGGCAAGCTGGCAGAGCTACTGGGGTTTGCAGTTGCAGGAGAAAGGGGCCACATATCAGCTGATGCTGCTGATGTGATGATGGATTAGTGAACAGAGAAAGGTTTGTATTGTGCTAAAAATGGAAGGATTAGCAGCTGCCCTTGTTGACTCAGGCCAGAGGGAGAGAGAGGACACTGTGTGAGGCAACATGCTGGGGCACCGGTCTGTTCTAAATTCACTATCAGCATCCACTGCTGCTAATCTCCTTTCCCTTTCTTCAATACTTCTGGAGAGTTTCCTTCATATCAGAGAGGGAGAAGTCTTATTTTTATCCCTTTCTCTTTGTTTATCTATTTTTCTATGCTTGCTGATTATATTTTTAATGTTCCAAGTATTTTTGTTCCCAAGTTATTCCCAGATAGCAGAGTTAGAGGTGCTGTCTTAATGGCAAAATGTAGAGCCCAGCCTGAATTAATGACCAGAGGTATTTGTGCATGTGGATTTATCCTTGTTGAGATATCATAGAATGGCTTAAAGATCATCTACTTCCACCCCCCCTGCTGTGAGCAGGGCTGTCACCCACCAGATCAGGCTGCACAGGGCTCAATCCAACCTGTCTTGAACACCTCCAGGGATGGGGCATCTACAAGTTCTTTGGGAAAAAATATGTTCCTGTGATGTGAGGTTTGAGTTCAGATTCATCTCTAAAAAATAATAAGCCAAAGTGATTCTTTTCATTGCCTCAGAAGAGAGTAGGTTGTTTGTTTATAGTGATCTTCAGCACTTTGTTCCTTAGAGTCCTGCTTGCTGGCTCTCCAACCGGCCTGCAGCCCCAGGGCAAGTGGTGGGGTACCCACATGTTTCCCAAATCAGTCACAGCTCCTGGGGCTGCACTATTTCATGCTTTGTTGAATTAGGCTTCTGCCCTTTCAAGGTTCCTTTTAAGACTTTTAGTACCATTTGGCCAAATGAAATAATATTCCTCAAAGAGATAAATTTGTATCATCCAGATACCTTTAATCCTAGTGGAGAACTTGATCTAATGGTTGGAGGTGAATGAAAACACCCTTTTTGGAATTGCTTTGCAATTGTAGAATTTTTTCTCTGATGGATGGATATAGAGATTCCTTGGTAGAAAATGAGGCATAAAGGAAACTTAAGTATCTGTTTGTCAGGCAGTGAGACAATGTACAACCTAGTGGCCTAGGCACATGCAGACCTCATCCTTTCTTATTCACAGAAACTCTCTGTTAGGTCCATCACACATGTAGCTTTGTCTGGGGTCAGCAGCTTTTTATGTGACCCTGAGTTGCTACTATGGGCAGCAAATTTGGTCTCATACTAATACAGGATAATAACTTGTGGTATTTTTAAATACCTGCAAAGAGCTTTGTGGATTAGTGTTAGTATCTTAGATCTGATCATAGATAGCTTTTAACTGAAAAAAACCACAGGACTACTAAAACATGTCGTAGTGTAGTGCAGCAGAAAAAATGATTCTGAACCACTTGCCGTTAGCCAGTACGCAGTATCTCTTGGCAAAACTTCCAGATTTCTTTTAATTTCAGGAAAAAGGAAAAACAAAACAAACAAAAATCCAAAACACGCCAAAACTTAAGAGCCCAATTTCTACACATAGAGCACTTAACCATGGAACAGAATTTTTTGTGTTTCTTTAGTCCTATATAGGCTGAGCTCCTATGATCTCTTCAGAAAACAAGGGTTATTTGCTTCACTATGTAACCATGAATGAAATGCTTAAATTGTGTTTACTCAATTGAAAATATTGCCTCTGCAAGACAGCTTGCTCATTTGAAGAATTTTATTTAACATTATTGTCAAGGACACTAAAAGACGACTTTCGAAAATAGCTTGATATAAAAGAAAAGAAAACAAACAATCAAAAGCTTGCAGAGAATAATTAAAACATAGAAGGGCTGTTCAAAACAGATCCTCCCTCTTGTTTGAGAGCAGACCAGACTTTTCATGTTGCCTTGGGGAACTCAATATGTGGGGTCTGCTCAGCCACATATGTTCTGAACAATAACACAGAAACATTTGAAGACAAGAGTACTGCTCACTTGCCAGAATCATAATTTGTTGCCTTGTTTTGTGTCACATAATTATCTGAAATATTTAGGATCTCTGCTTGAAATCAGAGGAAGTGGCATTGTGGGTACACACCGGTGTGCTGCTGAAGAAAAATGAAGAGAAGAATTAGCTGAGTGAGAAAGCATTTCATTTCTCATCCTTCCGATGTTCTGGAGATTTTAGGACAAAAGGAGGCAAGGAAGAATTTGGTTAAGACTCACTTCTAGGTTTTTTCTCTTTACCAGCAATGGTAAAGATTTGCTGATGACACTTTGGAAGCTCTGACATTGCTGAGATTTTATGACTTTTTTTTTTTTTCACCTTCAAAACTATAATTTTGAACAACATTCTTCAGAAGTTTGATATCAACAAATGAAATTTTTCAGCAATGGATCAATTCCTTCTTCTGAATACAGGCGCTATCTGTTAGGACCGTTAGGACACTATGAACAGGAAGCAACCTTTCCTGAATAATTGTTACCTAAACACTTCTCATAGCTGAATTAAGTATTAATACGTGCATGAACTCCTCCATGTATAATTAGTTTTAGATAATGAGTCATTTCTATTGTTTGTGTAGCCCATTCAGCAGCAAAAGAGAAGAAGTCATCTCAAACTGAAGTTTCCCTTTTTTAGTAAATGGTTTTCTGATTGTCAGTATTCCTTCGGCATTTAACACAGGCACTGACTGCCCTCTCTTAAAGAATTTTTCATTTGAAATAAATTATCTCCTAAACATGACAAACTATGTCTTTTGAGAATAAATACACTTTTTTTTTTTTAATCTCATACTCCCTAGAGTCAACTCTGTGTAAGCTTCAAGACCTGATAAACCTATAGCACTGATGTAGGTGCACAGCTTTCCTTAAGGGATCAGTACTCGTGTGTTTGTCTGGTTGGTGTATCTCTTTGTGCCACTACGCCTTCATTTTACTGACTTGACAATTAGTCTTGTTGGCCTTTGAAGCTCCCAGCTCTGAGCAGGCTGTATAGAAACATAACCCTAAATCCCTGTCTCTACTTGTTCAATTAAAACACCTTCCAAGAAGCTCGTATCAATGCACTTGGGCCTTGTTTTGCATTGCTTTTCATTTGTTAAGTCTTTCTTTGGACAAGCCCAACTCTGGCTAAATGCCTGCTTTCAGGTTCCGGCATTTGCCACACCACACTTCTGCAATCGGTGTGGTTTGCTTGTGTTAGTTCATGCAACAAACAACAAGTGCACCAAGAGTGGTGGGCATGGGAAAGTTCTCTGTGCTGCAAAGGAAGGCTTCCTATGGGAAATGTGTCCTGCTGGTGCCTGTGGTACAGGAACATGTTCAAAAATCTTTCTAGCTTGGGACCATAGAATAAGTGCAAATAGATTTCCTCCAGGCTACCTGACGTGCAGCAAGTGCACTATAGGCAGAGACTTTGAGGAAAAAGAGGAAGAGAATGACAGAGGAAGGAAATGCAGAAAATATTCTAGGGACCTGATAGAGTTTGTTCTCCCCTCTAACTGTAACAAAAGCAATCCTTTTTATTCCTGTAACTAGAATTAGTCTTTGATATGCAGGCTAAACTGAAACTAGACAGATGACTTAGTAAAACAATCAGGTACTTTGTCGAATGGGAGCATGGTAATGCTCTTCATCTATCAACGTATGCACCACTAATACATGGGGTAGGGCAAAATATGTTAAACAAAAGCTCTGTATTACAAATACAGACAAGAAGTGTGCAGCCTTTTTACGTTACCAAAGACTTGAGGCTGGAGATTGTTCTCCACTATGTGGACTAATGGTGTATCTCAACAATGACTTTCTTTAAAGAGAGCTTAGTTCAAATGCTGTTTAGGATCTAGAGATGGTAGCTAGCACTAGTGAGCAACGCTACTGCAGGAATCTGGCTCCGATTCAGGTATGCAGGAACTTAAGACTGTTTATCCAAAAGCTTGAATCACCCTCACTTGCATTCTGAGCAGTTTTGGCTGGCAATCAATCAGGAAAGCAGAATTCTTCATGAGCAGAATGCTAGAGGCAGGGATGTGTTTTGCAGACAAAGAGGAAGCAAGATGTCATTGCTGAGCCAGGAGGAGAGGAAGCTGTTGCTATGATGAGGGAGTACAAACAGTCAGGTCACTTCATCCTTGAAGATAACAGCACAACTGTGAACCTAGGCATCTCTGTAACCTGGGAAATGCTGCAGTGTTCCTCTCTGGCAGTTCTATTAGTTTTTCTGCTTGCTTATGTTCTTGAGAGTCTGTTCTTCCTACCTTTGTCTCTCAGCAAGTCTACAGGCAGAATAAAGTTGTTGCTAATGGGATAGAATTTGTCTGACTTCAGATGCCAGTACAGGATATGGCAGTAGAAACTAACATCTAACATCTGTTGCGATCAGTTTTTCTGAGCTACAGAGATCACAAAACTGTAAAGCTCCTCTGCAACCCAGGGCTGGACTCACAAAGCACAGTGTCAAAATAACATTTTCTTTCATATTTCTCAGTAAGAAGAGAGATTTGAGCAGTACTAACTGCATGAAAAGGGAGACAGAGTATAAGAAAGGACAGAAATGCTGGGGCTTGAGAACTGGAATTCAAGCATTAGAAGTCTATCTTGGCTCAGCTGTTGACTTGTTGTGTGGCCTTGGACAGCCTGGTTTATAAAGCAGGGAGGAGAAACTGGCACAGGAACATCTGAGGATTAAAAGATGTTTACAGAAAGCTTTGTACTTGCATCATTTTATCTTTTCAAAGTGTTTATTAATTTCAAGCTAGTCTCTTACTCCAGTGTAGATGCATTGAAGTTTCCTCAAGTGGGTTTGCTCCTTTGCAAAAAAAAAAAAAATAAATTTAAAAAAAACACATATACATAAGTAAGACACAATACTCCACACAAGTTCTAACCAGTTATAGAAGTCTTAATATTGTTCTAACCAGTTATAGAGGCCTTAATATCATCTTGTGGGTATACAGTGTGGAAACAGATTGGAATCCCAAGGTGGGAAAAAAATCTTTATGGGATAGTTGTCCCATGAAGACTTTCATATGACTGTAAACTGCTCAGTTAAGGAAATATTTATTTGATTGAGAAATACACTTTATGCATGTTTTCTAAGTCTCTGTCATTTTAGTTCTTAGTAACTTAGTGACATCTGTGGCACAAAATCCCAAGAGTATTCTGCAAGAGATGTTTCTGGTTTTTCTGTATGAGAATAGAGCTGAAAGAGGACACTAGTAGATGGTATAGCCTTCAGGCATTGCTGTTCTTGTTTTGAGAGACACGTGTTAATCATCAGTACCGTATGAAACTACTGGCTGCTGCTGATTTAAGAGTTCATGCAGAGTGATTCCCCTGCACCCACTTGTCTGCATGAGCTGGCTGTGTTCCCTGGGAGACAGCTGGCTGCCCCCTGAACTATTCTGCGGCAAAGACCAGATGAAAGGGAGGAGGGAAACAACTTGAAGTCACGCCGGTCCTTGGTACTATAGTGAACAAAATGCAATAGGTCAAGGGGCTGAAAAGATGCAGAAATAAATGTGTATTATCATAATTATATACTACACACACTCAAGAGAAACAGAATTCAGTCATAAAGAAAAGCCTTTGAAGATGTTGTGAGTAGCTGTATAAACAGAGTTTACAACAGAGATGATGCCACGGACATGGGAGATCACAGTTATTACGCACATAAATTGAAACCTGGAGTTCTGTATACAATAGCTGTAAAGAATACGCTTCTGTGCTTGTTTAAATGGTTTACAGGGTTCAGAAGCTCTGGGGTCCAGCTACTGTCAAATCTGAATGTGGTTCCTAGTGTTTTCCATTGCTAATGTCATTGTATTACTGTTTGTTTTTGCAAAGCAGTTCTGAATATTCAAGCAGTCATGTGGCATGTCTTTGGATGGCTGGAGCCCCTAATAACTTTGTGGCAACTTTGTTACATTTCATGAACTACAGAACTGCAGGTCCATTTCCTTTAAGCTTGAGGAGCAAACTAGCAAGGCCAGGGGGGCCAGAGCTGTGGAGGTGGAAAGTACACCTTCTTCCCCTCATCTTCGGATTTTTCAGGATTAAAGACATGAGAGCAGCCCATAATACTCATGTACTTTGGTTTGGGACCCACATTCAGTGTTGATACGTAGCTCTAAACAGTCTGATTTCCAGGGATGGCAAATGGCATAATGGACTACAGACACAGGTGAAATTTGTGTGACAAGCAGCAACTCTGTAAACAAGGCTCCTGGTATTAAATGCCAAATATGAGGCACCTAATCTTGAAATGCTGGCCAAAATGTCACAAAATCATGCTTCTTTTAGAAAATGGAATCTATTCCTTTAAAACTCTGATGTGTAGCACTGGAGCCTGTAGACATCTCAGATGTTTCTACTATAACACTAATGAGCAAGTCTGATTTTTTTCTCATTGCCCTTTCTTCCGTGGTCAGGGTTGAGAGACTTGAGACTAGAGGAAGAATGCTCTCTGCTTATGCCTTTCCAGCTAAAACTCACGTAAGAGAAAGTGCTGCTTGTTCTTGACTCTCATTCCTGGGTATAAGGTGTCCTTCCCTCAAACTGTTTTTCAGTTTGCTTAAAGTACTTCCCTTGGGTGTTTTTACTTAGTGGCTATGTACAAATGGATGAAGTATGTTCTTATGTTGTTAATACAGGTGGCTGTGGGCATGAAGGGTAAGAAATCTTCACAGTCTAATGGTTCTCAAGCACAGATTAAGAGAGATTAGTATGAGGGAAGCATGGCACTTGTATTCAAGAGCACTGTTGAGTCTCTGTGTCTGCTAATGTAGTGGTATCTCAAACCATTCTCAAACTTCTAATGCCTTTTCCTTATTCTCAAAACATTAATTCAGGAGAAAGATGAAATGCGATTGAGGTGGAACATAACATTCCCATTAGATTTATACATTGGGTTTCTCTAAGCTGCATTGTCTCTGGACTGTTTCTTCCTGTCCAACAGGCTATAGTAAGGTTTAAAAATCTGCTGCAGGACATCCTGCCAGCGCATTGGAATTTCTCGGGGATTTCAGAAGATTGTTTGTAAAAGAATAACTAACTAAAGATTGGCATCAATGACAGTGGATCCATAGGAGAGCTACAGGATTTCATGCAACAGAATTTAAGTGTACAGATTGAGGAAGTGTATTTGTTCACTTTCTTGGTACTTCCCACAAAGAGTTGCTGAAACTTGGTCTTGCCTGCTAACTGCAGAATGGCTTCTGCCACTGCTGCCAGCCTGATCAGCACTCACTCTGCTGCAGAAGAAGAGATCCAGCTGGTGTCTTTGCTGGAGAGATATTCTAACAACAACAATTCCTATCTGTTGCATAACCAGTGATATTAGATCCCTAATAGCTGGGCTTAATGATCCAATAAAACTTAAAACCTAACTGGGTGTGCATATGTTTGGCTTAGCATGCGGCACTAAAAGCACTCTGCATAGCTAATTGTCTCCCTTTCTTTGTAGTTATCAGCGTAAAAGCTCTAGCTCAACAATATATAGGTATAGGTGATGTTTAGCACCAGCTCAGTAACGGTTGCAACATCTTTGTCTCAGCAAAGCTCTTAGGAAGAAATTCTGGGTTTGCTGTTCTCAGGGTCTTCCACTCACTGCCCACAAATGTCCTGCACTTGGCAGGGCAAGGCAGGGTGGTTAATAAAGAATACAAAGTCCCAAGTTTCCCTCTTTTCCCAAGAAAAGAAGAAAACCTAAATGTAAGCCTCAGGATCTGTCCTGAGATGCGACATTACTTCTTTAGGATCTCCCATGAAAGCAAAAGGGTTAAAGGAAGGCGTTGTCCTGATGACTGGAACACCAGAGGGAGCAAAATCCTGAATTCTTCCCTTTTCTACTTTGCATTTATCTCCCAATGACCATTACTGGAGAATGCCATCAAGGGCAGTGATGTGTTACTATGACAAAAAAAGAGATGCAGAAGCAAACCCTCACCTGCACAGTGTTCCTTTCTCACCCCCAAAAACCAAAATGTATCTTCTGACTTGCTAACATACTAGAAGCTAGTGCACAGCTAGTATATAACCAGAAGCGATTTTCCTTGACTGTTTTTTTTTTTCCCCCTGAAGCATATGCCTCAGGGGGCTCTACTTTGTGTCATCATGAAGACTGCTTGTGATGAAGTGAGCCACTATACCCACATTCCTGTGGCTACCATATAACCGTTCCTTTTTTTTTTCGTTAGTATTTAAATCCATGACTGCTATTTGTTTATTATTTCTTGCCAGCCTGATCCAGGGAAGCAGTTTCAGAGTGCCAGGCTGTTCTCAGATGAGAAGTAAGTCACAATGAATGGGGTAATAAGACACATTGAAGAGGAATACCTCAGCCACGTGCAGCAGGTGTAGATGCTTCAGATGGGAGCCTTGTAACAAGACAGAGAAATAGGGATGCCTCAGGTTATGATGGAGAAGGAGTTGAGGTTGGAAGGTGCTTTGAGGCAGAGTCAAGGACAGTAGGTCAGAAAAAAGCAGGACTGAAGAAGTTGGGGAACTGAAAAGTGGGAGGGCATTAGGGCAGCAAGGAGAACAGGGGCGGGAAACAGGATGTGTGGGGTCTGTAGTGAGCTTAGGGTTGGGTGGTTTGGAGGACAAAGTTTTGGGGATGATGATTTGTGTAGGGGAAGAACATTGAGATAAAGGTGATTGAGGTTGGATATTCAGGTTGGGAAACATTGGGAAGTTCTAAAGAGGGAGCAGTAAGGATATTTGATGTCTTGGGCACTCTGGGACAGAAGAAGATGGAGATGGAGTTTGACAGGCAGGAGAAGTGGGACTGGGCTCTGGAATATTTTAGCTGGTAATATATGAGTGTAATGTAATGTACTATAGTATATGTTACAATATACACGTAGTTCGGCTATATAAATTCAGCAGCTGAAACAAGAAGACTCAGCAAAAATATCCCTTATGTGGTGGAATAGAGGCCTTTCTCCTTCTTCAGTTTGGCCATTGACAATCTAAGGAAATTGTAGAAGTTAATCTCAGTTTCGCTGAAAATATTTCAGGCAAATGCCCTCCAGTAATGCATTCAGATTGATCCCTACAGATAAAACTTGGCCATTGGAACAGAAAGTCCATTTTACAGACATTTGCAATGTCATATTGAGGTTACTTCATCCTCTGAGCTAGTTACCATTAGTCTCCTGTGGAGATGCCAACTACTAGCCAATGTCATTAGCTAAGAGGATACTGTCAGTTAATAAAAAGTCTGATTAGTTTTCAGTAAATTTTATTGGATCTGAGGAAGGCGCTATAGCTTAGAGGTTTGCAGTACTGTCAATTGCCATTTTCCTTGAGAACATTTGCCTTCCCAAAGACTGCAAGCCTGTCTCCATGTGAAAGCTGCAGTGTTGCCTCTCTGCTGGGAAGAATGACGCTCACCCTGAAGAAGCAGCCTGTAACCCAGTTTGTGAACTCTGTTGTTGCTGGGAGAGAATTGCTGAAATAAATGCTCTGGTGAGTACGTAGGTAAGCACATAGTCTCACTGCTTGCACTCCGCCCATAACCAGTGTGGGCTTTTTTGCCTAATTTGTAGTTTGTTCACCTCGGGTTTGTTTACTTCTAGCAAGTAGGTTTATTACTTGTTTGTTCTTCACTTACAGTTTGTTTGCACTTAGGTTACAGTAGGTTTGCTGGCAAATTATACCCGATTTGTAATCTTCATATAATTAACTGATTTGTTAATACCTAGTTTGCTACCTGATTACAAAATTTGTCAGAGAGGTATATTTTGATATTATGCAGGTTCCAATAGTGAGGAGAGGCGCTTCATACAGGTTCAAAATGTACATGATGCTGGGCCTTATTTGGCTGAGCTATTGAACAGCCTGCCGTGTATGTGGAATAAAGAAATGTGCTGTATATTTTAAGTGGGGAGAAAATGAATAATTCAGCAGTAAGGGTCAAATTGTCCTGCCAAGAAAAACCTACTGAAGAGGAAGTACACTGAGTTATAATTATTTGCATTGTAGATAATAATATCAATTATAGTTTCCAGCTGGAATCAAGCCTCCATACTTTTGGCTTCTGTACAATTCTGTACATGGAGTAACACTTCCAGTCACAACAAGTTTGAGCCAAATAAAGACAAAGCTCAATTAGTGAAACAACACAAATTTGCGGAAGCATGAGGTTGGACAATTAGAGACTGATGTTTGGATATAGTTACATACGGCAGTTTGGTGACAATTAGCAGCACTAATCAACATTTATAGTTAATGTAATTTTGCAAACAGAAAATTTTGACCCATCCCAAAAGCCAGCTCAAAGAAAATCTCTTCTTGGGCCCAATGGGAACCATCTGCATAGGTTTAAGTTCAAAGGCCTAAGTGAAATTGCCATCCCACTACACTTTCTTGTAAATATCATGCTATCAGCTCCTTCTAAGAGCCTCAGCTTCTGGAACTGGAGCAGGTTTCTCAGAAATGAGTGGCAGCTCTGCCATTTTCCTCGAAGAACACCCTGCATCCAGCACAGGGAGGGCTGGGGCAGCCAGGGGCATGTGGGTGGGTGCTGGGGGATGCATAGCTCCTGCAGGCCCTCAGCTGTTCTCTGGGGGAGAGCAGGATCAGGCTGGTTTGGGGCATGGGCACAAGCAGGTAAAGCAGTCACAGTCACTGGCTGCTGGGATGCTGTGTCTGGCATGGAGCCAGGCTGTCACTGCCAAATGCCAGGAGCATAGGGAAACAATAATGCCAAAGGGTGAACCCCCTTCCATCCCCTCCAACCCTTTTGTGGCAGAGCAAGCAGCAATCCTGGTTTTCCGAGATTTTCCCCTAGTTTCCTCTTCCTAGTTTCCCTTAGTTTCCTGTGTCTTTCCCCATCCCTTTTCTCTTCCCATAAAAGTACCTTTGGTCCCTCCCACCTGGAGTTGCAAAATTCAGTTTCGCTTAAGCTTCTGAAAAGCTTTGTGCTGCTTCTGTTCCAGATGAAGGAGTAATTTTTCCATTGGACTGAGCAGCAAGGCCCACACAAAATCTAGGAGGCACAGAGCTGGCTGAAAACCACCAGTGCCCTTTCCATCAATGGAATTATTGAAGCAGGGGCATCAGCCTCCTTGGGAGAGATGTCAAAAATTCATGCATGTCACTGATCTCCATGGAAATGGCAAAGGTCTTGGCCCTTCTTGTACAACAGCTTGGAAAGAATATACATAATTCAATTGGCTCTGGTGGACCCTCCAGACTACACAGATCCTTAATGGTTCTCAGATCCTGAGAAAACACTAGCATGTGTCACTCACTAGTGAGATAGATGAAGGCAAGATGAAGAGAGAAAAATGTGATAGTGCATACAACTGTGGTAAGCTCTCTAGAATATTTAGTCTTTATCTTTGGAAGACAGATTTTTGTTTATTTGTTCATTTTCCTGAAGCAATCCCCACATACTCTTACAGGAGGCAGCAGCGGAGCCAGCCAGAGCCTTGCCTTCTTCTTGTGCTACCTGACCTTGCTGACAGAGTTAGTGCATTGGCTCACAGGATGCTGGCTCCTCTTTCATGCACCCTGTGTTGCTGATACTTGCAACAGCTTATTTTCTAGAACAGTATTCCATAATGGACTGCCATTTTAATAACTGTGTGACAGGTGAATAGAATCACCTTCATGTTTTCCTTTTCCAGTTGGTAGGAGAAGACATAACCTGCTCTTCTACTTCCCACCCTTTAGGAAGCATCTTTTCCTTCTGCTGCCTAAAGTGAGAGGCCTCTCCCTATGTTACCTGGTGCAGCTGTGGTCATCTAGAGAGGTGGATGACCTATTTTTGTCTCCCATTAATGCATCCTTTGGGAGACAGGTGAGTCTGGCTACCTCATCCCTCTCAGGAGAGTCATGCATGTTCCCACTTTCAGATTAGATCTCAAGACTTCGACTTGTGTGTTTACTGGCAGTGTTAACCTGACAGGACTAACTGGATTTGGCACATACACACCCTTTATCTCTGTTGTGACAGCAGTTAATTAAAGTGACTCAGAAAACAGCTTCTACAAAACGAAGTTGTGCTTATTTGCCAAAGGAGCATCCACAGAAGTGCCCAGAACAGCCAAGAGCCCATGGCTTCGCTTGACCTTCTTGTAGTCTGGCTCTGCCCCAGCTGGGTAGGGACACTGCCTACTGCCCTACCTGTTTGCCAAAAGCTCCTCTCTTCTCTGCTGGTGGCTGCTTGTCCCTCCTCCTTGCCAAGCCAGAACCTTTAATGTGCAAAATCCTCCTTGACATTGGCACTTGGCCTTAAGAAGCAGCAGCACTGATCGCCTGAGAGGAGTGGGCCAGGAGTGGGCCTCTTTTCTTCAGGGACACTCACATCACTTCTCTCCTTTCCTGCTCACTTCGCCTTAACAGTTTCATTGCATTTTCACTTCTGGTACTCAGCAAGAATAAGACATGGCAGACGAAATGAGACCTACATGATATATGCCAAAGAGTACACATTTTTCTTAAACAACTGAGACACTGTAGGAAAAAGGATGCTTCTTAGGAGTATGTGCAAAAGTATATTCTAGTATAAAAAGCACCATGCAAACAACAGATACTCCTGAAATGGAGTCTCTTTCCACTTATATTCACTTAAATGCCATTGAGCCAGATGGACTCTGGCTCTGTGCAGTCCTTTAGAAAGATTTTCAAAAGGTCTGTGCAATTCTGGCAGCACAGCTGCATAGGGGAAATTCCCAGTGAGCAAGTGGCATTTCCACTCACACAGCACTGATACCAGGGGGACCACAATGGGAAGAACGGCACTGAATGACAGTCACCAAGGAGCATGGAAATACTCAGGGGTGTTTGTAAGATAAACATCAGCCTTCTGTTTGTATGGTTTCTCTAAAAGATATTAACATCAGCGATGGGTATTTGACTTGCCATAGTTTTACCCATCATTTGTAAGCACAGGAACTGAAAAGAGACATCCACTCTCTGATTAGGAAAATAGGGTGCCACCCCTAATCACTGGACAAATAAAACTAATTGTAGTGCAAAAAGGGCAGTGGCCAAAGGAAAACATACAATTTCCTGCCTGATTTCTTGTCCACGTGAAGAAATTAGGACTGAAACGTAATGCAGGTGTTGCTGAAACTGCTTTGATGATTGGAACTTACACCCAAAGAGCAAGCAGGTCAGAGGCTGTGACTTAAACATGCCTGAGCTGAAGAAAAGGAAGATTTATTATGTTCCTCTTGCAATGCCTGTGTAATCCTGTGAAGCGTGGGGACAGAAATCTGGAGAACCAAAATTTAGAAATATTTCTGGATTTTTTTCTGCCCTTTTAATTTGGTTTCAGAACTGAATTTGATGTGCAAAGGAAGCAGAAGCAGAACTAATAGCTAGACCAAGATCCTTCAATTCACTGGAAAGAAACACTATAGGCAAATAGCGTGGGACCACTGGCACTGCATTTGAGGGCCCAAGAGTAATGTTATGGTTAACAGATGGTTGCTTCACATTAAATGAATTTATTCATGTTAATAAATGCAGTTTATTTACCTCCTTATAATTTTTATTTTATTTTCATTGCCTTCAGAATTGAGTGCAGAGTATATGACAACTTTTATTTGAGTATCTCAGGCATTTTTGTATACTTTGTATAACTTAATTCTGTACACATGCTATTGAAAACATTTTTTTTTTTTTGGTGTCACTCGCAGTCACCATTCTTCTCAAGGTATAATCCTGGTAGTCTTTAGACCATGATTTTTTTTTCTCATACTTTCATTGAAAGTCCGAAAACCCCTTCTTTATTGAAGTGTTAGGGGATGCTCAGAATTTCCTTGAGCACATTTGGAAACTAAGACTCTTTGGGGACATGGTACCACTGAGAACAGAAGCTTTAAGAATAAGCGTTTTTGGCTGCAAAAGAGGTTGTAAACATTGATTTGTAGACAGAAGCTACTCTGTGTTAAGGTTACTGTATCTAATTGGAACCTCACAGGAATCTTTGGACCTGGGGCAAATGGAGGGCATTGCAGGACCATAGGCTTGTTTCAGCCTCAGTTTCTGAAGCAAGGCTTAAAGGAATTACTTTCTTTGAAACGGAATTTTTAGCTGTTGGATTATGATGTCTTAAAGTATTTTTTACAGTTTGCTTTCCTGTAACTGAAATTTATACACTAAGGTAACGCTATTTAATATCAGCTCTTGGATCCCCCCTGGTTCTAAACAAACACCTTCTAACACCACAACACCGTGGGCTTTTTTATTTTTTATTTTTATTTTTATTTTTATTTTTATTTTTATTTTTATTTATTTTTTGTAGCTGAGGTAGCTGAGGAATTTTTTGGCATTAGAAATCCTTCATGAGGAGACATAATTTGTCTGAGTAGAAAATAGGTCTTACCTGAAATGTGACATGAGAAGTACTGGTCCTAGAAAACCATAATTTTTATGTATGGACATACATAACATTTTCATGTTAATTTCATGTTGATTTCAGAAAATAAAGAAAAGAATGACAGAAGTAACGAACAAGAACTTTATTTACATAGATTTTTTTTCAGAAATTGCTTTCCCAGAAACTAAACACAGAATTGGTAATTGGAGGATGATGCTCTTTTACAGGTGTCTTTTATTGCCTGTAGTATATTAAAGCTGTTATGGCTACGGCTATGGTCCCACAGCTAAATTATGTACTTAATTACTCATTATTAATTTACAAGATAGATAGTAAGAGTTTTTAAAAGATTTATTTCCCTTCTTGTGTCAGGAAACTTATCTCTCAATCATTTTAAAAACCAATAAAATGTAAACAACACATCATGTATGTAATAGTAGACTTGAACAGTTAATCTGACCAGAGGTATCTGATGAAACACACTCTTATGTCTGAAAATCTTCTGTTTACTGGTTTCATATTCTATTTCAGATACTGGTACAACCATCTCAGTGGTGTTCCAGTTTTTGGTTTTGTTTTGTAATTCCTTATTCTGTATAGAAAAAAATACCCTGAAATTATGTGGGGAATATAATGTAAAGCAAATATTATATAGATTTCTTCCTTGTTGCTACAGTGATAAAACAATTTTAATTAATTAATTATCATCTATAAAGATACACTAGTAATTAGTCAACATGTCCTTAGGTATTACTTATTCTATGTGAGAAAGTTGCAGAAAACTTGTCAGGTTTAGTGTTTTTTTGATGATGATATGTCAAAAGCAGCACGTAAGAGCTACATTTCATTGCTTCACACACATTATGAGAAACACTAGTTTTCTAAGAAATTAAACTTGCAAGCTAAGGATTATGATGTCAACAACAGCATTTATTCATTTGCTTGTTTGTTTTTCTAGAGGCTCCCCACCACAATACCAGCTGATATTGCAGTGGAAGCAGTAACAGACCAAGTTCAGACATTTTCCAGCACTTGAGTTAAAATACTGCCAATACGTTATCTGGATGGGCAAGTCGTGACCTGAAAACAGTTCCTTCATGCCTGTTATATAACAAATTTTTGTGTTCTAAGTATAACCATGTTGCAATGACCTTAGTCTGGTTATGCTTAATTATGACATTTTTAGTGACAGAATTCAGAGCATTTTAGATATTAATCTAACATGGTCAGAAAACAGTCCTCTGTAATGAGATTTTGCATCTTCCATTGTGCTGGCCTGTGCCTCTGTCATATGAAGGATCTCCAAAGCCTCATTTATGTCACTTGCCAATGTATGGATTTTGACAAGTATGGGTGAAATTCAGGAGGTACAACAAATAGTGCAATATATTAACTCTGTTGCTGATTGTGTGGTGTTCTTAAATTTATATTAATGAGATTATTTCAGATTAACGGCAGCAATCCTTCATGTAGATTAGGTAAGCATTCGCAGGGCAAGGAGAACAGTTGGGCTGTCTCTGTGAGATGCAAATGAAGTCAACTTCTTACAGCTCCAGATCTGCTGTACAGAGGCTCTTCTGGTCTTCAAGTGCCTATCAGACCACAGAGGTAACATTTCCATTTTCAATAACATTTCCAGTAACACTGCAGTTGTTAATAACATGCCTGATTCTTTCTGTCAACAGATGTATCATAGGTGAGATCTAGCCATGTGCCACAGGGCTGCTTGTTCTATAAATGTTTGTTTCTAGGGCTAAGCATTAATGGCAAAGCATGTTTATGCCCTGCTGTCTTTATGTGAGCTTGAAAATATATTACAAAAGATGTGTTACAACCTTTGTGAAATACTCATCAAATGTATTATTATTGCACTAGCACTGCCCTTGTATCTCCCTGCACTTCAACTGCATCAACGTCAATGATGGTGGGAAACTCCACGCATCTGAGAAGACTGAGTGCTTTCAGCCATTTGGTGGTCCCAAGCCATCCTCCAGAAGGAAGCTTTGTGCATATGGTATCACTTAACTGTACTGTCAGGAGAAATTCAGCTGCTGGAAGCATTTTTAAATATAGGCTATCATAATTTGTGACTTCATAGCTTACCGTGAAAACAAGTCCAATTCAGGGATGGTGGAGTGGACCACCAACCTCACCCCACAATTTGTGCTGTGCCTTCACCACATGTGCTACAAATATATATTGGGGGCAAAAACTGACACTCATGAATCCTTTAAGGACCATGCAATCCCCAGTGAGTCAGACATACCTGTGCTGTAGTGAAATGTGGAGATACCAGGCAGTGGGAACTGCCCACTTTATGATATTCACTGCTGTCCTCCATGTGCCAATACCCAAGTAAATATTTCCCACGGTTGAGTGAGATATTAAGTCCTGTGGGGAAGAGCAAGACATTGTGGGAAAATATGTGTCACGTCACATACTTTGGCACATCTGAGGTAATACTAAGGCATAAGATAACAGCAACTAGCACAGAGGACGTAGGTTGGGCATGCAAAGTATTCACTATACCCTGAGGTCCTCCAACACTCCTATGATTAGGTATGCCCACCCTCAGATCAAATAAGGATTAGAGAAAAGCTGTAGCTGGCACATGTACCAAAAAAATAAAAAATTAAAGAATCATTTTTAATTTACTGAGTTCACAAGCAGACAGAAATAAAAACAGTAAACTGAAACTCTTCCAAAAAAGACAGGTGTGCGAATAGTTCCTGATGAAGGAAGGTATAGTGCTGTTTATATTGCCGCAGTTAAGCAAGACTTCACCTCCGAGAGCATAAATATTGAGATTGTTCATGAAAGCAGCTGCATGACATCTAAGAACAAGGAGGGTATCTTTAGATCTGAATATATTGACACAGGCTCTGCTAATCTCATAAGTCAGGAAGTAATGAAGTAATCTACTTTTTCTGGTTCTATACTCAATAGCAGAGATCAGCAAGACAACTGTTTTAGAACATTTTGTCCATGTCTAATTCACTCTATGTTTTGGTAGTTTAAGATAGATGCAGACACATAATGACTATTGTGGGTCAAAACGTCAAAGTAATTTGGCAAAGCTTGTTTTTATCCATTACATCCTATATTTCTCCAAATGGAGCAAATCTGGGGGAATATTCTCTAGAGACTAATGGTAGCAAGCTGGGTGTTATAAGCTTGGTAAAGAGCCTGCCTAATCAAGCATGGAGAACTTCTTGTAAAGAAACCTCTTAGGAAAACCAACTCTGGTGGAAGCAGGAGATTTTATGCAGCAAATGCTGACGAAGATTGCATTTGTAAATGGACAGTAATGATGAATATGTACATGCAGAAAAACATTTTTACGCATCTCTATCTACTATTTATTGGGTGAAATATCCAAATCAATAATACAGAAAACTGTTCATACATGAAGACATTCGAGATGGTTACCATCAATGCAGTTTAGTTCTACCAAACAGCTCACAGAACTGCCATCAGGACCCATTCCTGTCCCCAGGGAGATATTTGGGTCTGGATCTGGGGCCGCCCTGGTACCTCTGGTTCCCTGCTTTCGATGGGGCAGAGGAACGAGACAGGCTGCAGGCCCTGCCCAGCCCTGCCATGAGCACTTCCACTCTGTACAAAAGGAAAAAAGGAACCTAGTACAAGACATCAAAAGTGTTTGAGAGATGAAAACCTTCTGGTGGGCTTCCAGCCATACAGAGTCTCCATCATCCATAGTTTGAGAGCCATGCCCTGCTTCGGTGGCACTGACTACACGGTATCAGATGCTTGCAATTATCCTGTAGTGCTGCATAAGGAAATCTTTCAAAGAAAATGTAGAATTTGGGAAAGTATGAAAATAAAACCCAGCATTTTATTTAATTATATAATCAGCCAGTTAATGACCCTTAGAAGGAGGAAAACAAATAACATGTCAGTCAAGCCTGAGCTGGTCTTTTGGATCTTAAATCAGTCATCAGTGATGGACAGGGAATGGATACACTTTTGCTTACATGTGTCATTAGGAGGGTGGAAGAGGAGTTGACTTCCTCTAAAGTAGATCCTACTAGAGACTGAGAAAGGCAAATTATTAGGCAACGATGATCAGTGATTTAATTCACTACAGTATGTTCTATTTTTTTTCTAACTTAATGTGCACCTCTACCTCACAAAGTAGGATATATCAGTTAAATTAGCATTGAAAGCCCACAGCACTACTCCGTAGTGCTCCTGAAGGCATAGCATAGATGCAGTGCTGTGTTATGGTGTAGCTGTCTAGGATGCACGAAGAGCATGAACTACATTTCATTAAAAATGTGATGTAACCAAATTTTATTTTTCTTAAGAACTACAAGTTAATATATGTTGTAAGCTAAGAACTTGAACTGGGTCAGAAATTTAAACTTGAGGCTTTCAAGTTCAACAAAACTATTACTTTTATGCTCTATTTTTCTACACCTTTCTAAATCTTTTGAACCATTTCATCTACTTTAGAAACAGGCCTAAAGATGTCAGAGATATGAAGCCCCTGCACCTTTAAGTAGAATCAGTGCATGAATAGTGGAATAAGACCCAGAGAGATGTCACCACTGAGGAAAAGGCTGCAGTATAAGGCAGAGCATGTGCGTGGGTAAACTGTAAAAAGATGCCTAGGAGAAATGGAAATTCAAAAGGAAAACAACGATTCATTGGTTTTCTCTTCATGGAATGACTTGCTTTTTTGTATTCTAAAATATCACAGTTCAGAAATTACTAAAAAATATTACAAAGTTCTCTATCTGATAACGTAGTCACATTATCATGCTAGGTTACCATGCTGGCTTGGTAAGCAAAAAAGTATTTTTCAAATGACTTGAGGTTTCAGAGAACCATAATTCACGCTGACTGAAATGCAGCTCAATTTCTTCTTGAAAGGAGCCTTTCTCACAAGATTCCTGGCACTGCTTGGGTCCAGCTGGATCAGAAATAAAAAACAAACAGCCTCTCTCTGAATTCAGTGTTTTTTCCCTGGCCACAACGTTGATTAGGAAGTCAGCAAGGGCATATGCGTGTGTGGGCAGTTAAATGAATGTGAGATTAGTTTAGTTATTCCTGTAGATTTAGCTTCCACCTTTGTGACAAGGTCTCTAACAATCTATTTCCAACCTCTCCCACTTTCATATATAATGCCAGATGTGTCACTGATGTCTTACCCAATCAAACCTTCTCTATCTGCCTTCCTCTCTCATCCCACCTAGGCTCCTGCCAGATCACATAGCTTCATAACATCCCTGATATCCATTTTGACAGCCAACAACTTGAATCATCCTATGACTTGTTTTTATCTTGACTTTTGCAGGTTCTTTATGTCTGCGTGCAGGAAATACATTTGTACAGTCCACAAAGCCTGTACTTGCACAAGTCGTTGTGTTAGTTAAAGGTGCTAACAACATCCTGTTCTCTCGCTGACAGATGAGAAGGGAATCAAGTGTAATGAAATTGCCAGATTATTGCTTCATCTTTCGTAGGACAGTAGAATCATAGAGTGGTTTGGGTTGGAAGGGACCTTAAAGATCATTCAGATCAACTTCCTTCCCCCTCTCCCCCCATGGGAAGAAACATGGACATGGACACGGAAACCTCTCACCAGACCAGGTTGCTCAAAGCCCCATCCAACCTGGCGTTGAACACTTTGAGGGACAGAATATTCACAACTTCTCTGGACAGCCTGTTCCAGTACCTCACCACCCTCACAGGGACGAATTTCTTCTTTATAGCTAACCTAAATCTACTCTCTTTCAGTTTAAAGCCATTACTCCTTCTATCACTACACTCCATGATAAAATTCCCTCCCCATTTTCCTTTAGATACTGGAAGGCTGCAATGAGGTCTCCCTGGAGCCTTCTCCAGGCCGAACAAGCCCAGCTCCCTCAGCCTGTCCTTATAGGGGAGGTGCTCCAGCCCTCTGATCATCTTTGTGGCCCTCCTCTGGACCTGCTCCAACAGCTCTACATCTTGTGCTGGGGGCCCCAGGCCTGGATGCAGTACTCCAGATGGGGCCTCAGGAGGGCAGAGCAGAGGGGAACGATCACCTCCCTCTTCCTGCTGGCCACCCCTCTTCTTATGCATCCCAGGATAAGGTTCATTTTCTAGACTGAAAGTGCACATTGCTGGTTTATGCTAAGAATTCTGTTTTTTGAGAATCTAGTCAATTTTATTTTATTGACTTTGATGTTCTTAATTAATGCAGCTCAGGGGGTCAGTGCATGAAGAAGCTGAGGTAGCTTGTACATGTCTTCATAATATCGGACCAGTTCTGGGAGGCTCCAGTTTGCTTCCTGTCTAGTGGCGGTGCCTTGTGTGGCTCCAGATAATTTCTGGATAACAGGATTCAAGGGTGTTACATTTTCCCAGCTTTTTCTTCTAATTGTCCTGTTATGCTTGCAGGGTTGAGACAAGAAAAGAAAAGAAATTAATAATTAATATGGAAAGAGATAAACTCTAGTATTTACATTCAGCTGCAGATTTTGGGTAGGGCTGGGGAACTAGACCTGGATGCCAGGCTGTGAATGGAGCCTTCTTCTCTCACCCATTCTGTGCAGCAGCATGCAGAGAGCAGGACACAGCAGTGCACAGGGTGTGCAGCAACCATGGGCATAGGCACAGCGCTTTTAGGTTAAGCTGCTCCTGTTTTCTCTTGAAGCATCTCTTCTGGAAGACTTGGCTTGGCCATGAGTTAAGCATGTGAAGAGCACATGACCTTCTCAATGTGGAGAACTTTTATCGTACAATGAACTCAATTAGCAACACAGAAAATTTCTCCTGAGAATAACTAGAGCCTCACTGTTCCTGCTATGATGCAACAGTGAAAGTGGGCTAAGAAGAAGATATGACAGCGAATTGTTACTTTTTTAAACTAAGTTTTCCAGGACTCTTTTGTGTCCTTGACATGAACTGTTACCACAGCATAATGCAATGATGCTCAGTTGCTTTCACACACAGTGCCAAGGGAGGAATTTACTGGTTTTGTACTGCTTCATTTACTTCCGTAGGCAGAAACTCCTTTCAATGAATGAGACAAGAAATGATGTTGCAGCATCATCATTTGAAAAGGCAAGGGCAAATTCCATGCTGCTTGTATCATTCTCTCTTACTCCTCGAACATGACTGTAAACATCTGGATGTCATTTTTTTCCTGTCTACTGATTAGACAGGTTCTGCAAAGGAGAATAACTCTGATGCTGCAATAATATTGACCTGGAAAATTGGTCTGTAGAGCTTCTGTATGAAATTCTAAAGCCTTCTTACAAACATTAATGAAAAGCATTTCACAACGTCCTTGTCAGAGAGGTGTTACTGTCATAATTTGATGTCTGCAAGAACCGGAACAGAGATTATGTGAGCTGCTCAAAATGAAGTGAGAGAGATGAATACATTACCCAGATCTCTGTGCCACAAACATATAAAATGTAGCAGATTCTCAATCCATTTAATTTTACTAACAACAAAAAAAAATGCAATGATGAGGAACGCCAAAATCAATTTAATCCGTGTGGTGAAACAGATAACTATTATTTTTTTAGTAAGAATTGTATGAGAATGTTTCAGAGAAGTCGCAACAGATACAGTGGATGATACATTAGCGTAGTGTCTCTGTGTAAGCAGAGGCATTGAGACACTGGGCTTCTGTTTCTGCATCCTGTGTTTATCTTCTGGTGAAAGCCGGTGCTGATCAGTGCGAGGGAGCACAACTCTGAATACTGCTTGATCCGTACAGATGTTGGAAGAGTCCTAAAAAGAAGCCTGTGTTCAGGGTTTGGCTACTGACAAACCTGCTGAGACTGGCACCATCCATTCTGGTATTTAGAGGAAAAGATAGCAAAAGATGGTTGGTTAGTCCATGCCTGAACTTTCTTGTAACAGAAATAAACAGTGATCCCAGTCCCACGTGACAGCCACCACATTTTCTTGTTCTCATCTAGAAGGAAATGGATGAAGTTTTGCAGATACTAGGCAAATTGTATCACAGAGGATTAAAATGACAGCTTGTTCTATAAATCCTTAAGGATTAAGAACACATATGCCCAAGCAGTAAATCACATCAAAAGGAAAAGAGGAGCTTGTTTTTGTCTTGGAGCGTTATTGCAGCTGATAGCAGAAACGTGGAATATATATATTCAATAAAGTTGGGAAAATGTATAGAAGTAGAATTAGATTTCACTATTTTTGCCTTCTTTTGTTCATCAGGCCATTGTATTGTCACACGTTTATAGTAAAAAGTGCAAACTAAGGTTATACTTTGATTTTCATTTCAGAAATAGTTGATGTTCTCTTCTGAGTTAATGCACGAGACCCATATTATGGCCATACATTCTACCTACAGCAACTAAGCTCCTGCTAAATTTTGGATGATCAGCTATTTGAGCTATTCCATTTGAAAACAATGAAAAAGCATGTCCCTTGAGTTGCAGTGCTGCAAACTTAAACCAGAGTTTGCGTTAGCTTTGAAACAATCTTGTCATAAATTTATTTTTATGATCTTGTCTTCATCTAATACATTGTCTACCCCCAAAATTCTTTTCCCATGAACTCTTAGCAATTAACATACCGTAGAAGTAATATATATGTATTTGAGAGGGGCAGGATACTGTATTAGCATTGTTAAACTTAATGCAGCTGTTGCCAAACAAGTGTCAAAGTTTTCTGAGGTTTATAAAGAGGTTTAGAATGAGGTGAACTACACTGGGCATACACCAGAATGTGCTTCTCTGTGTTCCCATCAGAGGATGAAACTGATGAAACGCCTTAGCTGTAAGAATATATATATTTTAAATTTAGCTAAACATCGTTTTTTTTTTTTTTAATTTAGCTAAAATTTGAGAGGTTGAATTTTAGGCAAAACCTTGGTGGCCATTGATTTGCTGGTTTGGTTGTTCTGAGTATTGAAGAATTCTTGTTCTCTCCATTTTAAGTATCAATACTGAAGTACTTTAACAAGATCCTTGCACTTTGAATCTGAGGTTCAAAGCAATTCTAAATGATCAAGATTATGAATAGACTGTGAGAGAAATGCATTCATGGAACCTTGCCATTCTATTTTGTTGACTGCCCCTATTGTTCATCGCTCTGTTTTGACATTCAAAACATGGTGATTATTGTTACAGACACAATTCATTTACAATGTATGGTGAAATAGGCCATTATAGTAAATTATATATTCTCACTGTACCTGATCAGACCTCTCTGTGTCCCATGGCTCCAGAGGGTTACAGTCCCTTCTCTGCCTGTGCTTGTGACTGTGCTGTGTTGCTGTATTGCTCCTGCTGCAAGTAGCTTTGCTATTCCTGCTTGTGGAAACAATAAAGTGAAATGATCTACATGTTGACATTTCTTCCGGGAGGTACTGAAAATCTCCAAAACCTGTAAAGTTATAATAGGGATGAAGGTACTGCATTGCTGAAACTCAGTCAGATTCTGTGATATAAGATACTATAAAAATATGTAAACTTGGTGATGAAGAATTAAATCTCTTCTTTCTTTACCTTTAGTTAGCATGTAGGTCCTTTCTATATGTTTATAAACAATCTAGCATGACACACCTGATTTTCGCTGGATTTTCTCGGTGCATACATATTTCTTAGTAATAGAGGTACAACTTCTATTAAATATTACACCTTTTCTATAATGGCTTCTTACATGTGGAAGAATCATTAATGACAGCACCAATTATACATAAAATTTAGTAATCCGTCTAAAGCAAACTTCTATTTGAGGCTCCTGTGAAGTGTTGCGTGCCTTGGTCTGCCATGGACTCCAGAGGGAACATGAACACCTAAAATGAATGTTTTGCACTTTTTAGACCTGAACTCTGCTTTCCTTAACAGAATTGTGGGCTGAGAGTCTCACACACATAGAGTGCAGTTAGAAACTGGGGACTGTATTGCCTGGTTGTCCATTTCAGTGTGACCATCAAGTGATACCACCAGCTTTGCTTCACTGTGTGCCTCACACACTGAAACAAAATAATTCCTTTTCCATTTGCGTTTACGGCTTTAGCAACCATGTGTCTAGAGCCTAAGAAACATTTGTCTCTAAAACTTGTTTATTTGGGTCTGAATCTGGAATAAGTGGTTTCTCTTCAAACACATTTTTGGGAACTCAGATGTTTAAGCACTCACTCTAACACATCCAAACAAACATTACCTGAATGTGAGCTTTCACAGACTTACATTCATATAGAACATACAAGTGCTGTATAAGTGACACAAAAAGAATTTTACAGAGTAATTGCCATTCTTTCTATACCCCTTCTGGATCAAAAATGGTTTAGGCTGACATTTGGAAGAAGAATCTTGCTGCATAGTATTTATTTTTCTGAGAGATATTTTTTCTTTGTGAAATAGAGACATAAACTCTCCACTGAATAGTCTTTTGAGTACCTTTCTGGCTTTCAAACCCAAAGGATTGCTATACTGCAGTTACAGGACTGGATGTTCCTCTTTGCCTTCCTGTACATCTGCATGTTGACATTTCATCAGTGACATGGATTTTCCATGTGACTTTTATTTAATTATTAAAATCTGCCTGCATGTAACTATTTCAGAGTTATCTACTTTCAGAATCATTATCATGCTTTGAAATGCTTGCAACTGTGAAAACTCATAGCCAGATGTTTCCTAACGAACAGTGTGTGCTATGGTCAGTTACAAGCGAACAGCACAAATACAAACTTTTCAAAACAAAACCAGTTCTGTGTTGGGTTTCTCCAGATTAGTGACCGCCTCCACCAAAAGCAGTTTCCTGGCACAACATAAGGGTTCAGCAGCTGTCAGAGCAAAAAACCCTCCCCTCTTGCTGGGGTGTTTTTATATAGACTCAATAGGTTTTTTTGAACACCACCCAAATTTGCTCTGGGAATTCACAAAGTAACATGCAGAAAAAGATCCTTGTATACACTGTGGAATATCAGTGCAATTGTGGTACTATTAATTCCATATGCCAGGCTTCTCATTAGAGACTGAGTGAAAAGTCACTCGTCTAGAGGACAGGCACGTTTATCAGGACAGAAGGATACTTTTCTGGGAGCATGTTTCACTGGCAGAGTAAGTCTGACTTTTGGAGGGACTGCATATATTCAGATCCCATTTAACTAATTAGAAATATTCAGCATCTCAACTATCTATTTCTGAAAAATCAAAACAAGCAGGAGGGGCAAATTCAGCTTAAGAGACATATTTTGTTAAGAAAAGATTTGAATTTGTGTGCTTTTAGGTACATAAATACATTATTAATAAAGAACTTTAGAATTGATTTCAGCCATCATTATTTACAGCTTTGCTTTATATGGTTGTTTTAGCTTCTGCGTTTATCACAGAAGATTAACAGTCAATGTAATACATGGGATGCTTCACTGATCATCAACATTTTTCTGTTAATCATTAATTAATTTTTCTTACAGGAAAGAGGAGAAAGCATATACAATGTTGGTACTATGATGTTCAAAAAAGCTACAAAATGCTGTCTCAAAGCATTCCCTTACATGTACCAGAACATTATGTACTTCTTTGTGTTCTTCCTAGAATATGGAGGCTTTGGATGTTTTTTTTCCACTAGAAGTGAAAGACACACATTTCTTTGTCTTCTTTATTCTGGGCAGCATGAAATAAGGAAAACATTTAAAAAGTAACCATTATGCTTCCAAACATATCAAATATGCATATAATTGGATAAATATTATTCACTTTTGTATTTTATTTCATTACTTGCTTCCTAGAACAAAGAAGGCAAAGAAACTCATGAAAATGAAAGCCAAAGAAATAGCATGTGAGAGCGTGTCTGCGTGCAATAGTTTATATACTAACTTCATTACACAGTAATACAAAACATCTAGACAGCAACGTTCCCCTGCTTCATTACACTGTGCACAGAAAAGTTTAGCTTTGTATTAGAGATCTTGTTGTATTCATTGACATCTGAATCTTTTGCGCCTTTCATTGTTGTGCTCATCTCAATTTAAAATACGAATCTGATTTTGATCTCAGGGTGCTATAAATCCAAAGTAATTCTAACAACTTCAAAGAAGTGTATTTCTGCTTTACATAGTTATAACTAAGATACAAATCTGGCCCATAGGCACATTCATTTTATAGCAAGTTAAAACATGTGCCCTTACTAGTGGCAAATCCTTAAGGTTAACAGGCATACATGTGCAGTTAGAATAGCAGCTATGGTGCTTTTTTTTTTTTTTTTTTTTTTTTTTTTTATTCCACATTTTTTTTTTTTTTTTTTTTTAAATCCAGAGCTATTTTTGGTTCCTTCCCCTTTGGCATACATTCCTGGTAGCAATTAAAAGCAGCTCTTCTTAGTACAGAATTAAAGTTGATAACTGAGCAGTCTATCAAGAGCATTTTCTGTTGAGATGCTGGTTCTTGTACATAGAATAGAAATGTGAGGTCTGATTCTCCTTTTACTTGCAGTCACGTAGATCAGTAGAGACGGGGTGCAAGATGCTGGATAGGAAAATAATTCTGTGGATCCATTCATATTCGATGCTTGGCTATCAAAGCCAAAGAGAAAAAGAGACTGCTCATGCGTTTGTGGGCTCTGAATGATCCTCGTCTCTCTTTGCAGAAAGTCTGCTTGGAGGAAAAAGCAACACACAAGGTCGTTCACATCTTTCCCCTCCTGACAGCTCCAGAGCCGACACTACACTACATTGCAATGACAGTGACAGTTGCAGGAGCAAGCATTAATGGGGTTTGCCTTGACCTAGGTGGGGAAGGTAAGACCTGCTGGACAGGGGCTGCTGCCATTGTCCCTGTGGACTGTCATGTTGGAGTTGTAGCTCCTGTCTCTGTGTTGACCCAGCTGTTGCCCTTGCAGGTTGAGATGGACTTGGTATCTGCACTTTGTCTGTGAGCAGAATGTACCCCAAAGGAGAAATGGATGACCTTGTCCACCACAAACTCCTCTGGTGGGCCTCTTATCTGCCTTCATCCCCAGGGGCTCTGTCTACATAAACTACTGAGTGCCCCTGAGCCTAAATGATTCCCTCTTGGAACTCCAGAAAGATGTAACAACCTTTCCTGGATCAGTCTCAGGGATTCAAGGCTCTCCTCTTCTCATTTGACTTGGGGTGCCAGTAAAACTTCCTGGGATGATTTTAGGCTAACACCCCAGCTGGGAATTTCTAGGTGCAGGTAACACAAGGTTCTTAATGGAAAGTCCCTGGGATGTTGACTTATTTCCTCTTTTTTCCATTAGGATCCAGATTTTTTGATTTTCAGTGTGCACAGTAAGGAATACTTATTTAATTCAACATTCCTCTGCCTAGGCAAAATGCCAGGAGGAAAAGAATTTGTTTTATCAATGGGTGGGGTTGGCAGATGGTCGCTCAGCTTTGGGTATTTGCCAGTGGTTGGCATTATCATTTGTTTATTTTTCTTTAACTGTGCACTCTGCCTACACATGGCATTATGACAATGGGAGCAAATACCAATGAATAGTGATGAAGGAGATCAGCTTCTAAGATCCCCATTAGGATAGAAGGGTGTAAAACTCACAGCCTACAGTCATCTGCCTTGACTCTGTGCAGCCTATTAACCCAGTGCAATAACACAAGTTTTTTAAAGTATCAAACTCCTGCCCAGGAAAAGTTTCCCTTCAAGGGCAGTATGATGGATTTAAGTTTAAATCAGTGGGATTTAAGCACATGCTTGTTTCCTGAAGTAGGAGTTTGCTAAAGTTTCATTCTTTCCAACTAAGCTACAGGACTGCTATCTATTCTTCAGAGATAAAATGCAGCCAGAAAGTCAGTGTTTCCACTGAGATGATCTCCTTAATCCTGTGACTGGATTTCCAAGCAGGCTACAATTGCATTTGGAAATGGCCAAAAACAGGGGAAAAGGGTGCTGTTTCCAGAATGTTTGATGGAATAAATGCTAGAAGTATGGCGAATGAAAAAGGCCTGATGTTATCTCGTTATGTTTTGCTAAACACATACTTCAATGTATGAGTAAAACTATTGTAAAGAATTTAATAAAGAGCACGTTCATTTAATAAAGACTATAAGAGTTTTATACATAGTACAACATGCAAAGGAAAATCTCATGTGGTGTGAGTAGAGATCACACAGTTGGGCCTTAAAGTCAGCAACTAGACATGACATTTAAATCATATACTTTAAGGAAAGAGAGGCCAGGTATTTTTCCTGCTATGACATGATTTGAAATTGTTCTAGTGCTTTCAAACTTATGACACTCCAGGAAACCAGTGCAAATATAACAGCACTTTTTATCTCCAGATTGCCCAGAATATGGCTCCTGCATTTGGATCACAACAATCTCATGTAGCAGTATAGGCTTGGAGAACGGTGGCTGGAAGGTTGCCTGTCAGCAAAGGACCTGGGGGTACTAGTTGATAGTTGGCTGAATGTGAACCTGCAGTGTGCCCAGGTGGGCAAGAAGGCCAGTGGCAGCCTGGCTTTTATCAGAAATAGTGTGGCCAGTGGGACTGGGAAAGTGATTGTCCCTCTGTACTCAGCACAGGTGAGACCACACTTCAAGTGCTGTGTTCAGTTTTGGGCCCCTCACTACGGAAAGGACATTGAGTTGCTGGAATGCATCATAAGCTGGTGAAGAACTAGAAAATAGGAGTTATCAGGAGTGGCTGAGGGAACTGGGGCTGTTTAATCTGGAGAAAAAGAGGCTGTGGGGGAGTCCCATCGTTCTCTACAGCTACCTGAAAGGAGGTTGTAGTAAGGTGGTTGTCAGTCTCTTTCTTCAGGTGACAAGCGATAGGACATGAGGCAATGGCCTCAAGTTGCACCAGGGAAGATCTAGATTAGATAGGAAGAAGTTCTGAGCAGAGAGGGTGCTCAAGCATTGGAACAGACTGCCCAGGGAAGTGGTGGTATTTAAGAGATGTGTACCCTGGAGTTATTAAAGAGATGTGTGGCTATGGCATTAAGGGATATGGTTTAGTGGTGGATTTGTTAGTGTCAGGTGATGGCTGGACTTGACGGTCATAAGGGTCTTTTCCAATCTAAATGGTTCTGCAATTTTATGATTCTCATATGGTGCAGCAGTTTTCTGGGACAAAAAGAGCTGCTGCAAATGTTCATTAAAATGCTATCAGTGCTTTTATCAGAGCTACAGGTCCACAAATTAGCTACCTGTATGTACTCTTTTTAGGATGCTTTCTTGTGTAAAGTTGATTACTAAAAAAGCTTGCAAAGGATAAGTTTGCAAAGGATGGCCTTGAATGTGCAGAGACAGTTTTGTGGGCATTACTTTTGTATGTGACAGCCTATGTTTCAATCTCAGAAATTTTAAGTGGTTTTCTTCTGAGCATGTGCTCAGATCATAATTCCTACATTCCAGCTCATACACACTCAGTACTGCAAGTAACTAGCACTGTCCTGTGCAGCTAAACCTAGTGTTTACTTCATGGTAGTCAATATTTATCAAGTTTTAACGGCCAGGTATTCTGGTTAGATTGCACCTGTCATTATAAACTCCGTTCATGTGAGTTCTGCGATGCCCCATGTCATACAGTCAGGTGATGGCTGTTTTGCATCGCTGGAAATGTTGTCTAACCACAACGCTCAGCCCAGCCCTAAAAGAGCAGGGTATTTGGTCTAGAGCTCCAAAGAGGCAATTGGCCATAGGAAAAAAAAAAAAACAGCTGGCTGACTTAAAACTAAACATATTGAGTCAATTCAACAACTAAAAATACTCTTTATCCCAGAAAAGGATACTTAAATATAATTTTCCTGTGGAAAACCACAACTTTATGGGAACTGCATTCAGTATTGGAAAGGCATTGCAATGAGCTATCCTGGACCATCTCTAATCATTTAAACACTGTAGCTTTGTGTGGTACTGCTATTTATTCTGACAAATAAACAATACAGTGCTGTGTCCTTTGTTCTGCTTTTCACCTGGGCTGCCCCCCTTTCCTTTTCTATGCCTTCATTAGTTTGCATTGGCCCTAAAATGTTGACTAGACAAACAGATCATCTAACCTCACCCAGCCAGTCATTTTTCAGCTAATTACCTTGTGGTCCCAACCCTCAAGCAATTTTCATGTAAACATGTTTCAGGAAATATGTTTCATTGCGGATAATTCCCTTGCCACCCTCAAGTCCAGGCAGGTGCTTTCTTTGTTTTTGCAAAGGTTCTATTCTCTGTCATTAGTCTTTGTAAGTCATTATTTTTGTTTTAACTGCTTTGATCTATTCACTAACTTCAAACTAGTCTTTCTAAGTAAAAGTTGACTTCTGTATGTTTTCATTGATTGATTTTCATGTTATATTAATGTTCCTAAACACAGCTTAGTTTTATTCAGCTTTTCAACTGTGCTCAGATAAATGAGGTTTCTGCCACAAATAAGACCCATGGGTCTTTTTTTCCCACAGGGGGAAGTACAGATCATCCCATGGCAACAGCTGTCAGGTAAAAGCCTGGCCTAAGTCTCACTGGAGATGCATGTACTCCAGGGTGAGCTAGTCTGCAGGAGAATCCCTGCAGCACCACTGTGGAGAAGACCCAGATGTTTCAGAAGTACACAAAAGCTGTCCAGAGTGACAGACCCATTCTAATTGCCAGCCTCCAGCATGCACAGAGAGAGAAATGAGTTCATATGAAGCAAGCTTATGCCCTGAAATCTTCATTCTTACTATTACATCCAACTTTTACCATTCCAATCTCTCATCTCCAGCTGTGGCTGAACTTCGTCTAACGTTGCAATAGTAAAAAAAAAAAAAAATTCAAAATCACACAGGAAAATAATGGTACTTATTGAAAGCCTTTCATCCCTTTAACTGGTCTGCTCGGGTGTTCATGAACCTATATCAATGTCATTATGCTCCCTGAAATAAGCTAGGTATTTTCTTCTGTTCGTAACAGAGAAATACCTCGTAGGAGAATTCCCCGTCACAACTGATATTAGTAACACCTTCATTGGTCACCAGTGGGAAATCCATTAAATTCTCCATAGAAATTCTGTTGGTTTCCACCAGGAGAGCAGCAGAGATGCTGTAAGTTTCCAGGACCCAGCTGTCAAATATAGTGTGTAGAAAGCTATGATTTAGAATTTCCTCTCTAGGGTTTCCCAGCAGAGAGCCTAAACACAGAGTGTGGGTTAGGGAAGCCACATTCTCCCTGGGGAGATAAAGCAAACATGCCCAGTAGCCAGAAAAGAATCTGTTCTCATCATATTTCCAGCTTGCTTTCAAACCAGCTGAGATTTCCATACTGTGAAAATTGGATTCAGATGAAAATGACTTTGTGCTACTCTGACCCTAATTTTACTTCCAAGATTTAGGGTATGGTCCACCTCAGGGAATAATGTAAAATAGATTCAGGATGAGGAATAAACATATTTGTGCAATACGGTTGGCATCATGGTTAGGGATTCTTGCTGCTCAACTCAGCCAGCAAGTCATTCATAGCCTTCATTGGAATTTCTGCCTCTTAGAGCAAAGATAAATAAATGAAAAAAAATTCCTCTTTCCCAGAAACAGAAGTTGCACAGACGTGATTTGACTTGACAGTAGCATAGCGCTGACCTGACAGTGCCATCAGGGCCTGATGGACTGAAACTTTAACTCCTCAAGCTATTGGGTACTCTTGGCTTTCCCTTTCCAGCTGCTGTAGAGAGGGAGCTATTCTACCAGCTCCATATGCCAGCCTGGTGTATGTGCCCTTCATGTGAGCATAGCAGATCGCAGGGCAGGCCAGCACATATATTTTCATGACTGTCTTCAGCTTAGTTCATATGTGGATGCATTTGCTTTTTCTTCTATTCCAATCTCAATGCTTTATAGGGTACGCTGGAGTACGTTCTGACATCCTTGCTATAGGGTGTGAAGAGATCTTATCCAAGTAAGCATAACTACCTTTTCAAGGCATAATACAACATACTGCCAACGCTGTTAGTACAGGGGGAGTAGCTGTAGTGTTCCTGCTGCTATGATGGTTGACAGGTCTGAGAGAGTATTCTTCCTTTTCTGTGTCTTCTTCCTACATCACACAAATGAACTGTTTCCTGCAACTTTTGTTTGTTAGTAATCTTAGAGAAAATGCCCACATAAATTCACTCATGGTTAGAATTTAAGCTGATTCCCTTCTCTAGAACTGTCAACAAATTAGGATTTAACTAGTTGTTAAATAAAAGATCTCCTTACTTTTCCCTCAACTTGCAGATCTGGAAGCAGAGTAGAAACAGATTCGGTTCAGTGTAATCTGTAATATTACTTCCTTCAATTTTCTCTCTTTTCCCTTGAAATGTAGATCCCCAGGGCCTACAAATCTGGGACAAATTGGCTGATGATATTTTTCAATTGTTTGTTGATGGAAAAGGGTGTAAACTGATCCATGTAACTGGAAAAGTTTTAAAATAACTTTCCTATGACATGCAAAGCCCTGCTTTGTTTTCACAAAATTAGATTGTTCTCATAAATAGGAAGGGCTTTACAGAATACAGAGAAACTGTAAAAAAATGTGTGTTTTATTAATATATAATAGTGTAGTGATGTAAGGTCATAGCAGCTGAGAATTGCTTAAGTTTACTCCAGATGTTGCTTAAAAAAACCCTTGATTTTTGGCAGATGTGTGAAAATAAAATATAGACCATGACAACTAAGAACTTTTGTAAATGTAACTCCACGTTATAAACTTCTCATCAAGGCGCTAAGGCTCACTGAAGTTACTTGGTGCAGTAGAGGAAAGTTTGTGCCCCTGTAGAGGAAAGTGAGCTTGACTGTAATACCAGCTGCTAGAAAATGCCATGTGGGAGAGAGACTATGGCAGTCTGGAAAAACACTGATCGGCCACCGTACTTTGCTAAGAAGGAAATAAATTGCACTGTATACAGAGGCATAAGAAACCGACCTTTGTGACTTCCACTGCCAACTGATCTCTGATTTAAATGAACTGTGCTGCATATACCATTGTTGAAATATTATTTTGATAAAAACAGAGCAAAAGGAGATGGTTTAGACTTAAATTTGAAAGAGGAGAATTGTAAAGAGTGCTAGAAATCTAGAACCCTATTAATCCCCTTTTTTTTTTTTTTTTTTTTTTTTCCAATTGCATGAGACCTGTAGAGCAACTGGCACCTGGCAGTCCTACGATTGACACTGTTATTATTTTCCAAGTTCCAAATCTTTGCTTGTGGCTCTGACAGACACCTTGCACTGAATCAAGCAGCTTCCCCCCACCAGATGTCCACTGGACCTTCTCTGTCGCCCAGCTGCCATGCAGCCCAAGTGTTTGTGCCTGGGCTGTTCCAGTGCACACCAATAGACGGCTTCCGTCAGGGCTGAGAGGCACTTCAGTGTCCTAATTTAAACCATCCTAGCTATATTTGTCAGAGGATGGTAGCCACTCTTGTGCAATAAAGACAATTTCTCTTCCTCAGTTTCCTGCAGTGCTGGCTGTGTTTGGATGAGGCAAGCTGGAGCCTGAAGCTTTTTGTATGGGTACAGGAGTCAGATGCAGTGCTAACATCACCAGGCTCCCTCAAAAACAAAGTCAGATACTGATTCAGAAATGTGCTTATGTATGTCCTCTGCTTTGGACACTCCAGTGGTTCAAGTTTAATTCCAAAATGAACCTGTGTGCTTAAAGCCAGGCATGATCTTGTGTGACTGAAGCAGGGCCATGGCTGTTTGTCCCTGTTTCAGTTGGGAGAGAGTTAAATTTCTTCCTAGCAGATAGTATAGTACTACGTTTCGGATTTAGGATGAGAATAATGTTGGTATCACACCGATGTTTGGGCTGTTGCAGAGCAGCACTGCACAGAGCCAAGTACATTTCAGCTTCATATGCTGCCCTGCCACCGAAGAGCTGGGGGTCCGCAAGGAGCTGGAAGGGCACAGAACCAGGACAGCTGTCCCAGACTGGCCAAAGGGAGATCCTATGCCATACAATGCTATTGAACAATAAAACTGGGGGGAGTTGCTCAGGGACTGGCTGGGCATTAGCCAGCAGATGGTGAGTAACTGCACTGTGCATCATTTGTTTTGTACACTCTTCTTGTTATTTTTTTCCTTTCCTATTTTTGCTTTCTTATTAAACTGTCATTATCTCAACCCATGAGTTCTCGCACTTTTACATTTCCAGTTCTCTCCCCCATCCTGCAAGGAGTGGGGAATGAGCAAAAGGCAGTGTGGTGCTGAGCTGCCTGCTGGGTTAAAACATAATTTGACAGAACAAGGGGTAATGGTTATAAACTGGAAGAGGGTAGATTTAGACTGGATATAAGGAAGAAATTCTTCACTGTGAGGGTGGTGAGACACTGGAACATGTTGCCCAGAGGAGTCGTTGATGCCCCCTCCCTGGAAGTATTCAAAGCCAGGCTGGCTGGGGCTTTGGGCAACCTGGTCTAGTGGGAGGTGTCCTTGCCCATGGCAGGGGGGTTGGAACAAGACAATCTTTAAGGTCCCTTCCAACCTGAACCATTCTATGATTCTATGATTCTATGATAATAGTCCTTTTGGCACTACGCGTGCAGCATGAAGGGTTGAGATAACAGCGGCTCTGACCAGAGTGTGTTAAAACAAATTTGTTATAAGTATTCCATTAGTTTAATAGCTGTCACTCACATTTATTGATTATTATTTTTTCACAATACTGATTTATTTGCTCCTAAGATTGTTTTTCTTAGCCCCTTTCTTGTTCTTTGTCATCTCTAGGGGCTGGCCTAAGTTTGTCTGTGGTTTTGCCAGTATGTATATAGTATGTGCTCATATTACACTGACCATTAACTTAATCTATTAATTTTACTCAGTATGGCCATCATTCTTGCACTTCAGGAACCTTACGGTGGAAACATTAAGAAGTACTCTCTTTACTCCAGGCAGGTTAAAATAGTTTTTGAAAATGCTGATGATGTGAGCACTGGTCTTTCTCCGCTATTGATTTGTGAAGGACTCTGTGTAAATCAGTCAATGTTTATGACTTTCTTTACTCTCTGAGTCTCTTTTAGTTATCTGTGAAATTCCTTAAGCTCCTTAGATGAAAGTCTATGCAAGGACAAATCAAAATACTGTATTGTGATATAATTCAGTGAAAGGAAAATATTCCTTCTGCTTAGCTTTTTGTGATGTGCTCAATATTACATTTTTTTTCATTTCCTTTTGAAATGTGACTTTCATTATAATCAGTGAGACCTCAAAGTGCCTTTTGTAATTCTGTTTTTGAAATATATTTTAGAAACAAAAATAATGTTGCTATTCTGCTATCAAAGGATTGGCTTCCATTTAAGCGAATCATGTGATGTACCGTGTCATACAGTCAGGTGATGGCTGCTTTGCACCACTGAAGATGCTGTATAACCGCAATGCTATTGATGACGGCAGCATTGTGATATAAGGGATGAAGGAGGGTCCTCTTTCTCCTCAGCTAAAACACATGACACCATGTGATACACAGGTCCATCTCAACCTGCTGCACGACAATTTTCAACCTCAGTTTTCACTAGCATGTATGTATTTGGCAGCATTGATTTTGATCTCTGACAGCATTGCTGAAGCATTTTGGGAGAAAAACAATGGGTGCAAACTATTATTGTTTTATTTGAACTTGTACCATTTTCTGTTTTACATAAATGACAGGGTTAGATATATTTCACAGGGTTGCTGAGCCTAGTATGACAAAATGACCTTTGAGATAGAACTGATTATATCTAATTGTTATTATCCGCTTTGTGAAAGAGCATCTTAAATTTTGATTCTTCTCTCTTCTTTCTCTGTGGAATGAGGGCTGCTCTGAAAGTAATGCCTCCTGTTTTATTATGTTGGCCCATGATGTCAGAGGTGGATGTTGGTGGTATGGCAGTAGAGGTTGAACCTTCCCACCAATATTCCGTTCCATGTTGTTGCCATGTGACAGATGGCAGCAGAAGGGCACTCTGACACAATGGCGTCTGACAAGGGAGTGTGTATGGAGCAAAGGTGTGGAACTGAATTCCTTCCTGGGGAAAAAAATGCACGCATTGACATTCATCAATGCTTGGTGAATGTTGATGGAGATCAAACAGTGGCTGTGAGCACAGTGAAGTGGTGGGTGGTGTGTTTCAGCAGTGGTGACAGTGATGTGAAAGACAAGCCATGTTCCAGACAGCCAAGCACAGCTGTCACATCACAAAATGAAGAGCATCTCAGTCAGCTCATCCACACAAATCAGCTAATGGTGGTGACTATGTCGAAAAATAGTGTTTTGTAGCTGAGAACCTGCACTATGAAATAGTGTTATTGTGCTCTTTGTATCTGTTGTAGTTTCTGTGGAAATAAAGAGAAATTACTTTTGGAGTGACCTACATATTTTTTACACATTTCCAGAAATTTGGTATGCAATCCAAGTGGCTGTCTTGCTGATTACTTTTATATATGTCTTACATACATGAGTGGGGTCTTTCTTTTACATTATCTCATTCCTGAAGAAGAGTGGGCATTGGGAGACATGGAATTTTGAGACGCCAAAGAGCAGACATTGCATGCTAACAGTCCCAGTACCATATTATGTATTATAATATATCATTACTTGTCTCTGCAGTATACGTTTTTGTTTATGCCCTTTGCCTTTTTCCCCTTAGATGCATTGGGCCTGCCAGCCCCTGTCCTGAAGTTCCTCCATCCCTCTATCACCCTCTTCCTGACAGTCAGACCACCCTACTGCAGCAATAGCCATGTCTATAACCTTCAGTTCCTGTCCTGAAACACAGCAATGCATGCATAATCCCAGCCCACAAAAATCAAGACCTGCTATGCTGTTAACTTCACAAGGTGCAGGTTTCAAAAGTAAAGTGCTCAGGGACTTCTGTGTCATACTGAATGAAGAGGAATAAGTCTAGTTAAAAGGTCATTAATGTGTATGGAGAAAATTGTTTAAAAATTAAAATAACTTTACCCAGGTCCTCAAAGCTGAGTATAGACAAAATACATTACTTGTTGTGATTGATTCATCGGAACACTTTGGCTGGCTCAAGTTCTTTCTTTTTCTTTCCTACAAGTGTGTGAATAGCCACTTACTTGGACAATTTTAAAAGATGAATCCTTTTGTAGACTTCTGGATATGCTAAACACATCTGGAGTGCACAAGAACTGTACGGCTAGAAATGCTGTCACTTGTATAAACCTCATAAAAAAGGTCTGCCAAGTCACTGATGAAACCACCAAGATGACTGAGGTAATTATTGCCATCTCCTGCTTTATGCAAACACTCTAACACAGTTAAATCTGCAAAAGCAACACATCACTTTCAAAATGAAGTGATGACAAAAAACTCAACAGATTTGGGAGCTTTTAATAACAGCTATTAGCCAGGTATCAGAAGACTAAGAAGTTAAACAGGGAGAATAAAAAGATGTGAATTCCATGAAGATAATTAACCAAGAATAGCTAAAGATGGATTTTTTCCAGAAGGTTCAGAGGTTTCATCCAGTTCAGGTGATAAACTCTTAACAACTTGGTTATTTATCTATGGCTATCTTTAAAAGTGTGGAATGTTTTATCTAATGCTATTTGTACTGAAGTCAGTGAGAGATCATTCACTGATTTTCTGTACAAAACCTTTTTGTGCGCCAATACAGTGCCTTACTTTAGCATTTGAAAAAGACGTACACAGCAAATGTCATAGTCAGTACTCACAACACTGACTGAGTTGTAACAGGTTTTGACAACATGGAATATCTGAGATTACCAACAAATGTGGCTTATTTCATTCGACAAGGAACAATGAAGACCATTGGTCTTTAGAAACAGTGGTTGCTTGACATTTTGACAGGGCCTCGTATACCCAGAATAATCTACAGAGAGGTAGCCATAAACTGCATGTATGATATCTCAAAATTATCTGTATAAGCACAAGAACATTTGCGTTTTAGAGATGATGAGAAAAATGAATGCAGTGAGGTAGTAACTGCATTTTCTCTCTAGTGGAAGATTCATCTGAGGCCTGATTTTATTTCTATTAGAGTGAAAAGTTTAATATTTCATAAAGAGGTCAAAAGTTCCGATATCCCAAAGAATTCACTCATTTTCTATCAGTAAATCTTCTGAAACATTTTAAAAGGTTAAAAAAAATTCTCTGGACGACAAAAAAGAAATAAAACCTCATATTATGCTGTCAAAAAAAA
>WBMW01001880.1:235049-288257 GCA_013396635.1 Penelope pileata | reverse complement strand
AAAAAAAAAAAAAAAAAAGATAAATGAAATGCAAAATCCCAGCAGCTCAGTGAATGCATTTTTGTTTTCTTTCTATGGCCTAGTTCAACTGTTCAAAATAATAACTTACATTGCTGACCCTCCCATCACTGCCTTGCTGTAGCAACTGCATGATAGTGATGATAACATTTTTGGTTACATCAAAGAGGAATCTGTTCCACTTCAAAACGTTGCAAGTTTAATCCTATTCCCATTGAATTCTCACTTTTCTTGGCTTCAGTGAGAGCAAGATCAGAAAGTGTGTCTATTTTATAGAGACATATAAAAAATAGTCCCAAACTCCAGCCATTAAAGACTTTAGTTTATATGGCAGAGGAAGACAGCATTGCTCAAACACACCTCTTTTTTGTTTGTTTGTTTGGTTTGTTTCTGTTTATTCACCTGCACTTTTTGTTCTTGAAGCTACAATTTTTAGAGGAGCTAGCTTTTGTAAATGGCATTCAGGAGAAAAACGTATGGAACCACAAAGAGCTGAGAGGGTGCTACCTGTTTTTATTTCTGAGGTGTTTCCTTTTAAAATAAAACAAATACTGAAAGTAAAACGCCCACGTGAACCTTACCAATTTTGTAAATACTCCTAAATGCAGTGCTAAGGGTTGTTTACACAAGTTGTGCCATCTGCTTAATGGTTAAAGACTTTACCTTTCTTCACATTGAAGCAGCAGGGAAGGAGGCATATAGGGGAGGAACCTGCAATTACGAGCAACATAATTGATCATCCAAAGACCATCTGGAAAATCTGTCTGCCAATGGACAAACTGCTGGTGAAGGATGTTTAACACTTAACACCCAACACTATACTATGTTCACACAATTTACAGACTTAGGGGAAAAATACACCAGCATTTTCTGCTTGGCCTTCCTCACAGCTTAAACACACGAACCTACATTTTCAGAATTCTTTCTTCACTTGAAGTGAGCTAAAAGTATTGACCAGTTATATTTTGCATTAAAGAAATTTTCCCCAAAGAACTAACAAAGTATTTCTTATTTACATTGTCTACATATATTTTTTTTTTGCAGCTTACGAGGTTGAATCCTCTTAAATCATGTACTAATTATATTGCTGAGGTTTATACTTCATGACTTACAATGGTATTTTCGACTAAGAGAAGCTCGTCTAGGGATTTTTAATAAAAGCAGAAACTAGATGACTTATAAGTAAGTGGAAATATTTTTTCACATATATGACTTTTTTTTCCCTTAAATGAGTCATCTCAGCTTAGCCCACAGCATTAAGGTTTGATTCCACAAAGTACTTAAACACAAGTGTAACTTTAAACATATGACTAGTGGTACTGTTTCAAAGGATGGCTCATGCTCCTACATTTACAAATGCTGAAAGGCCTTGAATCAGCAGCTTCAGCAAAATTGGCAAAGCTACATTTCTCTGGATTGCATTTAGTTGCTTTTATTTTTTTTTTTTTTTAAAGCATATGTCTTAAAAACAGGAAAACCAGTGGGGAAAATCCATGATTCAACTGGTATTTAACAGAGGACATAGTGATTATAGTCAAATATACAGCCCTGTGAAACCATGACTGTTAGTAAATAATTAGCCCCAAAGACAGAAGAAGACTCATGTCTCACCAGGCAAGTCATCCATTTCTAAACCTCTTTTGTCCAAACATACATGCAGCCTTACCTACAGATTGCATTACCAAAGATACACTACTGCAGTAAATACCCAGCCACCCAACACTGATCACAATATAGCTAGAATTTTAGCAAAAGCTAGTAAGATATTGCTACATGAAAGAATTTTCCAAGGCAGTAATACTGAATGAGAAGAGATTCGTGAAGCCTTTGGGATATATATTTTATTTTTCCATTGCAATGACTTCTTTCAGAACATAAACAAAGGGTTCACAGAGTTGTGTGGCTGTCTTCTGCTTCTTCAGGCAAAAAGATTTCTGTTGATTGCTTTAATGTGACGTATATGTGTTCACTGTTTGCATTAAAAAGAGGTCTATGTTTTGACACAAACAATGCAGAGGCAGCTGCCAGGGATCCAAAGGAGGTAGACATATTACTGTAGACAGGATATGAAGGATCTCATTCACTTCAGCGTCAATTAGGCTACTCTAGGCCAAATCCTGACCATGCCAAGGGTCAGTGGATGGAAAAGCTGCAACTGGTCACCAGAGCCAGAAATCTATCAGGATTCCTGTGTGGGGGTACACTCTTTCCATTCCTGATGTCAAAATCCTGTGGCATCATTTTAAATCATGACTAACATTACCTTGGATGTGGTCCTGTGGGACCTGTGGGTATTCAACTCTGAAAATACTGCCTGCTCTTCCCATGTGCAGCTGTGGAGTCGAAGTAAGCTACACAAGATCTTAGAGGAAACCTGGTTTCTTGCCTTTTTTTTTTTTTTTTTTCCAACAAATTTGAGCAAAACCTTCTTAGGTCTTCTTTGAAACAGCCAGAAAATGTCCAAATCAACCTGCAAACTAAAGAGAGGTATTTCAAGATCACTGGAAGGACTTAAATGTTCTAATCTTGCTAACACTGATCAGGAACTTTGCCTGTAAATCAGTAGATGAGCAACTCATCTCACTCACTGCCAAACTGCAGACATTTGCCCTCTGCTGATCTGTTCCTGTGTCTATTGAAGAGGAGGGGAGCCACTAGGCTAGGCTGACCCAAGGGGACATTGATCCTTCTCTTGGGCACATTTTAAACACTGATGGTCAGATGTCCAAGCAGGACTTGATATAAAATCAGTCAAGCCCAGAGCTCTCTCTGTTTTGAGAAAACAAAAATGGAGGTCCTTACAGATAATTAGCTTTATATAGAAGAGCAGAAGTGCCTTGGTGTGCTTGGGTAGGGAACCTGGTCCAAGGGCCACTGCTGCTGAGTTGTTCAGGTACTACAACAGTACCATTTCTGCCTTCCTGTGTTGGAACTTCTGGTCTCTATGTCCTCCCATGACCATGAAAATCTACTTTAAAACTGAAGAACAAATGCCCCAAACACATAAAGTCATAAACTAAACCAAAACCACAATAGAAAAGAAGGCCCCAAACTAGTAAGTTGCAAATACAACTTTGTATGTGTGGGAGGGACAGATAATTGGGGGCTGGTTTACAATTTTGAACCCATGCTGGATACTTGTGGTGCTTTTTCTCCTTTAAGGAGTATGTGAGAAGCGCCAGCCTTCCAACAAAACACTAAATATTTAAAAACAACTCCTCCTCTCATCTACTCTGTATTTCAAAGAACAAGCATCAGTCCATTGTCTGGCTTCTCCCATCATCTTGTACATGCAGAAAGCCAAAGACTCCAAATAATTCTGTGGCCTCAGGCATCAACAACAAACAACGTATATTTGATGCGTTGGCCTAATTTCTGTCCACTGAATCTGCCATTTTAAAGCTGTTTGCACGCTATTTTTATTTTTATTTTTACTTTCAAGGTCTTTGTACGTCCTGTGATCTTTCTCTGTAACTTTCTCAAATCTTACAGTTTCATATTTAGCATGCTATTTCGAGGAACAGGTGATTACAATACTCTTTTACACTATAAGGCCATTGCAGAAAAGTTTTTTGCAGAAATCTACAAGTCCAACCTGGTGAACATGCCTGTTGCTACACGTTTTAATTACATTATCAAATTTTTGGTTAAAGGTCCTGAAAGTAGGAGAAAGGAAATATAATTATCCTTGCAGTGGATACAACGAACACTTACTGATTATGGTTTCCAAAGTTTTTTGAGATTTCTGCTATGAAAATTATTGTCCTGAAGGGAGGATATAAACCTATTTTTGAAGATCAGAATTTAAGGAGGGCTATTGTACATCAGATAATTGCTTTACCCTTTCTCATATGATTTATAAGCTCTTCTAACACTTGTGGTACCAACATTTGCTTGTGACTTTTATTGCTCTCAGAGCAGCCACTGATTCAGATGACAGATCTGCTCTTTGGTCTCTGCAAAGCTATATTTTCAAAAGACTAAACTGACCCTTTTTCCTCTCCATTCCTCTGAGCTCCTCTCCCCAGGGCTTCACTTTGCAACCCAGGCTCAACACAACCAAAGAACCAACTCTTCTCAGAAGAAAGAGTAATGTACTGTCTAAGGAAGTATTGTGTATAATGTAGTAATTTATTAAAAGGAAAAAAGGTTGTGATGAATGTATAGGGAATGTTCCAGTGCTGAGCCTTCATGAAGGAATGACAGGTACGAAATTCTCAGCAATAATGATAAAAAAAGCTGTAATGTACAAAGAACTCTGTTGAGTGTGATTTAGTATTTCATTTACAATCTGTGTTTTATCATAGCAGTACTTTGCTGGTACCAACAGCACTGCCGCAAAGGCAAGTGCCACAGAGTCGAGGATTTCTGCTCACTTTATGTACATGTGTATATGTAAGAACAGCTGGCAATGTAGGCAAAATTCATGAAATCTAAAGTGCTTAGAAGGAAGTAGCTGAGCCTCCACAATAAATGTCACTAGGGTACACCAAGGAGGTGAAATCCACAGCTAGAACAAAGCTAAGGGGCAGAGAGGTGGGCTGAACTCAGGCACCCCAGAGCTGGGGAGAAGCTGCAGCTCAACCAGCTGGTGGATGCAGCCATGGCATCTCCACCCAACTGGTTTCAGCAGACCTACCCTCAACAAGTTAATTAAAT
Organism: Penelope pileata; assembly: GCA_013396635.1. Taxonomy (NCBI): domain Eukaryota; kingdom Metazoa; phylum Chordata; class Aves; order Galliformes; family Cracidae; genus Penelope; species Penelope pileata. Next base: position 283,580 of record WBMW01001880.1, on the reverse strand, counting down.
CAGCATCCCCATATGCCACAGGGAAGTGAACAAAGCCAGCACGTGAACCCACAAAAGGCTTTGGCCAGGAGACAGTCATTGCTCTGCAGAGCTTGACCAAGCCCGGACCGGGGCCTTGGGCACGTATGCTGGGGCAGCTGCGGCCATTGCAAACCAGCTGTGGTTTACCACGTTATTCTTCTCTGCCCCACACCTGCTCTGTTCCTTCCAGCAGACCCTCTGCCACTGATGACTGTCTCATCAGAGAAACATGTGGAGTTGTCTTCAGAAGCTTCCCAGCTGCTCTAATGCACAATCAGTGGTGCAGGAGGTTTGTTTGGACTGAGAACCTGCAGGTACCCTTAAATCCCCTAATACAAAAAGACTTAAGCACATTCTTCCCACTGAATTTAACAGAATTACTCCCATGCCTAAATTTAAAGCACTTCAGGATGACTCTTAGTAATTTTCTTAGCATTGCATGAGCTGCCTGTGACAGAGCAAGGCTTTGAACCTCTTTCTTTTGAAACTGAGTTAGGCTGTCTTAACCACGAGACCACAGGTATTTGGTGAGTCTGTTCATTAATGTTTGCAACATGTTTTAAGATCTGATGATTTGATCTGATGCTATGGAAGATACTATAATAATAACTTTTTTTCAACTTTCTAGAGGAACTTCTGCTGAAGTTACTGGGGTCTTTGATTCCTGATCAGCTTCTCAGCTTTCATTAAGCAGTTGTGATACTGCTACCGATTCTACTTGAAACATTTAAATATATGAAAAGTAGCGCAAAAAAACCCAAACAAAACCAAAGCTTCTGATTAGATTTTTGTTGTTATTTTTAGAGCTGAACAAACATTTATATAATTTATCTATTTCCTGTTGCTCTTTTTCCCCTTCCACAAATAACTCTGGTTTGTAAGTAGAAGTCTAGAGGAAAGGGTTAATGCACCTTTCTTGCATTTCAGAGTCTGCAGATAAATTTAGGCTATGAAGAAAAATGGCTGAATTGAAACAACTGGGTATCTAACATTCTTTAAAAAGAAGCACCGAAAGGTAGACTGCAAGACAGAAAGAAAACAATACATTCTGTCTCCTCATGAAGGCCAGAACACTTCAGAAAGTTCTGCAGAGGCACAGGGACCCAGATTCACCCAGGCTGGCTTCAAATCCCTGCCTGGTGTCTTCTGATACCTGGAGACCTAAGTCAGAGGGTGAGAAGGAGTTAAGAGTGATTTAGGTAGGACATGCTCGTCTTGAATCTGGATTTGGGTAAGAGTCCACATCTGTGCGCCTTTGATAAACGATGGCTGGACAAACAACCGTAACAGACAGAGCAGGCACTGCTCCTGCTAGTTCTTCAAAGTGCTTTCCCTGCCCTACCTTGTCTTCGCTTGTGTTAAACTCCCAAAAGTTGCTTTCCATTTCGGGACATAATTCTTCTATATCTGATCACACTGACTGACAGGGGGTATTCCAGCCAAATCTTTTTGCTAGGGTGCCATTTGGCCAGCAAAATGAGGACCAGGTAAAACTTTCTATTTCTGTATACAAAAATGTTGCCATTGACTTCAAGTTTCTATTTAAGCATTGATACTGGTGAGTTTTGTGCTCACTTTACTTGAGAGTCAGAGAGCTTCATAGTCAGCTAAAGGGACTCAAGGGAGACCAAAACAAATTTATAATCCAATTTCTATTAAATATAAAATATATTTATAATAAATGTATATTTTTCAAAATAGTCTTGTGATCCCCAGGGATGCTCCACCCCTGGAGATATTCAAGGCCGGGTTGGATGGGGCCCTGGGCAGCCTGATCTGGTGGGTGGCAGCTCTGACCATTGCAGGGGGTTGGAACTGGATGGGCTTTAAGGTCCCTTCCAACTCAAGTCATTTTACTCTATAAAAATCAACTCGAATTCATATAATTATTACATGAAATGACAGTACCGTCTGGTCACTCAGTTCTTTCTAAGTCACAGAGAAGGCACAGCCAGGACACGGTTTTTCTGAAGTGATAAAGCCAGGAAGTTCCTCAGGCTGTCCTTACTCCGTCCAGCCAAAAGAGACTCTCTTTGCATACCTGATTTTCAAGTAAGGACTAGGCAGACCTGTTCCTCTTAATAGTGTACATCAAAATCTCCCATACAGTCATGTATAGAAAGGCGATCCATCACTGACAGTTCTATTATCAAGGTGAGAAATAGGATGTTGATTCTTGTGCAACAATAGTTGCCCCATTAGTGTGAATATTTCTAATTACATGCTAACAGAACCAAACCCAGTTCTGCACCTGACTCACTCTTAGTCACTTAATTTTTACCTGTTGCAACTTCCAAATGAACTTCCAATACTCACTGACCTAGTCTCTCGCTGTTACACAAAAAAAGTCCTGCTGACTTCTGTGGACCATGTGTGTGAGCAAGGAAATGCCTGGAAAGTTGTATGTAAATAGTACGTTTTTTTGTAGTGACAGCAGCAGTGATGTACTCTGTAGCATTACAAGCGAGGTCAGGGAATGACCATTCCCTAATGATCATCTGTGGATTGTCAACAGAGACAAACCATAGATTTTCTTCCCATACACCGGCTTTTATTCCCAACATTTTAAATTTGCCAATTTTCACACCTTTCAACTGTGAATATTACATAAATAAATCTATAAGCCTTTCACAAATCATGTGCTGAGATACAGTGAAATCTTCTTAGGCAATGCTTTGCCAAACAGGACAAGCAACCCTTCCATGCTGCAATATGCTGATCCCTCTAGAAATCCGATCAGTAAGAAAAATAACTTTCTGTGGCCTTGAACAGAAAACACAGTTTTTAAATTTGGTATGTGACCTTTGGCTAAACACTTGTTTATTCACCTCTCCAGAGATAAGTAACACCGGTTGGCTCTTAGGCCAAGGAACCTTCTGCCTAAGTCTGACTGCAGTCCTACCAACAGCAGACGGTGATGGAGCTGCTGGAGGACACCATTGCCCTGAAGGCCAGAGTAGGGCAGGACCAATAAGGGAGCAGGAACTGCCTGCTAAAAGACTGGCTAGGAACAGCAACTGGGCTGGAAAATGCAAAAGGGAAGTCTGTGTCCCTGCAGTTCTTGATGCCTTTGCTGCTGCCTGGTACATGGAAATTGGAGCCAGAGACTCCTGCAAAAAAAATGCTACAGCCATATGATGAAAAGGGATAATCTGGCCCAAACTCACCAAACTCAGAAATGTTCAGTGAGTTTTGCTGTGTTATCCGAGTTTTTTTTGTGACAGATGAACTATCACTAACTGAAGACAGCTTAAAATTTGAATACAATCTATGTCATACACTTGGGATACTTTGTCAGAAATGTGACCTACCTGCCATGCATGACTCAGATCAAAGTTGGTGACCTGGTCACAAACAGGTTTGGTATTGAAAACTGTGGCCTAAAAGGCAGGTCAATCAGACTCTGTTTACATAAAATAATAAGTCTGGTGTTAAACCAGACTAAAGCCAGTGTATCTGCTGAAATTGCAGTAAGCATTTCCAATGATTAAAATACACTTTTTTTTTGTTGTTTTTGTCTTGGAAAGTTTTCCTAGCAGACTTTACATTGTAAAGAATCCCCTGTCTTCCTTCAGCTGACCAACTGCGAGGATAAAGTCCTGGAGGTGACAAACACTGTAGAGCATCCTTTGCAAACCTGACTGGGGTGCTGGTATGGGATGATGACTGCTTTGTAAATCTTTGCTGCTGGATGATATGTGCCATGGTCACGACTATGGAGCCCTGATCCTGGTCCATACTGAGTTGTCCTGCAGACCATTCATGTAAACTAAGCTGATGTCCCTTCAAAAACCTTGTCTTCAAGGAAAAAAAAAAAGGAAAAGAAAATGAAGAAAGAAGGGAATCAGCAAATAGTTGGTCTGAAAGTTCTTTTAAATCAAGTCATTATTATCACTGGAAAATTATAACACTGGAGAGCACTTCTGGAGAGCTAGTGTTGGTCCCTGTCACAGCAACACAGCAGTGAACTTCACACATGGCTGCAGGCGTGGGAACTGAGAAGCTTCCTAATACTGGCACAAAACATGTAAATCAATCCATACAGCATCTGAAGACATGCATGTTATTTTTTTATTCATCATTACTAGACATCAGATTATTTTTAAAAATTTCTTTAGTCAATGACTATTTTCCTGAACAAAAACATTATACAAACAGAACTTCTAATTGCATCATGTCAACTGACTACTAGTTAATCTCCTCTCAAATAAAGAAGGCACTGAGATGATGCAATTATGAGAAAAATCAGCTCAAAAGAACAGTTGCAATCTGGGCTTTAAAGGAGTAACACGAGTAAGCAACTTGGCTAGGAACCCCTTTGAGAAAGCAGAGTTGTGCTGCCTTCCCCTGTCGGCCCTGCTTAATTTGTCCAGAGCAGCAGGCTGCAAAGCAGCTGGTTTTGACGGACGTAACATAATGAAAGAACAAAGAACACAAAGTCACTACAATATTGTCCTGTTTACAAAAAAAAAAAAAAAAAAAAAAAAAAAAAAAGGAAAAAGACTTATCATCTTGAAAGTTATAAAAAATCCAAACAATGAATAATGGATTTATCAGACTGGCAAGCTGCTACCAAGTGACCAGATCTGCAGGTCTGACTCACAAAATCTGGTGCTCATCCCATCCAAGTAAGACACAGGGCCTGGCCCAAGATGTGTGACAGAGAAGGATGGCAGCAGATGAACACTCTAAACACCAACAGCGAGAGACATTTGCTTTGCTTCCTGCAACCTTGGGAAGCATATGTGTAGTTAAGACCGAAGCACTGTGACACTAACTGTTGTGAAACCATTAAAAGGTGTCATTGCAAGGCCCATCTGTTCACCTCGGCCTCTGCAAGGGCTGAGAGCTGCTGCTTTGTTGTTTTTGAAGTGTGAATGACGCACGTTTCCATAGGGAATCAAGAAATTTGGGGCTGCTCCATCAATATTAAAGTTGTGGCGAACCACATTTTAATCTTTCAGACACGCAGAGAGGTGAACTGACAAGCACAGTATTTCACACACCAGAAAGCAAATCAACAATTTAGCTCTAATGAATTGACCTTAGGATCAAGAACTAGAAATACACCTTCAGCCACCACATGACAAACAGGATGAGCAAATTACTGGTTTTCAGGTGCACGTGCAAAAAGACCTTTCTGTCTTTCACTACAGCCTAAAACTAGTGCTGTGCCCCTTCTTGACTCTGTGGCCAGGCTCTGTGGGGGCAGGAAAGCCAGTACCACGGGGCATGGCACCAACAGAGAACCATTGTCCCCATCCCAGAGAGCCTCCACTTCGAGTACGTGACCGGGGGCAGCAGATGGACAGAGACGGCAGCCTCTAAGAACAGCAGGATATCAGGCAATCTGAACTCCTGGCTACTTGTGTACCCCCGGATAATGCCAAGCGAAAATGTCACAGCACTGCCGCCATGGCAGAGTTCACTCTGCCCTTCCTCAGCAAGGAAGAGGTGCAGAGAGACCTTTGTGCAGGTTGCAAAAGGGCTTTGTGCTGGAATTTGTTGCTGAGACAGAACTGCTGCAGGATGCATTACATATAGTTTTTTAAATCCAAAACTTCCAGAGATCAAACTTAGGCAGTGAGGACGCAGCTGAACTGCCCTTAGGAAGGCTGCAGCCAGTGTGAGGACAGGCTCCGCATTGATCGTGGGCTTCTCAGTACCGGCACAGAAAATCAAATTGTGGTTTTGGAAACTTTTCTTTCACTCAGACACTCAACCCCCCTCGGAGACGCCCTCCTCTCCTTTTCCACCTCCCCGGCGCAGCCTCTCCCGGCTCCCTGCCCCGCAGCGGCCANGCGGGGCTCGAGCCCGCCATGGAGCCGGTGACCAAGTGGAGCCCGAAGCAAGTGGTGGACTGGACCAAGGGTAAGGGCGCCCGCGCTGCCCGGCCCGGCCCGCGGGGGCTCTCTGGCCCCGGGCTCGGGGGATGCCGGGGCGCGGAGCCGCGGCTCTTCTCGCCCTGCGGGCAGCCGGGCGGCCTCGTGGCCGGTGGCTCTCCCCCAGCCCGGGTTTGCAGGCGGCNACTCAACCCCCCTCGGAGACGCCCTCCTCTCCTTTTCCACCTCCCCGGCGCAGCCTCTCCCGGCTCCCTGCCCCGCAGCGGCCATTTCCTCCCCTGGGCCGGGCGGCCTGGGCAGACCTCCACGGACCGGGCTGCCATTTCCTGAGGGCACCTCAGAGCCCCGACGCGGAGTTTCCCCTACCCGCCTTTCCACGCGGGCCGCCACCCGCGGAGTTCCGCTGGGGGCGGAAGGAGGCACCCGGCCCGGCCCGCCGTCGAGCACCTGGGGGCGNCGGGTGGCGGCTGCCCTTGCGGGCGGAGCGCTCCCGGCGCTCCGTGCCTCGCGCGGCCGAGCCTGCCCCGCTCCTCCGGGCGGGAGCGCTCCGGGCGCTTCCAGCTTTCCAGGCGGCAGCCGCCCGCTGGGGAAGACACCTCGGTTTTGTACGTTAAGCCAAACTTTATAAACTAACTCAAGTAAGCACGAGCTTTTAATCCCGCTGAACTGTGGTGGGATTAAAACTGCGGGCTGCCGCTCGGGAGGTTGAGCACCCCTGCACCTCTCCTGCTCCATCTCTCCTGTGTCCGTGCTTTACTCCATCCCTCCCAGCAGAGCTTACTGTTCGGTTCTGGGGTCTCTCCCTGCACTGATGTTGCTATAACTGGAAAGTGTGACTGACGTGCTAAGTTTGCAAAGTTTGTTCGGCTCCGGGAAGCTGTTTCCCGAGAGAGAGAAGCTGGCTGGGTGCAGCTGTGCCTGCCGGCTGCCTGCTGCTGCCATGTCCCCGGGTTCCCCTGGGGGACATCTGCCGCGTTTGGAGACCACGGTGTTTCTTTTTGTGAGTGCGGTTTTGGCATCTGTTTTGTCAAATCTGGTTGGGCTCTGCCGGTGCTTTCTGAATTGCAGTTAGAGGATTGCACCCGCGGTTCCTGCTCTGCGGTCCGTAAGTCACAAGGGACGTGGCTATGAATTAGGTGAGAGACCCGTGACTTATGAACTGGACTGCTGTTTTCTCCTAGGACTGTGTTGTACTGTGATCATCTTCTGTTACACGAAGCGTTTTCACAGTCTTCCCTTGATGTGAAGTCCATGTGAAATTACAAACGCTTTGAGAGTTGGAAGCTTCCCTGGCTTAGGAGCAGCGCTTACAGCAGCCATTACTTCAGCGTCTCAGGACCATAGCGCTGATTAGACCGCATGCCTGCGGTCAGCACTTGGCAGGAGCCTGGCTCAGGACTGAGTCAAGTTAGGAAGTCAGGCTCGCGTTGTCACACGGTGCGGGATGGATGCTCCCGGCCCTCCGGAGTGCAACCATGTGGATGGGCTGTGCCGGTGACAGGCTGCCCGAGGAGCAATGTGAGGATTCCACGCGAACGTGCTGTGAAGTTATGCGTTAACTCAGAAATAACTTCCATGGAAAGACTCTTTCTTCTGTTGGTATTGGTTGAAACAGGAGCGCATTGTTACGCTGAAATAAGTCTTTTGCTTTGGCATGTGGAGTATTTATACAATGCTGTTCCCTCATTGTGTTTTTTCTCTTGGGCACTGAAAGTTTCTTACCTCGCCAGATTAAAGAGTAAACCTGCTAATCATTTTAGAAGGCTTTATTATACTTAAGCATGCTTGGCTTGCTTTCTTGCATAATTTATTTTACTTGCAGGTTCCTTGAACCAGGTAACTCTTTAGTTGGACCCTCAATTAGTGTTATGCAGAATAATTTGAGGCCTGGCTGGAGTAGGAAGGTGGATCTTCTGACTAATGCTAACACGTGTCCTTTGAAATGCAAAGGAATAAATTATAGACTGCCGGTGACTTTTGTTTCTGCTGTTGTTTTTCAGTTTCCAGGTAAGCGTTTGACCTCTTCTGTGCACAGCGTCATTTTACGTCACTCCCTGCCTGACAAGATCGTAATAAAGACACGAGATGTGGAAAACTTTATGGTTGCCTTTTCATCTCTGCATATTAAAATTGACACTTTAATGGCTAGCTAATAGCCTTGTGAACACTATGTTTCATGGCTTATTTTTAAGCCAAAACACTTATCTACTGTGTAGTTCGCAACTGCTCCATTTTCAGCAGACACCAATAATCTGTATTTAACCGTGCGAATGTTATCTTTAAGTCTCAAGGTTAGTTTTATAAATACAGTAGATGATTGGAAGGGAGCTTATGCCATTTGTTTGACTATTGCTGTCCGTGTAGGAGGGTAATACCACGATCTTCACTGAACTGGTCAAGCTCTGAGGAAGACGTTTGGCTGGTGGTATTTGTTGCCTGTAGTTAGTGCTGTGGTACCATGGAGATGCATCCTAGAAGAATGACATGAATAACTGCGGTGGGAGATGCCAACTCGCTGTGGGGAGATGGTTTTGCAGATAATGATGCATGCATGTCATACAATGCTAAAGGCATCTTGGAAAAATGTGGAGTAGCAGAAAGAAGTGGTCTGATTTAATCCGTTTTAATGTTCAGTGTAAAACCAAGAGTTTTTCTCTAGGAACTATTTTTCTATTTCAAATCTGTTTATAATCAAACATCTGTCAATTGATGTATTATATGTAAATTACTTACATATAATCTATTTATGTATGTTAATATATACAATCTTAAGTATTATTTTTATACATTTTTAAAAGAACTTTTCCTAACCGAAAGGAGCATAGAAACTTTTCCCCTTTGCTCATGAAGGAAATACCAAAAAGCCAAGTTCAAAAGTAAGCTGTGCAACCTCTTCTGAACGGGTAGCTAATTGACTTTTGGTGAACTTGGCTTCCTGTAAAGAAACAAGCAGACAAAACTCTCACTTCTTTTTAACAGGACAACCCTTACCCTGAAGAACTACGTTATGTGATTTTTGAGCTATTCACTTATATGAGGATTCTGTAAATAACCTTTGTCTGTAATTTAATATAGAACATATTTAGAATTAATTACGTAAATGTGAATATTTTTAGATTTTTCTAGCCAGGTTTTAAATAAAAAGTGCTTTGTTTGTTGTTGCCAACAATAGCTGATACAAAAAGCAGTTGCTTGTCTCCTCTTGTTAATTCAGACTAGAATGCTGCTATTTTTTTTGCAAACAAGGGTGTTTTTTCTGGCAAAGCATACTGAACTGACAGTAGCAGACTGTGTAGCTAAGGGTAAAATCATAGCTGCCATTGAAGAGTTGTGCTTTTACCCACTAGCAGCTTTGTAGGTGAAGCACGTCTCAAACTTTTACTGAGAATATGCTAAATCTTTAGCTGTAGCATCAGTGTTTAGAAACTGTCCAATATCCATATAGGCACCTCATAGATTTCTGTTCAGAAGAAGTGATGATGTAGTTGCAAGCTTCTCTTACGGTGTGACACAGACTTGAGCAGTGTTTGGGGGCTGTCTTCAGCAATGAAGACGTATTTTTTGGTTTAGGTCAGTGTGTTGACTGATTGCTTGCGGGGTGGACATGGAGTTGATGGCCCGCACTGCTTTCTTGAAACTGAACTGGGATGATAGATTCTGTTCGTGAGTTGATCCTTGGTGGTGTTGCGGCTGACCTGCAGCCTTGTTCCTGGGTGGGCTAAGATGCTTGCAGGCTCACAGCCCTCACTTCTTTCTCACAGCCTTCTTGTGTGTGCCCACGAGATTGAATTGTCCCCCAGAGCTCACAAAGAAAGAGTCCTGGAGTATGTTGGGTTGTGGTGGGACGGGCAGACAGCCATGCAAGTTGCAGCAGCACGTCTGCAGGACTGCGGCTGGCATTTGTCTGATTGTGGGCTTGTAGTTTTCTGGGTTTTGGCTATTCTGGGTGCAGAAATTGGCAAGAACTCAATTACATAAAGCCATGCATGTGGAGAAATGTCCAGCACAGAAGTGGCATAACTTTTCTGGCACATCAAAAATTTGAAGAAAATTGCAAGGTGGTCGTGTGAAGAAAAGTTCTGTAGTCCCAGAAGCCCCTGGCTCCTGAGAAGCTTGCAGCTAGGGTCATTCCCCAAGAGACGGGAGAGGAAGAAAAGCTGCATAAGGGAAAGAATCTCCTGTGTGAAAAATGTCACCATCCTACTAGACATCATCATTGTATCACCTCTTTGTTCTCTGCCTCTTCCCCCTGCCCCCAGGCCTAACATACTTACGTGACTTGTGACTTCAAGCCAAATTTTACACGGTGAAGACAGTTTGACACGCATGTGGTTAGATGCCTTCTTGTTGTGAGTCTCCATTACAATCTGGCCTTTGTTACTGTAGCTGTGGGCTCAGCTAGTTCTGGATGGAGTTCTGGATGGAGCTGGCACTTCGATCCTTTTATTGCACTCCAGGTTCACTTATTCCATTACCCAATAGTTCATGGGTGGAATTTATTCCTGTGTCTGTTATGTCACAAAATACTGTGGTTTCCATTCCTAGTAAGTCTTGAGGGCAACTACATTTATTTATAGGTATCCTGGAAGAAGGAGGAGAAATACGTGAATTTATTAATAGTTAGCAATTAATTGAGGGGGCTGGTGTTCTTTTTTTAGAGCTATCTTGCTTACCCAGGAAGATTTCAACAAGGCCAGCTATGTTAACTGTGTGTGCTGGGTGCCACAAACCATAGCTGGATTTCAGAAGCAGCTGTGAGTAACACATAGCACTGAAGTTTTTTTTAGCCTTCCTTTTCTTTTTAAGTATTCTGAAGTGAACACTATTCTTGTGTTCCAATTATTTGGAAAAAATCTAACGCTAGTAAACCCCTGGTTAATTCTTGAGAGAGGATTTTGCTTTCAGTGAAGGGGACTAGAGAAGGCTACCCATATTTGGGACTGAAGAAAAATTTCTCTGTTTGCTTGATTATTTAAAAATATTTGTAAAGGGTTTATATTAAGTAGATCATGAAATGACAGTAAATGTACACTCTCTTTTTGGGTGTTTCAACTGAAATTCTGAATGTAGCTGACCTGTAATGTTTTGTCAGCAGAAGGTGAAAATACTAAATAGATTTATTTAGTCTGTTGGTTGAAACTTAAAGTAAAAAGCTGTACAACCAGTTTGTACTAAAGCTGACTTAAATTATTCATTCATTGTTGCTACGATAAGTGAATGTGTATGAAAAAAAAAAGGCAGATGAGTTGGCCTCTGTGTTCATGTGTTTGGATCATGTTTTCATGCTTTTTGCTGTGTTGCAGTTTTTGAGCTGCTTATGGGTTTTGTGATTTTAGAAAAATCAAAAAAGAAAAATAGAAAATATTCTATTTTTGCATGGTCAGCTCTGTTTGCTTTGCCATTAAGTGGCTTTTCAAACTATTTTAACCAAACATTCAAAGTCTAAAAGTAGAGTGCTGTCACCAGAATGTCCTGAAGGTAAATTTCTCTTAATAACTATAACTGCTCGGTAGTAACAATTAGCCAGTGAATAGGTTGCATTTTTTCTTTTCTCTTACATGCCTTTTCTTCAGTGGTCAAAAGTCTTTTGCTTCCAGTGTTTGAGGCTTCTGTAGCAAAAGTCTAATTTTGGTGAAATATGTGTGTCAGATTTTCATAATTCTAGTTACTGTGTTCATTCCTCATGCTTCTACCTGGGACTGTTTTCAGCATGTAAATCCTCTTGGCTAAGGATCATGCCTCTCTCTGTTTGTACGCTCTCTAGCACACCGCAAGAGCTAATAGAAGACAAAGTACAGGGCACTAAATAAAATGCATGTTGAAATTTGTCATGATGTTTTATTTTATTAAGTAAAAGAGCATGACAAAAGGCTGTTATCTGACAGATGCAACTACATGAATTGCAGTTATGAGTGATGTGTGCATACGGCCTGTCAACAAGTGTTCAGAAGTATGTAGTGGCTTTTTTTTTTTTTTTTTGATGAAGAAGGTGTGTTATTTATACTTTCATTTAGATTTCTTAAATCTAAATTCCTGGACTGCCTGATTTAAGTCATGTTCTAACAGATAAGCTCCTTCCAGGCATGTCAAACAGCCGATGACTAGCAGCAGCTAAGGAGCATAGAAGAGGTGGTGAAGGCCACTCTGTTAGCTGCATCATCTTAGAACAAGATTTTCCTTTGCAGGGAAGCTTCACAGAGAAGACACGTTAATGCTTAAGTCCAAACAGCACCTCTGTGAACAAATGGAAAAACTTGATTACCACTGCATTTGTTCCATACTTGTGATGTTATTGGTTTTAATTTATACCTTTCATTTTCCTGCCAACATCATATACTTAGGTTTCACCTCACTGGAGGTTTGTCATTTTGACAGTGTCTCTTTGCTCCGTCCTTCATATACCCCAGATATGTATGTCCTGTCAAAAGGAGGAGGTAGTGAGATTATGATGTTTTCAAGGCTAATATAGAGAGGGGAAAGGAAGGGTGAGTGGGAGTTAACGGAGCTGGAGCGTCTCTGGCAACTTCCTATCTATTTACGGTAGTTCTTCAGCACCCAACTTCTTGTGGTCACAGAATTGTTTGCAGATTTTAATGTTTCTTCACAGGGTTGCAGCAAGAGATAGGAAATTCAAAGAAAAATGCTGTTTGACTTTGGATCTCTGCCTGATCTTAGGGAGGGTATATTGTCCTTCTGTCATTTGGGCTCTCATTTCTGCAGTGAGATGACTTCTGAGTCTAAGGCATGCTTGTGTGCTTTGCATGAGGAGATTGCCTGCAAATTTCTGTGTTCCTGCCTCCATCTTTTCAGAGTACGTGCAATAGCAATTCACAGCTTGGAGGATCTGCAAGAGGGAGGTGCATAGAATCTGCCTGTTCTTTATGAATTGTTTAAAACAATCATTACCTGTTAAAATAGATATTTATGATATTGTGAAATGTAGTTACTTTTCATAGTTACTTTTCATCAAAAGTTGCACATGCTGGGTAGAACTAAGTGTTTGTGTTTTGATTTGGTGAGATCAAATCACTGACCTTTGTAACTTTGGTCTACAGACATTGGTTAAGTATCTGACTGACTTATGTTTTAATATTGCGTTAGTGCTGAGCTTGTGTAATTTCTCATCTGTGTTTCTCATACCCTTTTACACCTCAGTCACTGTAATACCAAAATCTCTTCAGTTTTCTGGACTGTTTCTTATATTAGTAGTTAGGTGTAGGTAAGGTAAGCATCTGCTGTGGTGTTATAATCAAAGCTCTGTGGTGTAAATGTGATCTTATCTTGCTGCTTGATCAAAGGAGAGAACTCCATTTAAAACTTAATTGGTGCTCATCAAGAGCTAAGGCTTCTGCTAAAGCAAGTGTTGATTTACGCTTCTAGGCTAATATGATCCTGATGTCTCTGTCTTGTGTGTGCAAAATGAATGTTGCTTAGGTTGCCATCTTTTTATCATTAATGTTAATAATATCTTTCCTTATCTCACTGAGTCTTGTATTACTGGAATGAAGTTTGCTGGGCGAATGCTTTATGAACAGCTCTGTAATATGCCTATTTTGTCATTAAATGAAAGATAACTTGTCTGATACAGATGCTTTCCCAGCCCAAACAGAAGGGCAGGGCTCAAGGTACTGCTTCCTTTGTCTATGTTTTGAATTTAGTGGCTAATGAGGCAGGCTGATTAAGGGCTTCTGTTGGGCTTTCTCACTTTTGTGGCTTGTAGAAGACCCCTGTGTAACCCAAAGGGGATTTCTGCTTTCTGTTGTGAGTTTGCTGCTGTTGCTGGTTCTGTCCCTAGCTGCAGGCCATGGCAATGTGCTTCCTCCTCCATGAAATAGCGTAGTGAGAGGGCTGTGTCCTCGCTTTGATGGCAGTGATGAGGGCCTGTTGGGGCCTCATCATTGGGACAGCAGTGTCATGGCTTCATTTTCTCAAAAATGTAATGATGAGGAGGCAGAATGCTGTACCTGAGTGGGTATCTGAGCTGTGCTGCTGAGGAGACCTATGCTTTTGTTCAGGGTAGGAGGGAGACGGGAACAATAGAGGTTGAAGTCTTGTTTTTGTCCTTCTGTGTAGGAGGGCTCCTGAGGAAGGAGGGCTGTGAGAGCAAGTTCAGACATGCCTGAAGAATGTGGACTGAAAAACACTTGAAGGTCCAGGATGGAGCTGTGCCCAGAGCCTGACAGGAACTGCGGAGCATGACAGGAGTGGATGCCTGCTCCATCCCCTAGCCCCTTCAGCAGTTCTAGCAGGGATTTGTAGTCCAGCACTTTGCTCACTGTCCTGTAAAAGATGCAGAATTCTTGCTGGCTCCACCAAGCAGGGTTCCAAAACGATTACGGCAAAACATAACTTAGTAATTGTTGGCATTCCTAATGCAAGCTATAATGGAAACTTTGGCTGAAAGAGGAAACAAAAGATAAATTTGTGATAAATTCTGTGACTTTGTACTTTTTTTCTTTCAGAGCTGCAATGTTCCATGTAGGGTTTGGATTTCAGCTCTACTCACCAGAGGATGCAACTTTGTACCTCTTATGCTGTTACTTGTATGAACATAAAAGCATCATAGTTGTTTACTTGTATTTTGAAACAATCCTTCCTCTTTCCTCTATGTGTATGTTACTATTTCAGATAACAACACTGCATAAATAAATCCATGTGAGGAAAGCAAACCTGCCAATAATCCTTTTTTATTTCTTACTGATTTTAGTTGTAACTCACAATAGTGTGTGCTTGTTAAGTAGATGGAACTGATAAAGAAAAAAGAGTTAAGAACATGGTTTGCCTTCAGTTACGTTTCAGATTTAATGGTAATATTGGAAGAACACGTAATATTGGCATCTGACTCTTTCATTTGTTATTCAGGAGAAGATATGGGTTTGATGCAGTGGTGCCAAAGCTGGAGCATTAAAATGGGCTGACATAAGTGGTGGGGGCTATTAGTGGTGGGGAATCTGTTCTTTTGGTTGCGCTTGAGACCATTTCATTCTTCTTTCATGTTTTGCTGCTTACTACTTTATTAGGTTCTGTGCACCAGACTGATGCTGGCTAGCTGTGGTACTTTTATAAAGATCTAAAATGTGTGAAGACAAGATGACTGGAACAGAGCCTCGAGAAATGAAGTCTGTGTGTGTGATAAGTGTGCTCTCTGCCTTGTGCAATTCCTTCCTTGATTTTACTATCATGTATCATTATGGCAGGACCTCTGATGCTTCAGTCTTTGTTTTATTCTTCCTGTATTCCTCTCAGTAGGGAGCTGCTGTTTCCCCCTTTTTGAAGATAGGGAGTTAAAATTGTGAGGAGTTCAGGATGTGCCTATGTTACATAGTGCAGTTTTAACTAGCCTGAAGTAGGTTATCTGTATACAAGAAACAGAATTAGCATGGTTGCCTTGGCTGTTTTTGTCTCTGAATGTAGTTGTATTGCTTATAACTCCTGAATGGTATATTTGGGTGACTTCAGGTATCCACTTATGGCAGTGTGTTGTGAGGCATGTGGTAAAGGAAAGTGATTTGCTTCTGGTTGTACTGTGGGAGGCATTCAAATCAGGATTAAGACATGATTAATTTATGTGCTTGTGCTCTTGTTCTAGTCACTGGAGCCTAGAGAATGGTTCAGCAGATCTTGTCTATTTTGGAGTGAGTTGAATGATGCCCTAGGCTCCACTGAGTACTGAGAAGCTCTCCACTGAGTGTTATCCTGGGAGTCTGAGTGTGTCAGTCCCCACCTGGCTGCATCCTATGGTGTCTGCAGCAAAGGAGCGAACCTCGCAGGCCCTGGGTCTACACTTCAGTTTATGGCTTCTCCTCTCTCCATAGATCACTCAAGAGCTGCTCTGGTGCAGAAAGTGACAACATAACAGGAGGTGGCATGATCATTTAGAAAAATTGCATGTGCATAAGAAAAGAGATCATGGCTTTATTTAGGGTTGTTGAAATACTACTAATCAATAGGCATCTGTTGTGGTTTAACCCAGCCAGGTAGATGAGCATCACACAGTTGTTTGTTCACCTCCTCCACCTTCAATGGGATAGGGGAGAGAACTGGGAAAAAAACAACATAAAATAGAATGTGTGGGTTGAGATAAAAACTTTTTAATAAGACAGAAAAGGAAGAAGGAAAAAAAGATAATGGTAATGATGATTATTATGTACGTGTGTCTATAATATACAAAACAAGTGATGAACAAGCAGTTACTCACCACCTGTAGACTTATGCCTAGCTAGTCCCTAGGTAGCCAGCTCCCCACCATTTTTTCCTGCATGATGTCATATGGTACGGAATATCCCTTTGGCCAGCTTAGGTCAGCTGTCCTGGTTCTGTTCCCCTCCCAACTCCTTGTGCTCCCTCAGCCCCCCTCCCCAGCAGGGCAGTACAAGAAGCTGAGAAACTGAAATGTCCTTGGCTCTGCACAGCACTGCTCAGCAACAACTAAAACATCGATGTGTTATCAACATCATTTTCTCCTAAAGCCAAAGCATAGCATCATAGCAGACACTATGAATCAGTTCTGTCCCAGCTGAAACCAGGACAGCATCTGATGTACAGAAAAATCGTTGAGTGTAATCAAATGTGATCTGTATGTGGCAGAGCTGTAATTATATCTTGTGCTATTCGGTATCTTTTGAAAAATTTGGTACTTACAACAGTTAGTTCTTAAAATATTGCATGAGAGAGTAGTCAGAGATACATGTGTGACAATCATTGGCCTTTTTTGTCCTTCCAGCTTTGTCTAGCTCCCTCCTGCCTGCCCATTGTCATTGCTGGCTGGACTGCCTTGTAAAGCTCTGTAGAAAGATGAGAAGCAGCACATGCTGCAGTATGTAAGGGCAGCTTTTAAATATTGTGATTGAGTCAGGTGTAGCTGATACTTCTTAGATCTTTGTGGTATAATTAGAAACACTTGTAACAGTCTTCTGGAGCTGGTTTCGATTCTTTTTACAGCAGAAATCCACGTTTTATGGTGCTAGCTGTGCTGGGAAGCCAGTAGCAGAATGATGGTTCCTATTGATGTTACTGGAAGCTGCTCTGTGGTGAAGTAGCTTGACTTGAGGATTTTGGGAAGCTGTTTAACATTGTACCTTCTTAGACTGCGTAACAGGATGTAGATATCAAGCTAGTGAGAATCTTGGATGTATAAAATTATCTCTTTAAACAAAGTAATTGACAATTGGATGCTGTGATGTAGCCACAGGACCACTGACAATGCTGTTTGTGTGCTTTTAGCATAGGTTAAGAGCTGTATGGGCATCTCAAGGCAGAGTAATCGGAGAGGATTTCCAGCTCCCAGCAGAGTAGTCACATGCCAGACATGCCTAGAGACTCTTGTTCAGCTGTCATTTGCAGAAGTACTAATTTCCCAGGCTGTGAACTTGTATGTGTGCAGGTTTCACTCAAATTAATATCAGCTTGGTTGCTGCAAAATACTGAATGGACGGTGTGGTTTCTAACCCGTGGGTAATTGAACACAATGCATGTAATTTTATAGGCCAGTATCATCCTCAATTTTCCAAGGATCTTAGGCATGAGTTGAAATGATAATTGGAAGCTCACCAGTTATTTATCTTTTGTGGCTTTATTGAAATGTATTTTGCCATTCAATATTCTTCACTGTCACTGGGTATTCTAAAAAATCTGGTAACTTCTGACAATTAGTTTTCTATGAAGATCTAAGCTGTTTGCAATCTGCTCCCAGCACTCACCTAGCAGCTTTGTTAGCTGTACCTGTGAGGGCTCTCCCTAGAGTTGCTTCCAGCACCTGGAAATCACGCACTCCCTGGAAGCAGCACATATGAGATTGTATTCTTGGAACAGATCTTTCAAAACAAACAAACAAAAACCCCAACAAACAACAACAAAAAGCCAACAGAAGAAATGGCATCCAATTTATCTGAACTGCTGGGAGAAAGGAGCAGTATCTTGTTACCACCCTACTAGGAGGACAGAGTATCTGCTAACACTCTTGCCTCTCATAATCAAAGACAGTGAAGATGTCAGATGGAGTGGCTGACACAGATGAGGGCTTTCTCCTGCCCTTCTCTGCTCCACTTCACTTCTGGGAGTGAGGGAGGGCTCCTGGTCAGGTTGGTAGTATGTTGGACTTGAGATTTAGAGCCCTCAGTCAGCTTTGCTGCTTTTTATCTTAGATATCTTTGGCTTTCTTACAGTTACATTTTATAGTTGGCTTTCTTACATTTAGGGTGTTGCACTTGAACTCTGTTGAAGTCTCTGCTATTTTGGGAAGTAGCATTATCACTGCATGCATAACTAGGACTGCGAGACAGCTTGGCGTAGTGAAAATGTGTCAGGCAGTTAATTGTTTGATGCAGTCGCTTTAGATGTTTAAAGCAATTAAAAAATATGAGTAAGTGGAGAGGTTTGGTGATTGACTGCTCAATTGATAAATCTTAGTTTTTGATGGAGTCTGTCAAAAGGAAGTTGAGATGCTTCAGCGATGTGCTTTTAAGTGCCTATTGTACTGGGTGCTACAAGGCAGGCCTCTCTTGTCACTGGGACAATGTTATCAGTGTGCTTCACTCCTGTAACGTTCTTTTTTTGTCTAGCTGATTGTGTCTGCCTTCTCCCCCCTCACTGCCTGCTTTATTGCTCTGAATGCACACTAGCAGCTTTCATTCCTGCAGCCCTTCATGGTCAAACCTTCTTCTAGCCTTACTTTGCATATCTTCCCTTGTGCACTGCTGAGACCAATGGCTGCTTTAAATAAAATCTTGAAGCTTTCTCTGATCCTTTTTCATTCCTGTGAAGCTCTTCTCAAAGTCATCAGCTGTGATGGCATCAACCTTTGCAGGCACAATGTGGTGGCACAGTGAAATGACTGCCCGTCAATGGGCTGGGGTGTGGTTACTTGTTTCGATAAGAGTTGGAATTTTTGCTCTTTAATTTTGAGGCTCTTCGTGTGTCCTGGCTCATACAAACAGTGACTTCTAAGGAGAATTCTTGGTATTAGCGATGTGGGGATTTTTAGCATGAAGTAACTTAGGCATGTGAGCCAAGGCAGTGTATCCTAGTACAATCCAGCAGTGACTCCTGTGGATTTGTCCATAATGAAGAGATACGCACTGTCAGCATTTTTGCTAATGTCATGCAGTTTGCTGTGACATACTAATGTGATTAGCTGGTGCTGATGGCTGGTGATTCTCAGGTGCCTGTACTTCTGCCTCCCTGGAGACTGTGAGAATAAGGTGCTAGTCATAAGGGTTTCTTAACAGCGTAGGAGAGGGTCATGTAAAAGGCTGGCTATCTGGCAGCTGCATCAGCTGCTGCCTTCCAACAAGCTGCTCCTTGACTAGCTCCCATGGGTGTAGCAGGAATCACAGCGTTCACCGGGGTGCACACACACAGGAGAGATGAACGTGAGTAATGGGCTTTGTTGCAATCAGCCAAAGCAGTTCCACATGGTGGTGCGAGAACGCAGCCAAACCAAATTAAAGGGATCACCCTGTTTCTTCTTGGCAGCCAAGAGGCAGTCGATTTTGCAATGCTGGCTCTCGAATCCACTGTGGGAACAGACAGCAGAGTGTTAATTAACAGAGTTCAAGAAAAGGAGCTCTTGTGACTAATGAACTACTCCTTCAACCACAAAAACCTTGAAACTTTAAACGGCAAGCTCTTAATTGCATGCTGGAGATGAAGGCCCTAGGGCAGGGGGTTGTTGTGCTGTGTTAACCACATGAAATTATCAGACACGGGTTTCATGTGCTAGAGATACAAACAAATCATGTACAGTGTACTGTTACTGCTTTAAGAAAATAAAGTGGCTTTGGGCTTGACCTGTTAAAGTATAGTATTTATTTTTAGGATCAACAGAGGCCTTTTGTGTACTTGGTAGGGAGGTGTAAAAATTACTCTTACTGAAAAAGTGTTGAACTAGTTTCTCTGTGGAAGGGACAAGCCATGGAGGCAGCCACCTTACAGTGCTTCAAAGGGGACATTTTTTTTGTGTTGCTTGTAGTCAGTATGTAATTACTCTGATTAATATTGTATGTGATTGGATACTGTGCTCGTACTTGTTTCCATTCTATTCCTTCTAAATTCATGCTGTTATGACAGTTAGCAACAGTAAACGATGCACAGAGGCTTGCTGATGGAAGTCCAAGTCAAGGTGAAGTGGACAAGATTCTCTTTGTGGAATGGGTTGGTTGTTTTTTAAGTTGGACTGTTTGCTCAAGAGTTTTGCTATGTTGTAGTCTCCCAGGGCTTCCCTTCCAGGTGGTTCCAGCTCAGAGGTGGGGAGTGTGATGTGTTGGGGGTCTGCTCAGTCTCCTTTGTCCCAGGGCTTGTCAGACCCAGCTGATCCTTGCTCTGGGAAGGTGATGTTAGTCTGTATGCATGAGAGGGGAAACAGTATATGAAGCTTAGTGTCTGCAGATGAAGATGTTGATGACAGTTTTATATCTATTAGAGTAAAAAAAAAATTGGGGTTAAAGAAATGTTTCTTATTTCATGTGAACTGGGTGGGATACCTCGAGAGAGTAACTTGGAGTTATGAAGACTCCCATGTTATCCTGTTTGTGCCTCTAATGCTCTTCTGTGGTTTGCTTGCTTTTGAGATATTGGTACTTCAGTCAATTTAAAATAAACACTAAGATAGAAAAAGAATATAAAAAGGTTTTGTGATTACTGTAGTTGAACTGGTGTGACTATTTAAAGGTCAATTAAATGGTCTCTGAGCAAATTTCTCAAATGGAAATTTTAAATAGTAATTTCCCAGTTCATATCCTTCCCCTTTCCTGCTTGTATGGTTTTTCTACAGTCCTTTCTCTTCCTCCTCTACGCTCTATGATTTTACCATAACCTAATTCTTCTCCTCTCATAAATACGTGTTGCCAACTTTTTTTTTTTTCAGGGATCATTTTTCCCCTTGTGGCTGTATTTCCCTTTCTGTCCTGTATTTTCCTGCTGTTTTCTTGCTCAAGTAGTATTTTGTCACGTTGGCCTTAACTTGGGTAGGGGCAGCTTCACTATCTTCTGTTTTATGACAGCTTTCAGAAGGTACTGGACTTCTGTCAGCATCTTTTTTACTGAGGAAAGAAGTGACAAAGAGCAAAAAAGGTTTTGAGGAATTGTATTAGTCCTTGGGTTGGGAGCCTTCATCATTTTCTAGCTAATGATAAGCAGAAGACAGAAGTTCCTGGTAGCCTTTGTGGTGACAGTTTGGAAATAAGTTCGTACTTCACAGCTTTGAGCTTATGCATCTCCATTACTTGTGCTGAGAGCACCACTGGAGTCAACAACAATTTCTGGAAATTTTGACAGAGAGTGCCTGTGGCTGGTATCATCCTCTTAGTTGCAGTCTTGGTTTGGTAACGTGAATATTTGTGTAAGGAGAAATTATCTGAGAGACTGCTTTTTTTGTCGTTGCTTTCCCACAACTTCTTGAAGTTTGTCTTCATTTTGGGGGAAAAAACCACCTCCTTTCCCTCTCCCTTCTCACTCTCTGTAAGACCTAATGACTAACTTGGTTGTAAATAAGGTCAATATAGTGCCTGTAAGTGAAGAACAAAGATGAACAGTGATCAAACAGGCTTCCATAAATCTGTTTCAAATCTGTTTTAAATAAAAGTCCATCACCGCGTAGTTAACAAATGGGAGTACTTGTACAAGTTAAAACAAATCCACCTGGTTGTATGTTCTTCCCTTACAAAATAGCATTCCAAAGTATTGCTCCTGAATACAAAATACATTGTTGGGTATAGTGAGCAATTTCTCACAATTTAGAAATTTGAAAATTTGAACACTAAGTGGGGATTGCTACACAGTACTAACCTTGTGACAGATCAACTTATTTTATGTGAAAATAAATTCTAGCTTGAAGGAAGGTATCTGACCTCTTTTTAAGCAGCTTGGAAATAAGACTTTGTAATACTTGAGATAAAGCATGCATTCAAGACAGAAGCTACTCAGGCAACTTCAGGTCAGTCAAAACAAACAAATCACTGTCTTTCAATAAAGTTCATGATATTTCTGGACTGACTGTAATATCTTTTCTTGTAGTGGACAAATCACTTTAAGTATGTCCCTTCCAACGTGGGTTATTCTATGATTCCAAGTTTTCATGCCTCTCAGTTTTATATGGTCTTTATTTATAATTATCAGATGTCATTTTTACAAAAAGGATGCAATTCTTTAAAGGTGGAAAATGAGAAGTGAATAAAATACTTTTGTAATCTGTTGCATATTTTGAATTGCTAGATCTAATAAGTCTATTCTGTGATTAAGGTGATGAGCTCCTGTGAACGATATATGCTCTTCTGATAATATTTCAGTTTTAATCTGGAAAGCTATTTTGAAGACAAAATACATTTTTGTTAGAATGAAGCAGCTAAGCTTCTTCTAAGTCTTCTGTTTCAAAGACTGTCAAAGCTTAGAGTATTTTAGAATCCTCAAGAAACAACTTCTTATTCTTTTTCCTACCTCATTCTTCTGATCAAGTGTAATATTGGTCACAGACCTTAAAAGAGTACTCACTTTCACACAAACCCTTGTATTTACTACTTCTGATTATTTCTACTTTCTGCACCAGTTTCCAAAATACCCTGAAGTTTTGTAATAGGTGGTAGTGGAAAGCATGAGGCCTCTAAACACCAGCAAGCTGCTAGTTTGAAAACTTAAAAATATTATCTAAAAGATAAATAAAGAAGCATGAAGTAGAAAAAAATGAAATGCTGCATAACTCTGGACATAGAAATTGAGAGGAGCATACTGGATTAAGAACAAAGTATAAAAATGTTTGCACCCATTGTTTCTAGGACAGTGTTTGCATCCCTTTGTTTCTAGCCTGGATTTGACTTGTTTCAGAGACTTCTGGATCTAGTTCATTATTTCTTATTAGATTTTATGTGATGAGTTTAAGTACTTTTTTCCCTCTCCTCTTATTGCTTCTTCTTGCATATGTAACAATATCTCTGAGCAGAGACATTACACTGAGGAGTTTTGTCTGTAAAATATTATTGTTAACAGGTACCTCATGTTGTTAGTGTCCAACTAATGGACCATACCCTTGTGATGATGTACCTGGGGTAGCTGTGTAGAGCAGCATCTACGTTCTGGAAACTGTAATATATTCTGATTCATCAACGTAAGCATACAAGCGAGAGTCTGTGGACTTTTTAGTGTGACCGTGAAGAATGAGGATGAGCAACTGGATTTGATGTGAGGCGGGAGCACAAACCTGTCACAGGGATGCAGAAGTTAAAAGGTGAATTTTTGATCACTGCTGCTAGTACAACAGTAGAACTGTATGCTATTTTTAGTGCTTAATGTGATGTTAGAGGTTCAAGATCAGGGCCTGTCTGTAAAATAAATAAATAAAAATAAAAAAATAAAAACATTACACAGTGCTCTCAAAGGTCTAAATTGTGTCAGGCTTTAAGAATGCAAACAATCTATAGTATTTTCATGCCTTTGTACATCTCTTGCAAACACAGAACTCAAAGCCTTAAGTGTGTATGCTGTGCACTACGTTATTATTAGGGTGGCTGTTAAGTTATTTGTTTGATTATCACTTCCATAAAGGCTAATTGTTTATCATTTCTTAAAATTCAGTTTAGAGGTCCTCCCACTGGGTTAGTGTTCATCTGTACATATGGCTGATCTGAAGTTTGTCATAACTGGAACTGAAAGCAGTTGTGCTTGGGATGAGGGAGAAATGCAGTCCTTACAAGGTGCATCAGCCGTTGGGTTAATTGATATTTTCTCCATGGGTGGCTTGTCGGCTTCTAGGAACTGTCTGCCTGTTCTCATCTTTTCTAAGTGTTGCTGGTCTGTAACAGTTTCTGTCCTTCCAACTTTTGGATTTGTATTCAACTGAGACTTTGGGGGGAAATTGATTATTGGTTAATGTATTGTATGTGAAAGGCAAGCCCAGTTTTGAAACTTAAACATAAAAAAGATATTTTGATACTTTGAAAGTAATGTTAATTCTTTTTTTAAGAAAGAGATAGTGGCATAGAAAAAACTCAGTATGTGGAAAAATTTACTGTACTTGAGAAGTCAGTGATGCCATGTAGACAAAGGGAATTGTTAAATGTGTGACAGTAATGAGCTGAAGCATTGCTTTGTAGTGCCAGCAAGCAAGAAGTGATACAGGTTGAAATACAGGTGGCTGTATTTTACTAATTTAACTCATTTTTCCTGTGAAGCAGAAACATTTCCTTTTTCAGACAGCTTTGAATTTCTGACATCTTGGGAAGTTTCATCTTGAGATGGTGCTGATGTAATGCTAGCACATAAACAGAAACGTTCAGTTTACAATTGAAATTATAGGAATCTGTGAAGGGAACAGCTCTTTAAATTGCATGGGAGTGCTCCCATGTCTGATGCTGCTGTGAAGATTATTTTTAAATTTGGTTGTGAATGACATTAAAGCATAGTAATAACAAAGTAAGGTGAGATAGAAAAGTACAGTCCAAGGGAACTGCCTCTCGGTAAGTTAACTGTATATATCTGCTTCTGGGAAAACAGGAGCAAGGCAGCCTTCGGTCATACAGCATGACCTAGACTGGCCTAATTCCATAATTTCCACAGATTCTGGAGTTTTTGCCTCTAAGGGCTTAAATGATTCCATATCCCTGCTGTGGGTGAAGCTACAATATGAATTTCACTGAAACAATAAAATGAAATTAAATTGTTTCCATTAAAAAAAAAAATCCGGTTCCTGTAATCTTGTGGGTGGCTTTAGCAATGGAACTGTGTTTTAAGTTTAATGCAATTGTACTTCCGTAAGTGAAATGGTAAAGTATTTTAAGGCTTGTTTTGAGTACAAGTTCTCCTTTATGAAGTATGTTAGAATAATATAAAAACAAAACAGAAAAAAACAAATTCAGCACGGTTGTGTGAGCTGGAAAATTCTTGGAAATGTATTTCTTTGTGGTTACATTTAGTGAAAAACATCTGTATCTGTCAGTAGCAGAAATAAGATTTCTTTCAAGCTTCCTTTTGGGGCTGCAATGGGTGTGAGAAGTACATGTGCCTGCATGTGGGGTCCCCAGCAGGGTCTGGTGGCGAGGAGCATGGGAGATCTGATGTGGTGTGGTTCAGGGCTTCAGCAGATGAGCTCTGCTGGGCTCAATGAAATGAGTTTCTGTTGTGAGTGTCTGACTTTCTTGCTGGGAGGGAGTCAGGGTGTTGGGCCAGCTTCAAGCTGAAAGGGCTACTGGTTTCTTGCCTCAGTTCTTGTTGCCACCTAGCTGCATAAGAGACAAATGCTGTGGAATGTCCATGGGTGCTTCGTTTCTGAGGTAGTCATCCCAAATACTCCATGCAGGGGAGAGCTTGTGGTGAAGCAGATCGACTCCCTACAGAGCCTAGTGCTGTGTGGAGGGGTGGACAAAGGTCTTGTCTATAGATTCATTTCATCTGCAGCTTTTGGTGGCTGGATACTGCTCTGTTTTCATTTCTGTCCAAACCTTGCTATTCCTTGGCAAAACTTATTTGGATCAATAGCATGATCAATTTTTCAGTGAAAGAGAGTAACAGACCTACCCTGGCCGCAGAAGTTGCAAGTTCATGTTTGAGTATAATTTAAAATGCATTGGTTAGCATGTTTTGACATGCACTTAGTATGAAGAAAAAGTGAGCTGAAACAGGCCTTAGTGGGGTGAGAAAAAGGCATAGTGGAATCATCTGCTTTCCTCCACCTCTTCTGTTTGATTCTACTTCTTGCTTTTGTTTACTGCTGGAGGAACACTTGGTGGTTCTTTGAGCCTCTGTGTATTGGGAAACAACTTCTGAGCATCCAAGCTGAGCTTTTCAAGCCCTGGGTGGAAGAGAGTCCCCTCACTTAAACTTCAGTGAATGTTGCATTTCCAAAGCTCTGATACAGTATGTGAGGGTACTGCTTTATCTTGCCGATAGCTTGTAAGATAGATTCATTTATCCTGATGTATTTGGAACAGTTCTAACTCACTGCTTGAGTGGAATTAATGAAGCCACTCTACACTGGTGTACATGAAGTAAGTAATTCTCATCAATTCAGTCATGGACACCAGTTGCAAGCAACAAAATAGGATAAAGAGAATTTTTCAGGCTGTAGGAAGGANTTTTTAAATATCCTGTTGCATATATCCCTTGGCACAGCAATTTGGAGGGTCATCTTTCTTGCTTCCCCTAATGCATGCGACTTCAAAATCATGTTGAGTGATTGTTCTTTCACCGTGCTAAAAGCTCCAGATTTGCTGACACTATTCATCATGTCTTTACAAGGAACATAGTTTTATTGGGTTGTAACAAACACTAAGGTGTGCTCACTGGATGTGATTGCTGTCAAAAGAGTTTGAAGTGGTACAAAGATATTTTTCTTTAGTAACAATTGTGTGAATTTTTAGCCAGTGCAGTAGTCTACTACAATATATGGAACCATCATACTTAAGCTCTGTGGATTTTAAATCATTTTTTCTAAGGGAGGACAAATTGATTTCTAGGTATAATCCTAAAAACTTATTGGGAAGAAGCAACAAAATATGGGTCATACCTGTGGAAATGCTTCTATAACAGTGGAGAGCCATTCTAAAACTATTTAATTGCAGCTATTTTAAATGCAACCAATGGACAAGCCAGCGTGTTTTTACATGCATTGGTATATTGGACAGAGAAATGTTTTCTTGTTTCAGTCTGGAGTTTATAGTACTATAAAGTGGTATATAGTAGATGTGCTACGTGAGCAATGAACATTTATTAAATAAAAGCTTCAGAAATGCTTGGTTACAGCTACAGTATACTGCCATTTTATTTGTTTTTCATTGTGTTGCGCATATTGTAGTATGTATATAAACGCAAGGAATGAAAATGAGTTGCATCTTGCCACAAAGAGGATATTGTTTTTACTGTGAAGTCAGGGAGGATGTTGTGTTGTCAGCAGTGTCCCTGAAGACACCTTGTGGAATTGGCTAGGCAACTGTTTGGACTTTTCTACCCAGGACAGGTGTGTTCTCTTTTTTTAATGTGTTTTGCATGCATATGCTGAATGTTTGCTTTCATAGCATATTTTGTTGAAACTTAGAGTGCCAGGTCTATCTGCAGAGAACATATGGATACGCTCTGCTTTCATCTGATTTATTTAGTTTGCCAAACAAAATCTGTTACCGCACAGAAAGATTGTTTTTGCCAAATGTAGATGGTCACTAAGTGATGTAGTTGATTCTTAAAAAAGAAAACCAGAGCATGAGATGTATTGTGTGAAGCTACTTCATCAGAAGAAATTCTGCAGGCACAAAACCTTGACGCAGGCAGAGAATGTACACTGAAATGAGCAGGAAAATATGATGTGCATGTTTTTCTTTTTTGTTCGTCTTTCATCCAGCTTTATCTGGTCAACAGTCCTGTTTTGGTGGTGGCAGGGATTAACAAAGAGTTAGAGCTGAGATGCTGCCAGCTGTTTGAGGTCTGAATGTACGCGCTTGCCTGTGGTTCCCAGTTTTCTTTCCTGGAAACTTGTTTCCTCAAGATGAGCATTTGCTGTTGCGCTGTAGAGCCTGGCTGCCTGGGGCTGAGTGGTAAATCCTTAATGAGAGAGTCTCTGATCTCTTTCTTCTCAGTTGAGTCAAGATTTCAACCTTAGAGGCCCAGCAGTACTTAATGGCCTAATATTCAGAGGTGAAGCCAGTCGCATCACCTCAAGAAAGTCACTGAGATTAGCTAGCATGATGCCAGTAAAGCCTGATGGGGCTGTGGTCTAGTATATGCAACAGGGACCCACAGCTGCATACTTGCGTACAGTCCAGCTCTGCTGCTTAAAAACCATGACTCTGTGTATTCTGACCCTGTCTGCTTTCAAATTGATGGGAATATAATGCAATAGATATTTTTTTCTTGGTATTGTCTACTTCTTCGTGTCTAGAGGGAATGGCCTGCCAAATTGAACAAACATGTAATTTCTCACTGTTGCTGTGGAGTACTGATTTATTTTCTTAGTATGCTAAAAATATGACATGATTGGCTTATGTCTGCTTTTATCTCTTCTATAGAGAGAGAGATTTCTAGTTAAACCTATATATCTCTTTTTTTTTTTTTTTTTTTTAGAAACGTGGCATGCCAGCACAGTTCACTGTTCAATTTCTATAGCATTATATTTTATTTTTGTCATTAATTTAAAGCCTGAAAGCTATGTCATAACAAGAAAAACCCAATGGAAAATAGGAGAAATAACACTCTCTCCTCTCATCCCATTTTATTCATGATTTCTTTTTAAGAAAAGCCATTAAAAAGAAAGAAAACTCAGCTTTATCTTTGCAAGAAAATACCACTTTTAGGGTTCTCATTTACTACGGAATTGCTTTCACCTCAGTTTATTATATATTACCGTCCACTCATGTCAAATATATTTTTGCATTCCTAGTACAAGTTCACTCATCTTCAACTGAAGATAAAATTTCTAAATTAATTCACTCTTGCAATTTCCTGCTCACTGTTAACGTCTCCAGCTGAACTACAACCCACGAGAACAGCTATAAGGTTTGCTGTGGCCTATGTCCTAGTATTACTTGGGACTTTTTTAAATTAAGTGCAACTGTCAGTCATGAGGGATTACATAG
Organism: Penelope pileata; assembly: GCA_013396635.1. Lineage (NCBI taxonomy): Eukaryota > Metazoa > Chordata > Aves > Galliformes > Cracidae > Penelope > Penelope pileata. The sequence goes on along the minus strand of WBMW01001880.1, from coordinate 255,169 downwards.
GGGACAGTAAGGCATTCATTATCAAAGATGAAGGCCTCGCCCTTCGCTTTGTCTGTCCTGGTGTGACCTTTGTGAGAGAGTTGCCCTTTGCATCTCTGCTGGAGGGGAGAGGCCAGCAATTCATCTTATTCCATCTCTGCTTAATGGGAGGGGTGAGACAGGAAGCTTTGAAGCCATTCTTGCTGTTCTAGGCAATGTCTGTCCTCAGCAAAGCTAGACCTAGCTCCTGGTGAGGCAACAGACCTGCCTGCCTGACTAGGATGCAGGTGATTAAACAGAAAGGTGGACAAGGTACTTTCAGTTGACTACATGAGGAGAACTTACTTTATAAATGAGCTATTTTATGCAGGAGACACGCTGGTAATAAACTGCTCTTGCTCTTCAGTTATGGTGTTTTTTCTCCCCCTGCCAAGTCCTTCATGCTTTAAGTGGTGACATGCTTTATGAGTGATTGTGAAATTACTTAGATTAAAAATTGAAAGAGGAGGTTGTTTTACCTCTGTACACTAGACAGTTACTCAAACATTTTTATTTCTTGGCAAACTAAGATCTTTGAGCTCCATCCCCTATAAATGGCTTACGTGAAATGATAACTAGAATTTTGTTTTGAAAATCTACGGAAAGATGCTTAAAACAGTCATAGCAGAGAAGCATTCAGAGATATGGGTCCTAGAAAGTCCTAGGGCTCAATTTATTGCTGAACTAGGTTTGTATTGAATGCTGTAGAATTATCTTTTATTATCATTTTAAAGGACCTTGAATTCCTTGTTGAAGTCATCCCTGGCTCTGTTTGTTGTAATATTGTGGGAGGAGAATGGCATCCATGGTGTTAGAGTGGAACAAAATTCCCACATTATCGAAAGCTGTGTGTTTGTTTTCCTTCTCCTGGAACTCTCTTTTCCATTTGTTCTCCTTCACCCTTACACGTTCTACTGAGCTGCTTTAGCTTTTCCCAGCTGTCTTGCAGACTCTCTTTCTTTCATTTCATCTGCCTTCTCAGCTGTTGGTTCACCTGCTTGTTATGAAGTAACTTTCCTCTTTCTAATGTTCATTTCCTGTGTTGATTCCCTCCTACTTTTTCTTTAATTAATTCCATTCCTAGCAATAGATGAAGGAAATGAAGGGAGGAAGCCATCACGGTAAGTTATAAAGGGATGTGGAATATAAATTATGGTAAAATTGGGTATGTTAAAGACTCTTACAGAACTGATGATCTTTCGAAGATAGAGAGAATGGATTTGTGTGTGCAAGGAGTCTTTCAAGACTGAAATTGGCATCTGAGGAGACCTTGAAATGGGAACTAGAATAAGAGTGACTTTCTTAGTGGGAAAGTTCAAAAGATTCCTATGATGCTTGAACGCGGTGGGTTTTTTTTTGTTTGTTTGGTTTTTTTTGATGTACTTTAAGGTACTCAGGAGCCCCTCGATGGGCTGAGGGGCAGAGCTGAGCCCTACAGTTAACATGACACATCAGCTTCTGTCAATTTAGTAGAGTTACCCAGCAAAGAAGAGGCTGAGTACATACTCATAATAACAAGGCTCTATTTGCCTGAGATGATGAGTGGTGACTCCCATGCTGGTGCTGTGTGGAGGGGAAAGTCCTGTCCATTTTCTGTTCAAGTGGCTTGTGTTCTGCTCACTTTCTTATGCTAGCTTGGACATCTTAAGTTATCCTGAGAATCTGTTCAAGGTTCTCAACTAACAGCAATTTATCCCAGTCACTTTGCAGTTTTCCCTTGCCCACCACCTTTCCCAGTGCGTCTGCACTTCTCCCCCAAGTTATGTTTGAGTATATAGACTCTGGTTTCACAAGAGAAGAAAGTACAGGAGAATGGGATGGAGGGAGGAGGGAAGAGAAGGTGGGTCAGCTGGTTTTGAACCTGTGGCCATAATACATTAGTTAATTGGTTTACTGATTTATTGTAGGTAAATAAGTTGCTGATATCCAGCACAGAACATAAGTGAAAAGCACGAAACTACTCAATGACTGTACTGGTAGTGTCTCTAGTATTTTGGTAGTCAGATATGTCATTGTTGAATGGCTGATTTCTATCAACAGCAAAAATGTTAATTCTCTCTGAATTGTAAGCTGATAGTTATGGCTTTGATCCAAGCTCCTCTTTTTATCCCCCTCAAAGTTATTTTTTACTCTCAATTCTTATTCAAAATAACTTTCTCTAATCTTGGAAAGAGACTGAGATTACTATCGGTGCAAATCTGTAAGTGTAAGTCGTGTTCTAGTGTTTTTACATGAATGCAAGGTATTGAGTATCTTTCAGGTTGCTTTGCACAGGTGGTGGAAGGTTATTTTAGACAGAAAAGTCTAGACACTTCTTAGGATCTATTGCACATCTCTACACCTGCCAAAATTTAGGATGGAGTTCTGTGCAAATTACACTACTGTTCCTCAAAGGCTCTTCAGAATGCAAATAACATTTTATTGTAATTTTTTTCAATTATTTTTTTAGTCAAAATCACTGCTACTATTGTGGTAAAACTTAGAAATACCAATTGCAATGGTACCCATTTCCATCTTCCCTCACTCTCTAACAATTAGTTAAATAGGAGAGATGTTGTCTTTTCTGCATGGTTTTCATTTATGTACATGAAATTACACAAAGATTTCTCACATACAGTTGAGATGCTTTTTAAACAAATGTAAAGCAGCAAATGAATAGTTGAGACTTCAGCAGGGCTCTTGAGCAGGTAGAGGAGATAAACGTGGATGTCTTTTCCAGTGTCAGAGTCTTAGTTGTATTTTGGAAGAAACGAATACTGAAAACTATTTTCTTGCTTGAACGCGCTAATATTGCACTGATTTATTTTGATATGTCTGAATTTAAATCACTGAATTAGCTGAATTTATTTCTCAGCCACCTTATTGATAACAGAATTCAAAGTAAGTCCTGAACTGTTGCTAAGTGAAACAGCTGCAAGGCAGCTTGATTCACAGCAGATTTTTGTTTGCTCATAGATTATACAGACAAGGCAAACAGTAAATTCTGTCCGTATAAGAAGGTAGAAAGATCCTGTGCAACTTGGATACGCTGTTGGTTCTGAGATGCCTGTTGAAAAAGACCCGGCAACTAGGAAAGTGTTTTTCTGAGTCGTGGAGACTGCTTCTGTAGCTTTTAATTCATCCAAGTTTCTTGAAAATATCCATAGTTTTGTTAATGGGCAATACGAAACCTACAATAGATACTGAAGTACACAAATAAAACGCATAGAAAGAACTAAGATGTTTGGAACAAAGGGAAAAATAAGATTTCTAACAGCATTTCAATACTGACTTTTAAACTTGGGAAAACTCTTGGGGAAATAAAATTTTTGTTTGCATATGGTGTTTAAACATTTAATTCATATGATGGAAAATTAAACAATATGCTATAAATGTGGTTGCAATCTCGAGTAAAATGTTTAAGACTTCTCCATGTGTTTTTTAGAAAAAATATCACTAATATTAGTAAGCTCATCTTAAACTATTAGTGAGTGCTTGCTATAAGTGTGTGGGCTTGTCTTCACTTCCTGCTTTTTGTATTTAAGATTAAGTGACCAAAACTATATTTCTGTCGGAGCAGCTTGCCCCTGTATTGACCATTTTGAATCAACGTTTTAATGATTTTTTTGATATTTTACTTTACAAAATTCTATTGTGTGATCACAGAAGTATTGTTTTTAAATACTCCTATGAAAAATATATTTTAGAAGTTCAAGATGCAATAGACTTTCAAGAACAGACAAGCATGAATTAAAAGAAAAATGAAAAAAAGCACAGGCACACTGAAAGACATAGTTGAATTTCTTGCGGGCTGTATACATTTGTAAGTCTCATGTTTTGGCACAGAATGAGGATCCAGAAAGTGGAGTCAAAACACACAGAGGCTGGAAGGCAAAAGCGTGTCCAAGAAGCTTGGAAAGTAAAATTTTTATTGCATGCTAAATAGCATTTTATTCTAGGTGTTTGTGCAATGTATAATGGAAACTATGGGCTTTCAATGGCAAATGATGGGAAACAGTGGTCTGCAAGACAGCATTAAAAATTGAGAATGCCAAACATGCGCTCTGTATGTCAGCCTTGGTTGAGAATTTGTTTTAAAAAAATAAATTGTTAAACAATGAAGGCCAGATCATTTTATTATTTTTCCTGGGAAAAGAGTTTGTATAGCCTAAGGGAGAAATCGGTGCCTGTGGGAAACAGAACACTGGGCTCAAGTTTCAGAATTTATGAGGCCTTGCCAAGACAGATGGGAAGAAAGAGTGTACCCCAAATGACTGTAGCCCTGGGAGTCTGTGCTCGTCTTGAATGTAGGATTTCACATTCATAATTATGCTTAAAATTCAAGCTGTACACACCAGTAGCTCTGCACATGGAAGAGTCAAGCTTGTCCAGCCAGATTTTGATGTGTTGCAGTAATTAAGCTTGCATAAGACATATGAAGGGGGTAACTGTTATGTGCCAGGCTGTCGATCGTTATTAATTTCTTGGTGAGTGCTATAAAGGCAAGTGATGTGCATTAAGCCTGCGCCTTTGAGAGCTCAAATCTCCTGTGAGCAGACACTGTGAGGCCGTAGTGATGACTTGTGCTGCTGTTAGGAAATGAGCACGTTCCATGTGAGTGCTGGGGCCCCCGTGTGATGTGTCTTGGCTGCTTTTTTGGCATGTGCTGGGGTGCTTGCTTTCCAGGCTGCTACTGCTGCCTGATGGGTTGAACTAAGTGCCTGTCTCTCATTTTCTTGCAGTTCAGGATGCTGTTAACATTTCTCATCTGTAACAGTCACTGTCCTGTCCATCTTAATGGCTTCCTCTTCAGCCAATGTAGTGGATAAACATCCTTTTTACAGTTACAAGCTCATTTTTTTAAAAAATGGAGTGGTCAAGCAATGCAGTTATTGTGGATGCTGCAACATAGACGCCGAATCTATAATCTGAATTTTGTTTTTATCAAGTATTTTCAGTGAATGTGACGTATTTCTACAAAATCTAATTGGATCTGTTCCTTTTGCTCTAGCTGGAATAGGACATCATCTTTAAAATAACATATCTGTCCAAATGGTTTCTCCTAGACTACTGCACACAAGATCTTTAAGAACAGACAAAAAGAGCAGAATACATGGGAAAACAGATTTAACACATACAATTGAGTTAAATGAGATGAAAGAAAAACCCTTTCTCTACTCAGTTGAATCACCAAAAGAGGGGGAAAAAGGTGCAGTAGGAAACAGGATCATACGATCATAATTTAAAGCAAGGATATTGGTGTGACAGATGAAATGCTGTAAACTGTTTTAAAAATACTTTGTAGCTACAAAAATAAATTTGATTTCTTATTAATGTATGCTGCTAACTTAGCAAGGGGGAAAGAATGGTTGATTCAGGAAGTTGTAGGGGCTCATAAATCAAGGAAGCAATGAGACTTGAGCTGAACATCGTTTTGATTGCTTTGGCTTTGATTGTTGCGTTTTCCTCTCAGGATTCAGCTCTTTTATACAGAAGTGGACCAGGGACTGTGGATTTTTGTTCCATTTGCTTGTTAGTCAGTCATTGGGCAAGATCCTGATTCATTTCTTGCCTTGTGCTTATCTTTTTTTAGTTGATTATTTTTGTTGTTTTGGTTTTTCTTGATGATTTTGGGTTATGCTGAGCGCTGAGTCCCCTGATAGCTTTGCCCGTGCTGGCACCAAAGGGACATGCTTACCTCTCTAGCTTGACCCACAAAGAGCAAGTGGCTCGTGCATTGACTTAGGTGAACCCAAGATCCTCAAAATCTGTATGCTCCATCGCTGCACCCATCTTACAACTTCCAATCTTTGGTCTCACGGCAAGTTTCTTTCATAAGTTAACACTACATATGGTCTGCACTTCCATTTGTACTTTGTGTATTTTTTGTTAATGGGCTGGGGAAGGGAAAGAAAATACAGAAATTGTAATCTTGTCCCCCTCTCTCTGTTGTGTTTTGTTAGGCCTGGATGATTGCCTGCAGCAGTATGTCCATAAATTTGAACGGGAGAAGATAAATGGTGAACAGCTGTTACAGATTTCTCACCAGGATCTTGAAGATTTGGGTATCACACGAATTGGACACCAAGAACTGGTTTTAGAAGCTGTGGATCTCCTGTGTGCACTGGTGAGTTGCATGGTGAACAGACACTCTAAGAACTTTAGGGGCTTTTCTTGTTGAATATCTAAGGCAAGTCCAGTGAAATCAGAATGCCCGTCTCACTTGCTTTCTGCTACACATCATGGCAAAAGAACAGTAAGAACTTAATTCTTGCGATCTTTGTGTTATAGCTCTTTGACTTTTCTCTGTTAAGTGATAATGCTGATTCAGCTGCACTTCTAAAGACAGGTGTTGACTGAGTGGTGTTGTTAGATCTTGTGGCTCCTGTTAGTGAACTGTGATTAAAAATGCTATTGAGTAGGGTGAATTTGTTGTAGATGATGGAAGACGTATGTTTGAAATGACAGCTATTAGTGCTTCCTCACATCAGGTGAAATGAATTCAGGGCAAAATTTTGCAGTTTAAATACAAACTGAAGAAAACCTCTTTGAAGTAAGGGATGCTTTGATTACTCAAGTTATTGTGTGAGTTCAACTCATTGGATTTGGAATGTAAGCTGTTCCTCCATCTTACTCCTGATACACAACTGTGCAGGTACTTTTAAAAGAAACATACTTCGAAAACAACAAATTTATTTCAGATTGCTTTGCAATGCAGCATCACTAGTGCAGGCTTTATTTAAAAGCTGTTGTTTGGACACAGTCTTAAAAACATGTTTGATGTAGTGCAGTGAGTGAGCGCCAGAAGTATTATATACAATGACATCAGCAGGAGGGATGGCAGTGGCAGAGGCTGCCCTGCGATTCCTTGGCCAGTGCTGGCCTGTACCCTGTTCATCAGGCAAGCCTTGCAGCACAGAGTATATTCTTCTTGAAATGGAAAGCCTTTATTGCCTGTGTGACTCGTGCTTTATGTGCTTTGGGGAGGTGCTATGGGCATAGTTTCTACTCATAACCACAAACAAATTGCATAGTCTGTATTGAAGGAAGTGTGTTTAATGAAATAGCTGCGTATAATCTGAAACACTTCCCAAAGAGTTGCCCTTAAATTTGCAAGAGCTTTTCTTTCCTTTTCAGTATTTGATATAGCACAGGTTTTTTTTGTTTTTGTTTTTTAACATTTAAGGGAAAAATCTAACAGAGGAACTGAATTAGCCTGAAATGCGATTCATGTGGGATGGGATAATCTGTTGGGCAAGTGAAGGAGTCTGGTGAGTTAGTAAGAGTACTGTGTACAGTTCTGACCGAAGTAATGGATGTGGCAGCCCCTGAAGGCACTTTTTTTCTTACTTTTTAAAATATTAGAATAAAATGAACAAAGCTGGACGACCGCCAGAACCTAAAGCTGTGTTTTATCTCCTACAATTTCCTTCTAATTTCCTTTGTAGACAAAAGTTTTGACCTCGGACTCGTTTCTGGAAATCCTTTGTGAAATGCAGTTCAAGTTAATGCATTAGACAGTTTACATATTGTAGCTGAAATGTCTGTTTCCTTTTAAGAGGGCGAAGAAGAGTTTCTGTGTTTAAGCTATGCCCTTTGTCACCTTTTGCATGGCCCTTCCCTTCAGTTTTTGGGATAATGGTAAAAAATCAGTGTTGATTTTTGTTCCCAAGGGGAGGAGTGGTGTATCTTGAATTCTAGTGACAGCCAGTTTTTTATGTTGCTGTCTCTTTTCTTTGTGTGAGAGAGTAGAGGTTTCTCTTTTCCGCTAGTATTACTACTTTGAAAATACGTTGGGGTATTGATATGGCTTTGGATTTTTTTTTTCGGCATATGTATGGGGGTAACATTTCCCTAATTTTTGTGAACTTTAAGTAAAAACCAAAAACATTATGGAAAAACTCCAGTTTTTCTGTTTTTCACCACGCTTTTAGCTTACACTGTGAATATATAGCAGTGACTAGGCCAGCCTGAGGTCAGACTTTGAATGTTGTTGTTTTTGGTGATAGGTAGAAGTGTCGTGGGTTTTCTGAAGGTTCCCCAGTCCTGAGGTTCTCAAGAAAAAATTACCTTTTTTTCTAGTTTTGCCTTGGCAGATTTCTAGCAGAGCTTTCTTCAGATTGTTGCTTTGGTTTCCTCATGCTGCAAGAACACCTGAGACTCCAAAGGCAGTTAAGTACCTGTCTTTGGAGCATCTTCCTCCTGTGGTAATTCTTTTCAAGCACTCACTTTACAGACAGAACTTTTCCAGCCTCATTAGGTCAATGGGTAAAAAATAGCATGATGGTTGTGTGTCCCTTGAGAAAGGACACCAAATACATTTTTTTTCTTAGATTTTATAGGGATAGAGCCCTCTCTGTGAGTTCTACGTTGTCAAGCTGGAAGTGTCTGCAAGTTATGGTGTTTACTGCTGCAGTATAGCTGAGGGGAGAAAAAAAAAGGCAAATCTTTCTCAGCTGTTTTGGTTGTTACGCAGCATTTCCTGATCTTTCCTTAGCAGCAACATATGCAACAAAGCTGCAACTGAAGAGGCAGCAGGAAAGAGTGTGGTCAAGGATAAGAGGTGAAGGTTTCTTGTGACCACACATTTCTGTTGCTCTTGAGCTGGTGCAATAAAATATTTCTGAAGAAATGTTGAAGGCTTATTTGAGGAATTCAGAGGACATTTAAAATAGAATTTCTCAGAGGGGAAAAAAAACAAAAACAAAAAACTAAGAAGCGTTTGGTGGAAAGGGAACAAATATACATAAATATGCTTTTTTAAACTCATGCAAAACTACAAAAGTAGGAGTAAGGATCTGGAAAATAAGCTTTCTCAGTCCAGTCAAATAAGTGGGACAAAAAGGAATGGTGGTGAAACTGAATGCATACTCATTTCTCCCTGGTGAGTAGCCTTGCCCATTTGGGCTTAATAAATATAAAATAATGCAAGCATTAACAGAAAATTACATGCAAATGACTTTAAATATGTTCTTTGTATTAGATTTCTGAATCTTTAGCTTAATTGTATAATAGAGTGTGGAAGCAAAACAGCTTTTCTTTCTTGAGAATAGAATGAAGATGTAAGTTTTAATTAATTAGAAAACCAAGCCAAACAAAAAAGCACAACGAAAACCATACCGGAACATATGTTTTTAGCTTTGTACCTTTTGATAATATCACTAGCAGTAATGTTCTGCCAGCATGTTAGCGATGCATCAAAATACAATCTCATACAAGGTCATTCTACCCAGTAACTCCAGGATAGCATTTTATTCTTATTACTGTTATCCCTGTAAAAGGTGCTTGCAAAATGACCTCTAAGTCCCAGGCTGGATAGTTTACATACCTGAAGACTTGCACCTTTGTGGCTATTCCATATGAAAAGCACAACCTATGCATCATCTCATAAGATTTCAGTTTCCTTGAGGTCTCAAATCTTTATAAGGATGTTCGGAACTGCAGAAGATTCTTCAGGAAACATTTTTGTTAAAAGGGAGAGAGCAAAAATAGGTGACAGTTGATAGTACCTTGTGTTAGGTCCAATGTTTATGCAGGCATACAGTGTGTTGTATCAGCTGTTGAAAAGGCATTCAGTTCATTTTTTTTTTTTTCCCCAAGCTAGTTTTTAGCTGGATCAGCCAGCAGACCAGCTCTTCACACTGTGGCATGTGAAGGGGAAGGTGAATAGTGCCTCTTGGCAACAGGAGAGCTCTAGATCAGCCCAGGTCAGCTGGGACATGACTGCTGTGCTCTTTTAACTTTGGTTAACCACACTTTATTTTTTCTTTTATTTCAGCAGGCTGACCTTGAGCAGTTATTTGGTCACTGTACTATTTCTCATGAATTATAATGGGGTTTAGAAACAGCATGCTCTTGTGCGCATGCTCTCCTGTGCACACGTGCTTTCTCTTGCTATAGTCCCGTGTGTGGCTGCCCAGGTTAATGAGTAACGAACTGGGAATGTTTGACATAAGGTGTTCTTGACTGCTGGCTTCAGCCTGTCTTTGTGAGAGTAACTTTGATATTTTAAATCAAGAGTGATAGGAAAGCATAATATGTTCTGTGGTTCCCAAGCAACATGTAAAACCTTTTGGTTGCTCAAATAATGATCTGTTAAATGTTCTAACCTGTTCTGTGGAATGCTTCAGAATATCCTGCTCAGTTTTACACTTCAGTTAGGTGTTACTATGAAGGTTTGTAGGCTGTTTGGTGTGCTGCCGCAGTATCAGCATTCCTATCTGTCCTGAATTGAGGTTCCAGCTCCATGACAATTTAAATTAATTTGTCAGCTACCTCCTATCTCCCTCCCCCCTTCCGTCCTCTGATTAGCGATTTTTTTCTGCTTGCACTCAACTGACCCTGAGGTGAGCCACTTCAGGGAACTAAACCAGCTGAGAACACACTGCAGAAAAAAAGGGAATGTTTTTTTTAAATGATTTGGTTCCCCAAAGCAGCCCTCCAACAGACTGGACAAGCAAGGTTGGCACTGCAAGTGACAGAGCAGAAATAGCTGGTTATGTGTGGAGTGGTCAAGATACTGCCAGCTTGAAAAGAATCACAGCTTGAGCACACACATTCTGTTAATACTGATTGTTTTCCCACTCCTTCAGCAAAAAGGAAAAATATGCACTATGACAAAGCTATATCTGGTAAAGGGGAGTAGCATTTTCTGTGCATTAGAGAAAACAGGTCAGGATGCCTTTGGAACAGAGTTGGTTTGGGTTGTGATGACCCTTTGTTCTTGAGATGTTCATTCCTCAGGGCAGATCTGAAGTTGGAGAATTTGATCTCCTGTACTGATGAGCTGTAATGCTCTCTGTTGTACTGAGTAAGCATGGTTCTTAGGATATTTCCTAGAACACAAGCTGGTGGTATAGATACCTCATCTGCCCTCTGTAATGTCTCTGGACGAGGTTGTAGGAAAGCTTAATGCAGTGAGTGAACAGCTTAGCTGTGATGTGCTTGTGAGAGACTGCTGGGATGACAAGCTGCAGCCATAAGGTGGAGGCTCTGTGTCTCCAGATACAAAGCCTGTGTTGCTGAAGTCCACCTCAGAACTGAGATCTACTTGACAGAGTTCTTTAAAAACTAACTAGACTAGAAAAGTTGCACTGGACTGACCCACTGTATAAATAAAATGGAAGAGGTGTGATGAGGAGTATGTAAATGTTTCAGGACAAAGCTGAAATCTGACCTGGTATACCAACAAGTGTCCTGTTAGGTGCTGGGGCCTTCTATAATAACAGACACCCACAAAGTAATGGCACAATTTCTGCACCTGAGTGACTGAAAGACTGTTGGAGATGGTTAAACATACAAAGACTCTCTCAAGTTCTGAACAGAGTTGTCTGATTAGTGTTTTACCACTCTGCAGGAAAACAAAAGTTGTATTTTCTGCCTATTTATGGAGGAGAGAGGTCAGCATCCTTTAATTCCTCTGTTCAAGGGGGAAATTTCTGGCACATGGCCTCAAGAATTTGAAAGTAGCTACAAGAACATAGTCCGCAGACAGACCTTTTGGTGAGAAATTATTCCTCCAAAAATAAAGTAATATGCAATGTCCTGTAACAGAGGAGGAAAAAAATGGCTGCAAAAAATGCATCTGCATGATGCTCCTGTGTATTTTGTTAAAAATTGGTTAAGTTTACAAATGGCAGTAAGCAAGCACTTTAACATTGTTTATTAATCTGTGTCTTTCCTTGCCTGTGATCCTGAAAAATTTAAGGATATCCTCTGCTGTTGCAACAATGTTTTGTTTTTGTTTGTTTTATTGGATATATCCTCTTGACCCCTACTCCTGTGAGGGAGTACTTCCTTGCCAAGAGCCCTCAAAGGAAGGAGGAGGGCATGTGGATAACATCCCAGTGGATTTAAGTTACACAGGAGTTATAGGTATTTGAAAAGTAGATGAGTAGTTGAAACCTCTCTTTCCACTGGTGTATTTTTGAGCAAAAATTCTCTTTAATCTCTTATAACTATCCTAATCTAAAATACTCCATCCTGTACTGTGGGCCCTTGACCATGATAGTAATGGAGCCACAAACCAGCAGTGTGCCCTGGCAACAAAGAATTCAGGAGTGTTCTGGGCTCTGGTGACCGGAGCGTGGCCAGGAGATGGAGGGAAGTGATCATCACCCTACTCAGCACATCAGTCTGCATATGCCCCCCACACCCATCAGTACAAGGAAGACATTGACATACTACAGCAGTTCAATGGTGGGCTGCCAGATTGGACAGAGCAGTTGGGCAGTGGATCAGTTTGCCCAGAAAGATTGTGCAGTCTCAGATCTTGGAGATTTTCAAGATTTGATTGGATAAAGCTCATAGCAACCTGGTCTGAGCTCGCTGCTGAGCCTGTTGTGGGCAGGAGGTTGACTGAGACCTCCTGAGCTCTCTGCCAGCCTGGGTGGTACTGTGGTCCTAAATGGAGGAGTTGGGAACTCCTTGAAACTTGGAGTTGAATGCAATTATTGTTGGCTCTAGCTGGTTTAGTTGTTTGAGGGGGCAGGGAGAAAGAATGGTACAACTGACTGCACTGTGGAAATTAGAGGTTGGTAGCAAGTATCTGTATTAACAGAAGAACAGAGAAAGGCAGATTTTTTTTTTTTTTTTCTCCTCCAAGAGAGGTAGAAATCTTCAGACTAAAAGAGCTAAATATTGTGTGGGGCTTGACTTTCAGAGGGTGCCCAACGCAAGGCAGGATAACTCAACAGCAAGAAAGTAGCATATTGCTATGTAACTCTTACATTTTGTACACTGACAGAAAGAAGATGATCTTGGTGATAAAACTGAGTGAGCTGCCTTCAAAACAGATGTTGTGTAGCATTTCTGACATGTTTGGAATGAGATGATCAATGTGTTGCTTAAAACAATTGTATTTTAATCATATGAAGCATGAAATGGTTGCATTTGAATTTGTAAAGCCGGAGTTACAGGCAGGAGTTGCAGACACGTTAGGTTTCAAAATGTTTTGTGAAGATGCTGTTGAATGAAAAATGCAAGATGTAAGAATGAATTTAATTACTAAGTATACTGTTAATGCAGTCCTCAAACTTGCAAATACTTGCACTGCAGTAATCAAGGAACGCGGTTACTGAAAACTTGTGATTCAAATATTTATTCCAGCTTTTGACTGTTAAATTACATTTACTTCCTGTAGATGTTTTTATCTCTTGCCAGTTTAAACTGTCTTTAGTTGTGAATGAAATGTTGCTTCGTTGTTTATGTATCACAGCATTAAAATATTTTAAGAGAAAACAGAATTTGTTTATTTTCCTTTAGAAAAAGTAAAACAAAGCAACTATGTTACTCAAACTATATTTGGAGGGTAAATGACATCTGACCTTGTGACTTGATTCTGATTGAATAGTATTCTCAATCTCATTAATCTCAGTAAAACTGTTGAGGTCTGGTACCCACAAAGGCCTTTAGCACCTGTAGTATAGAATGAATCTTGGAAAGTGACTGAAGGGTTTTAGATTTGTTAATATAGCAAAGACAACTGCAGTCTACCAAATACTGAATGTTAGGAAGGTGAGTGGAGAACTAGTTCTTCCAGTAAAAGGCCTTAGTGTACCAAATTAAGGTAGCGCTACCCCTCCACCTCAAATCCAGCCAAACCTGCTCTCCAAAAATCTCCGGGAAACACTACTGAAAGAAATAGCACCCTGTAGCAAGGCATGCCAAGGATTAGCAGAAATTCACATTGATTAAAAATGCGTAAAGACAACTGAAAGGTTAGAGGTGTATTTTCTAAGACCTTGATACTTCATTTGAAGACCACTTTGGCAGATTAGGCTTGATGAGAATAATTATGAACAATTCATATAACCTGCATCTTTGCCCCTTCCCAATTCTGCTCCCAAATAAAAGGGCAAATCCTTGGACCTTCCAACCCAGATGAGTTTGCAATATGTGGAAAAAGATGAAGGGAGATTTATTAAACTTTATAATATTCCTTGCAGAACTATGGCCTTGAAACAGACAATATGAAGAACTTGGTTCTCAAGCTACGAGCATCTTCCAACAATCTGCAAAATTACATCTGCACCCGTAGGAAAAGTTCAAATTACGATGGGAATATCTCACGCAAGCCCCCCAATGAATTCCTTACTTCTGTAGTAGAGCTTATTGGTGCTGCTAAAGCCTTGCTTGCATGGTTGGACAGGTAAGAATAAAATCCCTGTATTTTCATTTACTGCAGTAATGATTTATTTCTCCTTGCAGTACAAGTCCTAGATGCCTGGGTGTAAAGATGCTCTTGATCTCATCCATTTTTTGCTTTGTCAGAAGGCCTCTGGTAGACAAATTTAATCGCGCTAAGGCATCTATTCTTGCGCTTCCATTTTTCCCAAAACCAATGAAACTGGTAACATTGCATCTAAACCGGTAGTTTTATAAGTGGGAGCCTTCCTGTTGGGGGGAAACAACCTGTTTTCGGGCTTACTTTCTCAAACATTTGTGACCTCCTCCTTGTATGTGCCTTGTGCGTCAACTGTCATTGGCAAGTCCCTCAAAAAAAAATCTGCTGAAATTGTGGCCTTAGCTCCATGATTTGAAAAACTGAGTAGCAAGAAGAGAGACTCTCCCTCTGTCTCTCCCCCCCCCCTCTCCCACCTTGGCAAGAGCCAGAATTGTTTTGTGACAGCTGCAGCGGAAGCAAACAGGCAACAGAGCTGATAGTGTTCTGGCTGCAATGCTGGGCAAGATAATAATGGACGTGAATTCTCAAGCCCCTTGCCAGCTTTCTTGAGAAGGAAAGAACTGTCAGCAAGGAGAGATTTGTATCCTTGAATATTTCTGCAGTGATGTTAACAACTTGTGCCTCACACCTAATCCTCCCCTTTCACCATGTTGCTTGTACCTTCCCCTAAATTTCTTCTGCAACTCTCTATCAGCAAGATGTCAATTTCCAAAGAGGTTGGGATTACTTTTGAACCCTTCAAGTTCTCTGGAGGGTCTGAGGTGACCCTATATGCAATAAATCTGGCCTCCATATAATAAGTCTTCTGTGAAATTGAGCCTTACTGCACTTGTGTGTGTGAAAAACTAAAAATCAATTTTTCGTTTTTCCTAAAGCAAGTTGTTACGCAAGATAAACTTTTGCATACTGTTGTTCCTTTCATTGGATGAAAATACTTAATAGAGCTTTCTCTCAACTCTTTTTTTTTCTTATTTCTGGTCTGAATTGAGTAATCACAGACTGGAAGGCAGAAAACTACTCCTTGGCAAGCCAAAGGCTGTGATTTTTACAGCAGAGTCAGTGTGATTTGACTTAAGCCTGCAGCTGAGAGAACTGGTTTGGAAAATGGACTGAATTTTGCTGTCTGAACTTGCTCACCACAGTGCTAGACATGCACCAAAATTGGAGTAGGGATGAAGTGGAAGGATGGAGTCAAGGACACTTACATTGTAAAACTGTCCTTCCACTTGTGTGGTTCTGACTCATGCTGTTCCTCAGTGCTGTGGCAGGATGGGTAAGACTGGTCTTTTCAATCTAAGAGTTTTCTCTTGTTACAGGACCCCGTTTACAGGTATTGCTGACTTTTCATCAATGAAGAACAGAATCATTCAGTTGTGCTTGGATCTCACTACTACTGTTCAGAAGGTCAGCTCATTTCTTTTCCTCTCTGCTTGCCAAAAGGGAAAGTAGGTGGTTGGGGAAGTAATGTGCTCACTGTGTGCTGAGTACTAACTGGAAGGCAGATATGGAACTATAGGCTTTCTTCAAAGCTTGAACAAGTTCATGAAGGTTAGTTTCAGCTATCCATTTTTCTGAGGTGATTTGTTTTGTTTGTTTAGTTTTCAATTTTGCTGCTGTTGGCTATATCATAAATGACTACAATTGAAAGGCTATGCATATTTCCTTCAGCTTTAATGGGAAGAGGGTTAGTTTTTAAAATCATTGGTCTGCATTTGAGGATTATCAAGATCCAAACAACATATTGAAAATGCATAATAAAATATGACTCCATTGGTTGTTATGCCCACACGTGCAGACTTCTTAGGTTTTGTCCCACATATAGTATTTTAACAGTCAGATGGGAAATGCTTTGTGTAACAGAAGGAGCTGCCACCTTTAAGATACAAATTCCACTAGTCAGGCTTCTGCTGACAGTAGTGGGAGATGACAGCGTTTTGTTTCAAAACTTTGTTTCTCAGCTATATGATGAGTACTTATATTGGTAATAGCTAAAAGGACACTTAGCAACCGTGGGAGTCTTGGCAAATTACATCATTTTGTTCTCTGGATAATATTGCCTGTCTTCTAAACTCTTCTGACAGTGTGCCACTGCTTGAACTGTGAAGCACTATATGCTCTCTTCAGTTCCTGCAGAATTTGCTCATAGCCGTTTAGTCCATGGCTGTATATTGTAAGAACTCTGCAGAATCATGTCCTGTGAAATAGGTGATTCCTTTCCTATTTTTGGGGAGATTATTATAGAATCATAGAATGGCTCGAGTTGGAAGGGACCTTAAAGCCCATCCAGCTCCAACCCCCTGCCATGGATAGGTTGCCAATCACTAGATCCAGCTGCCCAGGGCGCCATCCAACCTGGCCTTTAACACCTTCAGGGATGGGACATCCACAACTTCTCTGGGCAACCTGTTCCTCACCACTCTTTGAGTTTTCCCCCTAACATCTGACCTGAATTTCCCCTTTTTTTAGTTTAAAGTCATTTCTTCTTGTCCTATCACTATCAGACAGTGTAAAAAGTCTGTCTCCCTCCTGATTGTAAGCTCCTTTTAAGTACTGATGACACCAAAGGACAGAAGGTCCTGTGAGATGTCAGGCTGTGATGACACCCAATTCTATCAGCTGTATCGTTGTGTAAGAAGAGTATCCAGGTATTACAAATTGAAAGGCACATCAGTTTGGTTTAATGCTGAATGCCCTTCTTGTTAGGGCATTGTGTGTGCAATTGCAACAAGTTAGTGATACAGATTTGCAGATTGTATAGTAGAACAGTAAGCACTTACAGCAGCAGATGGTGCTTACCCAAGAGTGCTACAGGAACTGAGATATGAGATTGCTGAACTGTATTAATAAAACTACTAAAAATGGTGTCTAATCTGTCAAGTAGATCAGCCTTTGATGGCAGTGGAATGGAATTTGGCAAATACAACTCTAGCCTTTTAAAATGTATCAGAGTATTTCTCGGCCAATTTATTTGGAGCTGTAATAAAGAATGGAATTGGTGCATATAAGGAAAAAAAGTTAATGGAGAAAGAATAAGTCTTTATTTTGTACTGGGATGTTTCAAATGTGCTAGTGTGGTCTGAAGACGTCCACTGGCATATGGAGAAGAGAGAATGAGATGAAAAACTTTATATGAATTTTTAGATGCCAAAAGCCTTTCTTACTGTGAATGTATGCTTTTTTGGATTTCTATGTTAAAAAGCACAGAGTAGAACTAGGAAGAAATAGAAATGTTGAAGATGGTCAAAAAAAGGGAACAACTTCAGTTCACAGCTCTTCAATGCATCTCTTGGGCATTGTGTGATAGCTATGCAGGTTGAGATGTCAGTGGAATATCTTGGAATTTAAAATTATTTTAAATCTTGTTTCATATTTACTGGCTGTTTTAACTTTTAAATCTGAGAATCTAATACCATTCTCTAGTTCAGCTGTTCTTTCAGAAAACAATGAAGACTTCTGTAGTCCTGTTATGTGAACTTTTTTCAGTTCAAAGACTTTTGTACCTAGGCTTTGTAAATAATGCTTTGTGTGCAATTCTGTGGCCCTCATGAACGTCATCAGTAGCGTACTTTTAAAAATTGCATTCTGTGCTATTTTTAACAATCTTTTTTATAACCATCTAATAGCTAGACCAGGGGAACGCCTGAATCAGCATTCAGCAGTTTAAGGCAAGTTTGTGTGCCTTCTGAGAGTCTAGTTTTAGTGTGCAGGGTTCTGTTTTTCTGGAAAAGTCTATTGCTGTAATTGAATCCCATGTTCTTGGTCTTAAAGGTTTATTATTGCTTTCTACCAGGGCCAGAAAATAGTTGTTTAACAGTACATTTGAGCCCTATTGGGTGAAACTAATCTGATTAATCCCTGCAGCATGAATAACTATTTCAGTTCAAGGTTAAGGTGGCAGTTTTGCAGAATTTTTAAGAGACTGTGTTTATGCATTCATTGGTTAACATAGTGTATTTTTCTTGTTTTCTTTCTAGGACTGCACTGTGGCTGACATGGAAGATAAAGTTCAGACTGTAGTAAGTACTCATTTCTTCTGAAAACTTGGCTGCTTGCTTTCACATTTCTTTCAGTGGCTTCTGCACTGATTGTACTGACACCTTCCCAGTCCCAGAACATCATGCAAGTAAAATGTTGTTATGGACCATCTTAGGAATACTCTTTACCGTAGAAGCAATCAATGAAATTTTTGACTAGATTGATAGTGTGTGTAAAGCGCTTAATCAGGTATTCCTTGAAGTTCATTGCACAGATATTCAAGAGAATTTAGACTTCATGTTTTAAAGGGAGGAGTAGTACTGTGGAATGATTGTAGGCTAAATAAGCCAATTATGCCTGTGATAGGCATCATGAGACATTTAGTGCCTTAATAACTAGATACTATGCCTTATTAAGCTTCTCATGTAAAAGAACTGCCCTGCCACAGAACTGAGGTTTTGTGTCTAAGTGAACTTGAGCTTGAAAGATCAGAGTTTTCAAAATGGATTGAAGCAGCCTTGTGACCAAGTGAGGAGCATAATGGAATGCTTTTTATATTTTGTAACAGTTAATCATTGCTTCCTGCTTTTGATGTGAACCAGGCTGTGCTCTTTGATAAAGTCTTCCGCTAGCTCATACATGCTTAGGAATTTCGTAGCGAAATAACTAAAAATAATTTTGTCTGTAAATAATGAGACCACGTAAAAGGGAGTTTTTTGATTCTCTCTTTTTCCGTTTATGCACACCCACTATGGAGTGGGTATTGTTGCTTGGAATTCCCTTGTTTGAGCAGTTCCTCGTATTCACACTTAAGCATTGTTTTGTTTTATTTTATTACTGCTCTATAAATCTGTTGTAAAACAAAGCAAAAAACGTTGGAGCTATTGTTCCCAGGGACCATTGTAATCTAAAAGAACTGCAAGACAGCTCCCCTCCACCTCCAACTTAATTACTTGTGTCTGCTTTGACTGAAGGATTCAAACCCTTGTGCGAAGTGGCTCACTTTGCTGGTTCCCAAATGGTGTACAAATAACCACTATGCTGTTTCCTAATCCTCCCCTCCCTCTCCTTTAAGCTTTTGAAGCTTACTTTGAGTTTCAGCATTGCTTTAGCTAACATCAAGACCCAAAACACACCGTGGGGTATTAGAGAGATTCGTGAGTGTAGAGAGGGCACAGATTTTCTGTGATACTTTTTATGATTAATTAGCCATTCTGTTACTTAAAAGTTGTAAAAGACAAAGCTGTTCCGCCTTTGACTTTACTGACACACACACAAGGTCAGAATATGCCTTTCGTTATAATGTTGGCTTCAAATCAGTTATGTTTTGGTCAAAAGGAAATATGAACCTTGCCTGCGTAAGCATTCCAGAAGAGGTCAGGTTGAAGGCACTGTGCAGAGAAGTAATTCTGAAACGCTGTATGTCCTACCTTATACTGTAAACCTTTGCACAGATAAGTTAGTGGCCAGCACCTCCTTTTTTTTGTTTGTTTGTTTTTTTTTAGATGATGCATTGACAATTTTATTCTCATAGCAGAAATAAAGAACAATATGGAAGATTGCCAGTTGTTCCCCACAAGGAATCATCAAAATGTGTTGTTATTTTAATGGATTACATTTTATTTTTTGTTACGAATGAACAGACACTAAACAATTTTTTTTGCTGTCTTTTACATGCTTGTTTATTTTCTTTTTAAACAAAGGCTGTACTGTCATCTGTTAGTGATGATGAGGTGGCACTAATGGAAACAGATCATCTATATTAGGTTACCATAAGGAGATAAACATGCTGCAGATTAGATCTGTACAAATGAATCTTTTGTTTTGATGATTCCTGACTATGCTTCATTAGTGGACCAGCTTTTTGGACTAATTTCCTTTCCATTTGTGAAAACTGAAAGAAGCAGCAGCCAGGAGAGAATTTTAACTGTTTTTTAACTGTTTTTTTTTTTTTTTTTTTGTA
>WBMW01001880.1:223493-235037 GCA_013396635.1 Penelope pileata | reverse complement strand
TTTTTTTTTTTTTTTGTACGTTCTTATTGCAGTCCAAGACTTTAAATGGAATTTGTGATAAAGCCATCCGATCAACTACAGATCCATTGATGAGCCAGTGTGCATGTCTGGAGGAGGTTCACTTAACCAACATTAAACCTGGGGAAGGCCTGGTAAGAACCAACCTTGACATCCCTAATGTTTAATAGTTACTTTTGTGATCCGCCACGTACATGTATATAGTAATATACTTAAAAACCATTAATAGTATCCTGTAGGGAAAAGAAAGAGGCAGGGGAAGGAATTTTGGAGATTATGCTGTGTGTTGGAATGGCTGCTGGAGGTGGATATGCAAGTTAATAGTTCCCAAATTTTTTATGGTAAAGTGTTGCAGATTAATATCTTAATGAGGATTTGGGGGAATTTACAGATGCTTGGGAAATCAATCATTTTACTTCCTAAGGTCATCTTAATCAGCTGATTTCTGCAGAGAAGCTGGAACAGGGATTGGTTAGGTAGGGAGAAGGTGATGAGAAATGGTGTTTATGCTTTTGAAAGATACATTCTATGTGTATTTTTAGCAAGACTGAAGAATATGAGAATTTTGGAGACTTGCTGTTAGCAGGAATAAGGGAAATCCTTTTAAACTGTCCAGTGGCTGTATAACATTACTGAATCTAGTTCATTCAGTGTGAGGGCTGGTTATGAGAAACTGAACTTGAAATCTTGTTGGATTTTCTGGCAGTGAAATACTTGTTAGAAAAAGTTGGAGAAAATTTAAATGCCAAAGTGCGTGTGATTTCCCCTGCTCTTCCTGAAAAGGCAGAATAGATGAGCACTGTTAAAGGAAGCTTTACAGTCTGTCTGTGATGCTTAGTTTTACCTAGACCACTGGATTTGACTGAATCAGTCATGAATTTGTGAAACTCTGAGGAGATGTTTGTTATTGCACAAGCTACAATGAAGCTTGAACTAAGTAAGAAATGAGGAAGTGGGTGCACAGAACTGGGTACCAACAGAGAAGGAAATTACCTGGAGAGCATGGGGCATAAAAGGTCTTGTGTGTCTTCTTGCACTTCTGAGCAAGTGTAGTAACTTCAAGTCGATAAGCTGCATATGGCCCCTGAATAACACTCCAGTTACATAGCTGAAAGTGAGTACTTGTTACAACAGACAAGTAGGAATATTAACGAGGTGTAGTTTAATTTGTAAGTGGTGAAACCAATGTAGTGGTCACTTCCTGTGGGGAAATCTATGTAATTATTAGTTAATAGCCTGTTGATGAGTTTTATTCTAGTGTTCATGTGGTCAACACCAATTTCATCTGTGCTTGTTCTTGCATTTACACTCTGTGCTAACAAATAGAGCCACAAATACTTGTGCCAGGGCTTTTATTGCTTATATCAGCATTGTAGTTGCAAGGCAGCTTGTGTTTTCACTTGCCAAGAGAAACTGTGAAACAATACATACTAATTTTGTAGTCCACTTGTATAAACGTACTTTGTAAGGAGAAGGCTAGTGGCCACTTAGTAGAACTTGCAGTTCTCTAGTGCAGACAGGAGAGTGAGGAAATAAAGTTTAGTTCACGGCCAAAGACTGAAAAGGCAGCAAAACTGGTAACTGGAGCTACCAACCAAGAACTATTTCTAAATTGCATTCCATGTATTAGTTTTTCTAAGTAACTACAAATATTGCAATTATAGTAAAAGTGATCTGTGAAGAGGCTGAAAGTGTTGTGATACTAGATTGCATGGTTTTCTAGGGAAAATGTGTGAATTTTTAAGTGTTGTTAATAATGTTTTGAGTCTGTTGCCAACAGTTGTTTTATCTTTAAATGTGTTTTTCATTTTCTGCTTACATTTAGGGAATGTACATCAAATCAACTTATGATGGATTACATGTAATTACTGGCACTACAGAAAATGTAAGTGAAGTAAATGTATATTAATTCAGGCTATGTGAATTTAGCTTTTTTTTCCTGCTTTTTCCTGTTTTACCTGTAACTTCAGTGATATTACTGCTTTAAATACTGTGTGATGCATCATTTGTTTATCAAGAATCTGTAAATATTTTTGTCTGCATATTTCACAGCCTAATTAAACCAGTTTCTGCAAGTAGGTGAGGTACTTCAAACACTTGGCATTAGAATAGTTACTTAAATAAGCTACTGTTCTGAGAGCTTCTGGTATCGTACTTAACAAAATTTTGGAGGTATGTATTTGCTCTCTGCTGGTGAAGGAAATCTCTCCAAATGAGAACACTTAAGTGATTCTGTGTTTAAGTTCAGTAGTGAATAATGAAATCAATGAGCTTTCCAATGACTATATCACTGTGCAGAGTGAAAACACTACAAAAACTAAAACTTTACAAGAGTGGTCTGCTGGAAGGAAATGGCTAAGCATGACAGACAACTGTCTTTTTTGCTGCAAATGGTTGCTTGTTTTATTCTTGCACTGGGTTCTCTGTAGCTGAGACTTTATTAAAAGCTTTTAGGAAATTGTTGCACTGAGCCTTTTGTCAGCAACTGCCACTTGTGGCTGTTGCTGTAGTGTTGTTAGCACTGCCTCCTTACAAGAGTAGTGGCTGAAAGCAAAGGGAGCAGAGGAACTTGGCCTTTTTTTGTGAATAGAAAAGAACCAGTGGTTCTAGTTGTACCCCTGCCAAGTCCAGGAGTCTGGGAAGAGTGGGTGGAAATCTGTGCTTGCAGTTCAGAGTGAAAACTGAAAGCTTTTACAGCTGCCAGCTTGTAATACTATTGGCCTGGCATAACTGTAAAGAATCTGAAATATAGACCAAGTCTACTTTGACAACAATTTCAACATCAGATAAGTGTGAAAGAATGTAATGACTGTTGCCAAGCTCCCTGTGTGTATATAGATCACATTCTAGAGGCTGTGACTGAAGCTGTATTACTTCTATAACTTTGAGTGTTGACCTAAACTTTTGCTTTATGAACACTGGTTCTCCCTTTGGGGAAGCTCTTTCATTTGGAGCAAAAAATTGAGAAGCAACTGAGACAACTGCACATAACCCATACCTTACCAGTGGCATGGGATTGTTTACATTAGGGTGGGTCTTAGCTCAAGTTTCTTTCTAGGTTTGGCGTGATATTTTGGCAGCTATCCCCCAAAGCTTTTGTTGCAATGCTGTGGAGTTGCACCCCGAAAATAATAGTACTGTACATTAAAATGATTGGAAAAGTCCATGCATTGGCTACTAGCCAGCCAAGAGGATTCCTGAGTCATGCCACCTTACTTGTGACTTCCTGCCTTGTGTTGGCCTAGGCCTAAACTTTCTTCTTTCCTCTGGTCTCGCAATGTGATGGTGGTACTGACTGTGGCATCTGGCGCTTGTTATCCAAATCCTGTGTGTGTCTCCCACCCTCCCACAGCCAGGTGATCAATTGCCCAAAGGACGGCTGTGAAATGAGCTTTGTTTTCCGTAACTTGACTGTGGCCCAGAATTTTTCATGATCTTGTTTGAATAATCTATACATGGCCTTTCACAGAGGCATTTCCTTTCACAAGAAGTAAGGAGACAATGAAGAAATGGGGTTACTCATGATAACTGGAGCCTCCTGTAAATTTCCTCACATCATCTTCTCTTGCTATGTAGTTTATTCCTACAGTTCCTTCTAATAAAAAAATTTACGTGAGGTCTGAAGGTGTGGTAACAGGGAGAGGGAGTTCTTAATCCAGCTGCTTCACTCTGGAGTTACTGGGGAGAGCTGGCCTGCTGCCAGCTGGTTAGTGGGGGGAAATGGGAGTAGGCTGCAGAAGCCCTGCAGAATGCCAGACTGGCACACCTGTGTGCTTCGGTGTTGCCAAGGCTGTTCAGAGTTGCTATGTTATGGAAAGAGGCTGGTTTTAATATCTGCAGCAAAAGGTGGTGCATGGCACCAGCCCTAGATAAATCTGAGTAAATATTGACACATTTAGCTGTTCCTTGCTAATGGGTATCCAGAACTTGCTTTTTGTTTCAAGCAAAAGGTATTTTAAGATGTTCTTCAAATACCTGTCTAAGCACACTTGGTTGTGTACAGGCATATATTTTATCTGTTGACCTTGATGATGCAGACAGATAATGTCACATTGGAGTTGGTTGCTCTTATGTACATTATGAAACAGCAAAGGAAAGTGGAGTAGTCCTCTCTTGTGGGTTGGAGGATTTCTAGTCCTCTGGCTTGTATATTCAAAATCTTACTGTATTGTTATGTTTTCGTTTGATTTTTAAATCAATACATTTCAAAACTATGTTTGAGATTACTTCTGTCCTAACATAGGAGCAATCTCTTTAGTCCTCTGCCAATACTGTCTGGAACTATGGTACAAAGTGGAGATGAAGGAATAATGAAGATAGTTCCATGAGTGAAGTGCAGTTTGGTGTGTAGCACGTGTAGGCTATGGCTTCCTCTTTCCCTCTATTTCCCCCAGTACAAAAAAAAAAACCAGAACAAAAAGATGAATTAATTGACAATTCTGAAGTTGTCAGTGGATGTGATGTGATCTGTGTGAAAATTTTCAGTAATGTTCCGCATCACACACATAACTTTTGACTTAGCCTGGTGGGGATTGTTATGGGAGGGAAGAGAGCCTGCTGAAGCACGTGACTCGTGTTTTACTCTTTGTAGTCCCCAGCTGATCGATCTCAGAAGATTCATGCTGGTGATGAAGTGATCCAGGTTAATCAGCAAACTGTGGTAAGAAAGGAAAAGCCTTTATCCACGTTTCCTTACATTTGCTGTCTTAAGAACTCTCTGTGCAGGTTACAGATGGATAGCATTTTTGTTGCATGTGGGTTCTTTTAGTGACTTTTCTGTTGAAATCTTGGAGGGTTTTAAGCATTTTGATTTGCAGACAAATTTTACTTAGATTTAAAATTCATTCTTAGTGTTTTTTAAGACTTGCAGTAGCTTGTGTTCAAGTGCTGCGTGCATCGTATTTTAATATTTCATGTTGTATTTAAACCCTGTTTTAAAATGCATTATTGCGATCTACTGGGATGTAGATAAAAACAATAGTTGGCATCTGGGAAATTAAATAAAATGGTTGTATTTTTACTTAACACGGGGAAGCAATCTTTTGTCTGTTAGAAGGAGACATCAGGAAAGTGTGAATTCCTATGTTACTCAATTTGGGCAGACCCACGTGTCCATCTAGGACTGAATCTTAGTTATAAAGAGCAGTGCCTGATATCTTCGTGTTTTATTTACTGCTTAAGCAGATCTCTTTCTTCAAAAGAAAATAAAGAAAACCCTTCCAAAAAGGCACTTTACTATTTTCTTTCCTCATTATGGCTTTTTTTTTTTTTTGGATCTCCTTTCTTTAGGTTCATGGAAAAGCAGAGTTTAACTTAGGGGATTATTTGTTTACTCACCTTCAGAAAAGTGATATCAAATAAAAGATGTTGTTATTCTCTTCAAGGTTGGTTGGCAACTAAAAAATCTGGTGGCAAAGCTGCGAGAGAATCCTACTGGAGTTAGGCTGCTTCTCAAGAAACGTCCATCTGGCTCTTTCCACTTCACCCCTGCTCCGCTGAAGAACCTGCGCTGGAAGCCACCCTTGGTGCAGGTGATAGGCTTCCAACAGACCTGTGGTGTCTGGCTGTGAATGTCTTGTTTTTTTAACTTGAAAGAGAGAAATACCAGAAATGTTCCTGGTTACTCATGTTTGAGTGTAGATTAAGGAAGTTTATGTGAAATGGCTGTCCTCTTCTGGTCCCTAGATAAAAGGAAAAATGTTCTTACCCAGATAATGCCCTCTTGATATACAATGGGACTAGGTGTGTTCAGCATTTTAATCAGTGTGCCAGTGGAAGAACTTATCTGAGGTGAAACTGCTGATATGTGTGGAATTCATCAGTATGCAGTACTAAAGGCTTCCTCTACTTAGCAGAGGTTTTTGCTGAAATAACTTTGATTACCCTGTATATTCATCCTCTTTTTAGCCTGGTGAAGATGAGGGGAAAAAGTGAGGTTTTTTCTTTGAAGTTGTTATTTAAACTACTTGTTTAAATAAGATTTGGTTGTTGGGCAATTCACAGGTTTGGGTAATAAGCAGACAGTGAAAGTGGTGTTAATAACTCTTTAATAACCGTTTTGGAGAATGGTAAGGTTAGGAAATTGTTAGGAAAGCTTAGGGCTTAATGCTTGTAGAAGAAAATAACCTAATTGAATCTGATCACCTGAAATAAAGAAAACCAGAGAGAACTCCCATTCCTACTTCTGTTCTGGCACAGATCTCCCCACAGCTGTAATGATAACTTTTCAACCTGTGGAATGTCAGTGGATATCTCAAGTCTCAGTGCAGACAGATTCTTTCAGACTGGGTACAGGATGTGTGCTTGACTCTTCCCCCAGCAACCCCCTTCCTTTCACTAGAGTCTGCATTTTGTTTTTGTGGCATAATGTCTGTCACTTAATCAGAGCCAGGAAAAAAAAAAGCAAAAAAAGGAGGGGAAAAAAAAAAAGGTGGGGAACAGGGAAGAGAGAGGCTTAGCTCTCCTAGAGATAGACAAGACTTTGGGGACATAAGAGTGAGTCACAAAGACCAAATGCCAAACTTGCTCAGATGAGCAGTTACAAATACATTTTTCCTTTGCTTCCCTTTTTCACTTCATGAAATTGTTGGTGAACTTTACTGTATTCCTGCCAATGGCCATGAGCCAGGCATTGGATTATATGAAGTAAAGGTAGTATGTGCTGACTTTGTAAGTTCTGCAGATCGTATATATATTTAACAATTACATTATTTTAATTGATCCAAAGATAAAAGGTCTTGTCCATTGCATTTTCTATGAAATTTGCATGAAAATTGAATTGGAGGGAGCAAAATACTCTTTGAGCAATGCATTACCTGTAGTAGGATTTATGTAGATGGACAGCAGAACAAACCAAAACTAGGAGCAGAAGAAATTGCAAAAAAGTTGGTGGGTTTCTTTTCTTACGTTTATTAAGCATACAAGTGTGAAATGGTACTATTAATTACTGGATTGTAACTTTTGTGGATAATAAATGCTCAGATGTTTGATAGTTATCTAACATTTCAGACCAGTCCTCCACCAACTTCAACCCAGTCACCAGAAAGCACCATGGACACCTCACTGAAAAAAGAGAAGCCAGCCATTTTGGATTTGTACATACCACCTCCACCAGCTGTTCCGTATTCTCCTCGGTATGTAAATAAACATGTACTGAAGATACTGAACAAAAACTCCTCCTTTATTACATTTATTTTTGAGCTGGTTTGCAGTTAGGGCTCTGTGGAAATTAGCTTGCGGAAATTGCAGACCTCAGACTTTTTTCTAGCTCTTTAAATACATAAGATTAACCTTATGCTTAAATGCACAAATTACCAGGATCATAATAGTCGATTTTAATTTTTGGAAGATTATTGTGTGTTCTGTAGATCAGAGTTGTTCCTAAAGCATAAGTAGTTGTTGTCCCTTGTTTTGTTGTGGAGTTATGTTTTTACTTTTGTTTAAATCCAAATGTGCGTACCAAAAAGTCATTTTTGTTTGTAATTTTTTGCACTGCTTCGTTTAGCAAGTTTAGTTACTATTAAGATAGTTAGAATCAAAGAGAACTTGTTCTAAACTGTTAAACTTGCAAATTATATAACGCGGGAATGTTCCCACTGAAGGGAAGGGAGAGTCAATTCACTCAACCTCATTTTTTCCCTGTGGTGTAAACTATAAAAATGCAGACCTGTGTGTACAAAGAGGGGAGGTTATGGTATAACTAGCTCTTGTTTGTTCTCAAGTCCTTGTTGACTAATGTCAGAACCCTGCCAGCTGACCTGAGAAAGCAGTGGACAAAAAGGTTTCCAGGCGGGGAATACTTCCTGACCTGCCCTGACACTTTACGTATTCGTAGATGCAGCACAGAAACTTGGCTGACCTTTTGCTACGAGACTTGTATGGGAGGAGTGCTTGCCTCCTGTCTCTGTACCAGGCCTTACAGGACAGAAGTTGTACTACTGTAGTCTTCAGGGCAGCACAGAGCTGGGGAAGGTTGTCTACAAACTAGGGGTCTCTACTGAAGTTGGACTCGACCTGCTTTTTTCTTGTTTTTCATGTTTATACATGCTTAATTCTTAATTTAAAAAATAAAAATTAAGTTTCTTAGTGGAAAAACAAGTATATAGATTTAGCAACTGAATTTAGATTGTTTTGGTCTTTTAAATCATTATTTTTCAAGTGTGTTGGTGAATTAGTTGTGTGTGCTTGGTTTGTTTGCTTGCCTTTCCTAAGGAGACACAAAACTATATCTAGTTTCAAACACCTTCAAATCTGAATCCTGTTGACAGGGAGGAATGTAGCAATATGAACAGGGAAACTTGCCCTGGATAATGCTTCTTGACTTCAAGTTTAAATAAAGCAAATGTGGGAATCTGTGGCAGCCAGGAAGAGGGAAAAGGGCAGTTCTCTCACCGTATTTGGCAATTTCATTTCACCTCTGCATGTTTTGCTATTCTCTTGAAACTGCAATGTATCTGTGTGGTCGTTTTTGCCCTCTGCCCCCATCATTCCATTCTCTTTTCCTGACGTGGACCTTTTCTGGTCCAGTACTTACTGCTGGCACCGAGGAGAGAAGAGAGCAGTGGTTGGTTGTCCTCCCTGGGACGCATTCTCCACATGGTGGTGTTGTAGGAGAGCTCTCTGCTTACACGTGGTTATGGTGTAACACTTACGTGCAGTTTTTGGTCTCTGAATCTCCATAAATAGCTTCCTTCTATTCCCTGAGATCTAGCGTTGTTATTGATGGAGAGATGGAAACAAATGTAAATACTGGGGTATGTACATGCTTACAGTCAACTGTATTTTTATCCCTGACTTAGCTAGTTGCTTCAAGCAATAAGACTGTAGCATGTACAGGAAATGGGATACAAAAAATGGGAAAAATCCCCACTTAGAGGGTGGCTTTTCTTTCAAAAATTTTAAACCAGGTCTGGTTCTGAAAATGGATGTTACTTAGGAATGAAGGGTAGCTCTAGGAAGAGAGTTCCTACAGAAATTGCTCAAAATTGTGTTCATATATGCTATGAATTCATTACTGAAATTCTCAAAGGGATCTCACTTCTAGATGAAGAGAGATGACTATCCAGTTTCAGTTATTGATGTCTTAAAATGACTGAAAAGCATAGTTCCTCCACAGGAAGCAGTAGCCACTATACAGGGATGGATAAACGTATGGATGCACTCCTCTGCCAGAAC
Source organism: Penelope pileata (assembly GCA_013396635.1). Taxonomy (NCBI): domain Eukaryota; kingdom Metazoa; phylum Chordata; class Aves; order Galliformes; family Cracidae; genus Penelope; species Penelope pileata. The sequence goes on along the minus strand of WBMW01001880.1, from coordinate 225,845 downwards.
TGTGTACTGAACAGGTAGTGAATTGGGGTCTTTGATACCTTTCGGGCAGAAAGGTCTCATTTCTCAAAAGCCTTTCTAGGGCTGGTACCTAAAGAAACCTTTTTAACTTCTCTGTTTGTTAAATTACTGTCTCATTAAAGGTGAATTAGAATGAAGAGTGTAACTTTCTTCTCTCCTCAGTGAATATGTTTAATGAAATCTTTCATCACTTGACCTGTTTTTTAATTCAGCATGTTTGCAGCACAATGCCTGTTGTCAGGAGCATGACTGTGGGCTAGAAATATCTTTCAAACCTACTCATGCCTGTAGCATGAAACTCCTTTTAACCTGCTAATTGAAGTGAACTGTCCTTTCAGAGATGAAAAGGGGAGCTTTGTATATGGAGGAGGCAACAAACCCAGTCAGCCACTACTTGGGTCCAAGGGTGCCGAGTCTCCCAATTCTTTTCTGGATCAGGAAAGTCGAAGGCGAAGGTTTACTATTGCTGATTCTGATCAGCTGCCTGGGTATCCCATGGAACCAAATATAAAGCCAGCCAAGATGAGAGAGAAAACACAGTCGTATGGTGAGTTCATTCCTCTTTCTCTTTTGATATTGTGATAAATACTTCAGTTGTTTTGGAACAACTTCTGTTAGAAAGCTACTTTATTAGTCTTAGTGGCCATTAAGGGTAGTCAGTGTGACCCGTGAATGAGATTGAAATTCCACATCTGGAATAATTTCACTTAAATGTTATTTCTTTAAGGAATGCCATTCAGCTGGGCTCTGATGTCATTCCTGTCCATTTTCATGTATCTATTGGTTATAAGTTGTAGTCATTATGTCCGCTGCCACTGTAAATGAATAAGAGTGTAGTTAGCTGTTCAAACTCAGCAGAATGCTTTCTTGTATTTCACTAGTGAAAGTATCTTGAAATACTTTTTCTTCACTTTTAGCCGCCTATTGCTGTATCTCTCCCTTTGCTTAACTGTGAAAAATATCAGTTAAAACATGGACTCCCCAGATTTACTGTAATTCCTCATAATCTTCACTCTGTTGCCTTTAGGAAAACCTCGTCCCTTGTCAATGCCTGCTGATGGGAGTTGGATAGGAGCTGCAGAACCCTTCTCAAGGCCACGAGCATCAGGAAGAAAAGGTAAGATTTTAAGTTTCATCCTTCTCTAGGATTTTGTTGGGGTGAACTGTATGAAAGTGCCTTAATTAGGAATGAAGGATTAGCGTTTGCATACTGTTGAACTGATCCAAGATGGTTGTTGATTTTAACGGGAATGTCAGACAGTAGTTGTGAAATTGGTGAGCCTGTTCTGCGCTCTGGGCTCAAACTTTGTTTTTCCATCTTAAAATTTGTGTGAGTGTTAAAAGTAGTCTGGAATGACTATGGAAGATCTGTACTTGTCTTCATACATCAGAGGTTTACTAGTTTGCTCTTACACATCTTTCCCTTTCTTCTGCATTTAATACTGTTTTGGAAACTGCTTCTTTGATCAGTCTTTGGTTAGCTTACTGTGGAAACTGTTATTTGTTCTCAGAAGCAAAATATGGGGCATTTTTAGGAGTTGCTTCTTGCTGTTGTTAGGAAACAACATTTTGAAGATGTCACAGAATCGAAGAGACAGAAAAGCTGATGTCAGGTTAGGTAGCTTTTTTTCCCCTGCACCACCTTTCTCTTCCCTCCTACTCACTCCTTTGTATCTTAAAGGCTACAAGTCCTGCTAGAGTGGGAAATGAGAGGATTACTTTAATTTATTCTTGAAATGAATTACAAAAGCTAATGTGTAATTCTAGAAAAAAGTCAAAAGTCAAATTCTATTTTTCTACTACAAAAGTAGAAGCTGATAACATGCATCAGTCTGGAGAGATATTAGAAGCAAACTAAGTAGCAAGTCTAGCAGAATTATCACCACATGGCAGTGTTGGTTTTTTTGTGGTGGCTTTTTTTCTGCTTTTTTGTTTCCTTGTTTGTTTTTAACACTTAGAATGAACCTAGTTGTCTCTCGCAGCAGCGATGTTCAGGTATCTAGGGAAGAGTAAAAACAGCAAGCATCACAAATCAATGATCAAAACCAAGGAAGTGCTTACTTTTTATCTGCAAAATTAATTTCTGTTGTTCAAAGTAATATTTGTAGCTTTTAAGTTAGTCATGAGTTACATGCACATAAATATGGATTCAGCTCTGGTCTACAGCACCTTGAACGAAACGTCAGAAGGAGATTTGCTAGGTCTGACTTATGGTAATGATTCACTTGAAGGTAGTTTATGTTGACTGTTTTGGTGTGTGTGTGTGAGAGAGAGAGAATTTGGAATTTACCAGGCAGTGTTCTCTGTGTGCTAAATGCTTTTGAAAAAAGAAAA
>WBMW01001880.1:170101-223458 GCA_013396635.1 Penelope pileata | reverse complement strand
AAAAAAAAAAAAAGGACACTTAAAAGCCATAAACTTATTGACAGATGCTTGTGTCTGGGTGTGGTGTTAAAGATAGGTAACTAGAATCTGGGAAATGCTGTTGGTATCTCTAAAGGACATTATAAAAACAAACAATAAAAATAAACAATGAATGGAATAGTAGATTTGTTTGTTTGTTTTTGAAGCCAGCAATAATTCATTTTTTTCCTTCTGCTCCCACAGGTGAAGATGTGCTCTGCAGGTACTTCAGTAATGAAAGGATACCCCCAATCATTGAAGAAAGTTCCTCCACACAACACCCCTTTTCAAGGCCAATGTCTGAGAAGCATTTAGTAAGGGGAATGGATTATATTAGAGGCAGCAGGTGTTTTATGAATACAGACCTCCACAACAGTGCAACAATTCCTTTTCAAGAGGAAGGTGCTAAAAAGTCCTCTGTTACATCATCCACAAAATCTTCCTCTGCAGAGCCCTCGCTACTGGTCAGTTGGATCACGAGGCTTAAACTGTTGACTCATTGACTATTGTTCACAGGATGGTTACCAAGTGCCTTCGTTCATCAGTCAGACTTCTCTGCTTTTCAGCTTAACTGATGCATAGTGACTAATGCAGTGTTCTTTTCCTGGAGAATCTTATATTCTTGCCTTTTTGTTTGTGATTTTTGATGCATCGGAGGGTTTTGTAGTGCAAGGATGGAAGAAAGGTAAAGATCAAGAACTTGTTAATGGCCAAAAGTTTAGAGCTTGTTCACTTGGAAATGAGTAAAATTTCAGTGATACAGAGACCACACGTGACCCAAAATCTGCATAGCTACTCAGAAGGAATCATTGCATAACAGTAAATTCCAGTGGCACTTCATTTGTCCGAATGCTCAGAAGCTGGTGCACTGGCTGGATGTCAGAATATGTAGGGCTCATCAAACGCTCTGTTACTCTTCTGACAAGGAAAGACGAGGAGAGAAACAGTAGTGTGATGCAACTTAGTAATATGTTGTGAGATCTTACTGCATGAGATCAACCTTGCGAGGATGAAGTAGCAGCATTGCCATTCTTTCTCTGATATCCAGAGATCTTAGGAAGTCTTAGGAAGAGAGATCTCTTATCTAGAGATGTTAGGATGTTAGACTAATTTAATTGTGAATCAATCCAACCTGATTTATCATCTATGTTATTGAAATCACAGTACAAATAAAGTGCACTGAACAGATGAAGTGCTTATCCGTAAAGATGTATGGATTGCTACAACATGCCAAGGAAATGCATCTGTAGAGGTGGTCAAAGAATATATATCTTTTTCCTTAATTGTTTAAGAATGATTTGCTGTTAACCAAAGTAATCTTGTAAAGATAGTCCTGTTGGACTTGTGAGAACTTTACAGTGGTTCAGTTTTTGAATGATGTGGTTGTTTTTATGAAAAGTATGTGCTATGATACGTTACAATTGTAAGACATCTTGCTATTTTATGTATAGCTCAATTTTTTCCCTTCCAGAATTTTAAAGTAACGTTGGGTATTTTGGGAGGAAAATAAAACTTGTTTAACAAAAGAGGATGATATTAGAGGTATTGTTTAAAACTGAATGTACATAAGATTGTTAGTATGCAAACAGTTGTGTTTAAAGTAATTTAAATATTAAATATAGTTGTATATATTTTTTACTCTTAAACAGATAGTTTGTACTTTCCTGTCTGCGGTACTGCGCATGAATTAGTCAAATGAAAAGAAAAAAGAAAGTCTTTTGAATTCCCCACTAATTTTAAGACTATTTTCATAAATGTTGTATTGCCAACAGCCTTTACTCCTTTAGTCTTAGAAGAGAAGACAAATTTGTATTTAATAATTGGTGGGGAAAGGGTGATGTTGAACACTAGTTTGCACTTTGGACTGGGCAGGAATTGTACCTAATAACAAGAGCGTTAAAAACATACCATAATTCTGACTGAAGATGTAACCTTTCTCCTGCAACAAGTTCTTGAAATTGTGCTACAGCCCTGCAGAGACATGGTGTTAAATTTGAATTAATTAAATTAGATTGTTACTCACTGGTGATTTCAGCGGGGGCTGGTTTGGACCTTTTTGATCCTAGCAGATTATAGTACAGCAGTCTTACGTAACTCTTGTCCACCCCTGACATGGCATTTGTAGCAGGGACATGGGCAAACATTCTTTCAGTGCAGTTGAATCCTAAGTCGGTTTTAGTCTTGCCTCTGAGAAAAGGGCTCAAACTGCTGTGTTGTAGGCACTGTGGTGTCCACCCCAAATTGACTGATCTGTTTTAAAGAAGTGATGCTCCTCCAATTCAGTAACTGTGACGTAGTCAGACATGTTGTCTGAACAAGGCTTTAAAATTGATGTTTTGCTCATCTTTAATGTTCTGTTCTCCATGATTTAAAAATGACTCGGGAAGGATACACCTTGGTGTACGCATTCACGCATGTAGATGTGGGAGAAACCATAGATGTACTTGGTTTCTTTGGGTCCCCTCAGTGTATATTTTTAAAACCGAAAACTCAAGGTTTATTCCTCTGTTCAGTTACGTTCCCTTGCAGTTTGATCTAAGTGCAGTGAAAGGAACTTGCTATAATTTAACAAATAGCTTTAAATCAGTTCAGCTATGAGGAAAGAGGAATTCATAACCATTTAGACAGTGACACTTTTCAAAATATTTTGTTGCCTAAATAAAAGCTTAAAAATGGCAACAAACAAAAAAGAAAAACCTAACTATACATTCTCCTCTCTATGCTCCAGTGTCCTAACTGTGCTGAGTTAAAGTACTGAATGTGACCTTTTGTCAATCGTCAAAGGTATCCAATAGCTGATTGTCTAGGGCAAGAGTTGCCTGAGTCTTATGAACGGGGAAAACAGATACTTTTCTGGAAATTACTAGAAATTTTATTGCTATTTTCACTGCAAATTAGCCAAGATCATTGAGAACCATTAAGTGTTTCTCACTTAAGTCATGTATGTTTTTCAATTAAAAAGGCAAATAATGCTGGTGGTTCTTTTGTTGTTTTTTCCCTCCCCTTCCCTCTTGAACTTCATACATCACTGTTGATGAGCCTTTGGCTATGGGAGTGTACATATGCAGAATAAATGTAGCAGAACTCCATAAACCTGTTTTTGTTGCAAAAGCCACATCCTTACTACTGTAAATTTACTGTCTGCTCTACCGACCTACCATATCATCTTGATATTTGTGTATGCAAGTATTGCTTAGTGCTCCCTGTCTGCTGCAAAGCCTTTTATGTATGGTATGTAGGAGTCTTTCACTGGGAAGCTGACATTTTATTGGCTTTGGCAGAGAGGTATTTTTCCTCTTGAATCACCCAATGTAAAAGCTCAAATACATGTTCTCAGTAACAATCGGATATTTGGGGTTGGAGTATGAATTGTAGATATTGAATGCGTGTGTGCCCTCCATATCCCTCTACTCCATCTTCCATCCATCTCTCACAACTCTTTAATGCAGCTACTCATTATTGGAAGAAACAGTCTAACACAGTGACCTAAAATGTGACCATCTCCCTGGTTTTGGAAGTAGGGGGAGATAAGTGCAGCTGAAAGACAAGAGCAAACTCTATTCTTTCTAGTATTTACAAGGGAAAATACAAGTACCAGTGTATGAAGACAAAGTGAAATGCAAGTAACAGTAGAAAGCAGATATTAGAGAGCTTTACTTTTCCATGAAAAGCACTCCACTTGAGATAGTTTGCTTTCCTTTGTGACCTGTCTTCCATAGTAAAGAATAAAGATTAAAAAACTTATTCTAAAACACCTTCTCTATTTTTGTGCATAACATGAACTATTAAAAAGCCACTGTTTAGCAAATAGCAGTGTGGCACAGATCTTTTAGCACTATCATTACTGTTTTGGTGAAATGCTCCTGTTGGCTTGGGAAAATGGTTTAAAATGCAGCAAAGACCTGTAGCAGTGAATGTCGTAATATTCCTGAATGTGGAAATTATTTTTCTTTACAGTAATGGCTCCTGCTATAGAAGATCTAGTGTATGGAAAAGTGCTAATAATTCGACTTTTTCAGATCATTCCTCTTGCATTTTAATCTCATTTGGAGAGAATGAAGTCTGTTCTGTGCTCGTGGAATAGTTTTTCCTACTCATCTCTTTGTACCATATTAATTGAAAAGAAAGGTGAAACATCTGGGAAGTCTTTAACTCCAAAAGACTCTTTGCCCAAAAGATTAAACTTGGAAGATGCTGATCACTTAAGTCCTTACTCTGTACAGTGAATATGGAAGTTGCTCTGTAGTTTTGGAGGGGGGGGGAGGGGGAAGACAGAGCTAGGAATAATTGTTGGCTTAATTTCAGAAAAATGTAGGTAACAAGTTAGAAACTGTTATTATGCAGAAACTTGGCTTGTTTCTTGGTATCAAAGGTACTTACAGCTGTGATGATGAAAGCTATGCCTAATCTAGGCACTTCCCTAATGAGTGCAACACAGAGTTCTACTCTGAGTACTCTAGCATAGTGGCAGAACAAAACAATTCATTGAAAAATATATTAAAAAAAAAAAAAGGTAAAAAAAAAAACACGGAAATGAAAATATTTGATACTTCTGCAAAAATCTGTAGTGATGTTTCAGGACTGTACGCTTCAAAAATATTGAGTGGGCTTAGCCTGCAGAGTGTTTGCAAGCCAATACCCTGGGTGTTCCCATATATACACATTGCAAGAAAATATTATTCTAGATAGTAATGTGCAAGAGGAAGTAAGATATAAAAATTAATACTAATGGCTTGTAGAGAGAGTTCAGGGCAATTCTTAAAGCCGCATGTTTCCTCTGATATTACAGATAGTGAAATTAACCTGTGTATGAATTCTGGTAGACCAACAGAGGTGGACATAGTATTGAGTCATATATTAATTTTATATTAATCAATGAATGGATAGTGATTTCCTTCTCCTAAGTGCAGATCTTGTTTTAAAAGCATTCTACATAAACTGAGTGTTCAAATGAGCTGAAAGAGAGGGAAAAAAAATTAAAACATTTCCAAAACAGGAAACATGGTGAAGTTGACTGCCTTAAAGTTGGAGAAGTTAAAGAATTTTCTCTTTATGAAAATAATTGATGTCAAAATCTGTTTTCCTGTTTTATTACAGGTAGCCCTCACAAACTGCTCTGTACATGCAGCCACATCCTGAGTAGACCAAGTTAAAACCCTCATCAGGCTGTAACTAGGATCTTGATTCTAAATCTGGGAGAAAGAATCAGAAAGGGTTATGCTTTATGGGTCCTTTAGAGTAAACTGATTTTGTTGTGCTGTAAAACTGAGGTTATGCGGCTTCTTTCCTCTCTTTAGTCTGCATTTTCCTTTGTACACGCTGTGCATATGGAGCACCTGCTCTTAATATTGGAGCCATCACATAGTCATGCTTTTGTCGTCTTGCAGGTCATAATGTTTTATAAAGGACAAGAGCTCTTAAGAAAGCCTTGAACTAAAATGCAGAAAGAGCAATCCAAAAAGACTCAATTTCGGGAATGAATAAAGAGGAGCAAGGCTAAGCCCAATGTGTGGGTCTGTGTCTCTGTCAAACACCCTGTCAGCAATGGCAGCAGCTCTGTGGGTAAGAGCCCACGCAAGTGCTCCATGCCCGTTTGTTTCTACTGCTACATTTGTGTGGTGCTGGAGTACAAAACAAGAGCAGTCACTTAACATAGATATATATAGCTCCATGCGTGGCACTTGAGCTGTTAGATCCATGACATAAGCAGTCAAGAGCCACTGTCTGTGTAATTTTCCCAAATTCTGCTGCCTACACTGCTGCTGCATTCATTTAAAATAGTAACCCCTGTCTATCCTATGCCTGCACAATCCGAAGCCAGGTCTCTCATGAGTGAGTTTTGCCTTCTTTTGTGGTAGTCGGTAACTGCTGGCAGCATTGTGTCATTTCCTGCTGGGTCTCACGAAGCAGTCCAAAAGTTTAGCTAGTTTGGGTTTCTCTGGACTTGGTCCAGAAGTATGAAGTCAAATTTGAAAACCATATTGCTGGGTCAGTGTCATTTAAAAAGTTGATTTTTTTTTTTTTTAAATCATACTTAGAAATATGAAACAGGCAAGAGTTGTCTGTTGCGTGTATTTTGCCAGTAGGAGGAAAAAAATGAGAAATATTCTGTGAGGGGAAAAAACAGACCCTTGGGTGTCCTCCAGTTCTTGCTGGTGGGAGAGATGTGTTTGTTTTAGCAAGACATAGGATGGATGTAAACATCTCTTTTTAAACCTCCCTGTGTGGCCACCTCAGTTGTTACTAAGGATAATATAAACCACTGACTTTCTCCCTAAAGTGGAATTAATCTAATTTACTGTTTTGGGAGAGGGCAAATATATCTTAAAAGGTGCTTACATGTTTTGTTAAGCTGCGTATGGAGATGGAAGAATTAACCACAGAAAAAATTGAGGCACAGTGCTGATTTTCAGGAAAGATCCCTGGGTCAGTTTGTGTCTGCATTTCCCATTCCTTACTTGGCCTCTGGTGAGGACGAAAGCTCCTCAGGCGCGATGGCAATTTGGCAGCTAGGCCGCAGCCAAGGAATCAGAGATAACCAACTGTAATGTAAAATGCCACTGTAATCAAGATGGGTAAGTTGCTTGTTATTTTTCTTGCTATACGTGTAGCTGTCTCTAAGGATGGATGGATCAGTGTGGGAGCTGCTGGGCCCAAACCGAGGAGGTCCCGAGGAAGCAGCAGGCTGCACTTGCTGCTTGCTCTCGTGTCTCCGGAGCTCCTCTGGCAGTGCCCTTGCAGGTAATGAGTCTCAGAGCCTTGTGACCTTCATTTAGAGGCTTTTTAGTTTGGAAAATAATTACTAAGAGCCATAGAAAATGCCATAGTTTAAACTGATATGTGCATTTAATGGCTTTTCCAAGTAACTGTGCTTTTCAGTCAGTGCTGCTTATTAACGTATTTCCCTCTTTCAATTCTCGTTAGCTGCTTCCAGTGCAAATATTTCTAAAAACAATCTTCACTTATTTTCAGTGAAAGTTAATAATAGCACATAGTACAAATGAGGCATAAAGCTTTATCTGTAAGTGGGTAAAATAAGTAGAAAAGAAACCCCTTTTTCTATGTTAGTGATAATAACTTTAAGAACCATAATGAATTATAATTAAACTAATGATTTTCACACTGCTGAAATGATCAACCACACATTTGTGGCTGTGTCTTCAATGGTTACTTGTTTTATTGCAAGATAAGTAAATTCAGATGTTATAAGTTCTTGTAAAGCAACTGTGGCTTTTCAAATGTCCCTCCGCAAAACTTGAACAAGGGCTCACACATAAGGCAGCTGTAGCTGAGACCGTCTGCCGTAAGGCCACTGCATGTCCCATTGAAGAAGCAGAAGTTTTAAAATATTCTGGCATGGATCTTCACTGTTTGTTTTTGGTGGGAGTTGGTATAACTGAGTATGATAGCAAAATCTAAAATTTATCTCCAAAATTTATTATTTCCCTTCCATCTTCCTGTCTGTGCTGCTTTTTCCTAAATTAAGGCCAAGGGACTTTTCAGGAATTTATCACACAAACAAACAGCTATAAATCTTTTAATATTTATAACATGAGCTAGCTTGTTTCGCTGTCTGAGCTCTTTGGTAAAAATAGCACTGCCTGCAAGGCAGTATTTCCAAGCTGTTGGTTCATCTAAGAATTCCTCTCTGCTTACTCAGCTGCCAGCTTAGACTCTGCTTTGAAGCTGTGTACACTACCCAAAGCAGTAGCTGGCCCTCAAACTGTAAACAAGCTGGCCTTTTATCACTGGAGAGCAAGGAAGGTCTGCTTTTTCTCCTAGCTTGTTACTCTCAAGTTTTGTTACCCTGGATTTGGGAAGGTGGGTGGGGACATGCCACACAGGCGCTCTCCCTTTTCCAGCCTGTTCCTCTCCTGCTGCCTATTCATTTCCTTGGCAGCGGGGAGAGAAGAAGAGGTGAGCAGGAACACAACAGCTGCAGCAGCAGTCACTCTTGTCTCCCACTCAGAAACTGAGAATGGACCTGGCTAAGCTCCCAAAACACAAATCTTGAAAATTTTTGGTTGCGGAAGAAACAGGAAGTACAAACATTTAGGATCAAGCCCATCTAATTATTTCCCAGTGGGGAATGGTTGCTTGGGATGCTGCCAGAACGTGGCTGGGCACCCTTGAAGTGGCCATGGTGACCTCAGTGGTGCTCTCCTGCTGTCAGGGGGCTGCTCCATGAAGCCTTTTTTCATTTTCAGGCATGGGTTTATTTTTCACTAGCTGTGTCTGCTCTGAATAGGTGGTCAGGTAGGGGATTTCCTTTGTGCCCCAGTGCTGCTGTTTTGTGAGCTGCGAGCACAGGGAGCCTCACTCCTGCTAGCAGTAAGAGAGGAGACAGGTTGGGGCGATGAGCTGGGTCGTACACCTGGTCCCTATCAGGCACCTGGTGCCCTGCAGTGAAAACATGCTCTTGGTTGGTGTGGCAGTGGTCCCAGCAAACTGCAGGTCATAGTCTGAGTATGCTTCAACAGCAAATGAGCCTGAGAGGCCGAAAACCAGAATTAAAGGCTAACAGGGTAATAGATGTGAATTGTGAAAGTGGGGAAGCAGTTTGGAAGGAAGATGATCCACAGCATAGCACTAACACAGGCACTGTCAGGGAGACACCATTCAAAAAATAAAATAGGTTTGGTAATGTATGTTTTTGGCTCCTAATACAGAGCAGGTTTAATTCAACTGATGTTGCATGGAGAGGCCTTTGTTGAAGGCAAGGGGACAGGAAAGCTGGGTTGGATGAGCAGCAAGAAGTTGCAAAGCAAGGCATTGAGGCAAACACCAGGGGGTACTCATGCATGAGTGAACCTGGCCACAGGAAAAATGCTTTGAGTTGCTTCTGACTGAAGTTGCTGTTGTGCTTAAGATGGATATGGTCTGTGTGGGGGGAATCCTTTAGCAGGATGTGGAAGAGGCTCAAATTTCAATATCATGGCTCATTTCCTCAGTGGCTGACCAAAGGAGGCAGTATGATGGAAAGTCGTGATGAAAAGTACTCCCATTGCTACCAAGAAATGGCAGGGGACGGAAAAAACCATCACCATAATTTTGAAGTACAGAAATCCTGAACTAACTCTTGTAACTGATGTGTGAACTCTCCCCAAGTTCACTCCTGCAAATGTGAACTTCACATTTAGTTTCCAGGGAAATATTTGGCATGTTTTCAAAATTCAGAAGACTTTGGGCAATCTGCTCTCACACGGTGCTTTCTGCTCGCATAGCTGGGTGAGACTGGAGACATTTTGGCAAGGGCAGATGAGTCTGACGATGTTGACTCAGGGCAGGATCTGCAAGGTGTGAGTTGCACCAGCCTGACGGGTTTGACACAAGCTCTTCAGGTTGCACACCTGTAATGTCTACATCCTAAGATGAAGTGCAAATCAGTTATGAAGCAAATAAAAATGAAAAGTATGGGTCATAAGCCATCGGTGGAAGAAGACATCTGTGGTTCCCTGGTGGCTTTCTGTTACTGTTACCTACCCTGCACCAGTAAGGCAGGATCCCATGCAGCACCATGACGGAAAGGAACGTGTGAGGTAAACCCAAATGCTTCCTTCTGCTGATCACAGCACCAGGTCAAGTAGCATTTCTGCTATCTTTCTCTGTGTCTCAAGCTGCTTTCAGTGATGCCCAGTCCGTTCAGTTCCTTGCCACCTTCTCCCTTTGCTGAAGCGCAGTGTCCTGTCATGGCATGAGTGATGTGTGTGCGCACAGTCAACAGCTGTGTGTCCCCTGGAATGACCGGCTGGCCCTGGAGAGCGCCTTGGGCTGGTTCTGCATTGTAGAAGGCAGTGCTGTGTTCAATGTGCTCGTGCTGCTTTTGTTCTGTAGGATAAATAATTGTCTCTCTTATGAAGTAAACATGGCTGATCTGGCAGGAGGTTCTTTCCCAGTCAGCAGAAGGCGTGATTCTTCTTTTTTATTTTGTGTCATATCTGTTTGGTTTAGTAGAGCAGCTCTTGATTTATGGCAACAGGGGTGAAATAAAAATAGGATCTTCTTGATGAAGAGTAATCAAGTGAACTTTTGAACAAATGAGAAAGGAAAATTAGAGAAGTAGAAACAAACACTATTTCTTCATCTTTGAGCATTGTTAAAAGTACACTGAGTAAACGTACATGCATTTTGCATTTGTGTGTTCATTTGCTCTCAGCCTACTGTTTGGAAATTTTTAATGTTATTCTACTTACAACTTCTATTGTTATTCTACAACTTACTAGACAATGAGAGCATCTTGAACTTTCAAAATGTAGCTGCAAGTAAGTCTGTGGAACATTTAAGAACAAGCAAGCGCTTATTGTGTTGTGGTATCTGGGAGAGAAACATCTGGCTTTTCTGTTCCTTCCCAGTCCTCCCACTCTAAAACCAATGCACATCACATCAGGTGGCTTTCAAAATGATGAGCTTGCCACTAGATCCCCTTTTCATTGCTCTGTTCACTGCAACTTTTGAGAATGATTTTAAATGAATATCTAAAGGCTGGAGATGCTGGATTATATAAACACAAGTGAATCTAGCTATTAGTAGGTTTGAGAACTGGAACTCCATTGTAAGGTAACAGATACACTGCTGCCTTTTAGATAGAAAGTTATTCTTCAGATAGAAGTTGTTTTGATATGTACTTGGACTATTAATTATGTGTTCGATTCAGAAATGCACAAAGCACCATTTGTGTGCATCTTCAGCAAAGTTCATGTGGAAACACTGAATCATCCAAGTCGTCTGAATGATGCACACTATTCAGGGTTGTTTTCTTCAGCAGGCAGCTGGTGATCTCTCTTCCTGTATTCATGGGGCGGTTTGGGGGCTGGTAAGAAAAGGAAGAGGGGAAGGAGTCTCAGGGGCTGGGGGCAGCCCTCTTGGTTCACGCATGCAAACTTTACAATTTTCCTGAGTGATCTCTAGACTTGTGGTAAGTTGAAAAATATATTCAGAGAATTGAAGAGACAATGTGTATTACAATTGAGCTATAAAAATGATTTTGTTTTAAAGTAATAATGCTTTATACATTTTTCAGACGTGATCTGCTTAGTGTAAGTTGTATTTCAAGCAGTGCTTCCTGGTGAGGACATGGGAGTTCTGGTAGGGCTGGAGATCCCTCAGACAGGATAGATTTTGCATCTCCCGCTCCCCTCTCAAAGTCCCGAGATTTGGCCTCAGCCAGAAAATAGGAACTCGACCTCTCTCTTGTGCAGCCTCTTTTGTACGTGTTTACAGCCTAATCTCAGTGGTAGTGAAGGGTGGTTTTAATACAGGAAAAACTAAGGAGAGATGATCATATATTATTAATGAGACAAAAACACAGATAATGGTGTGGGTTTTTTTTCTTTCGGAGGGGGGAGGTCTAGGGGAGACAGCAGTTTCGCAAACACTCTCCTTGACACTCTCCTTCCTACACATCAGACAGCTTTAGTTTTCCAAATAATAAGGTGCATCTAGTTTTCTGTGGGATATTTTGTTGATATTGGCAACTGAGCTCATTGTCTCTTTTTATCCTCTGTCCCTTTCTTACAATTTCTCTTACTTTTTTAGATCACATACGTTTTGTAGCAAGCAGTATCTTACAGTTGTAATGTTCAGAGCACACTGGGTCCATGATTTAATTATCATTCTAGGCACTTTCATACAAAATAGTAATAATAAAATTCAAAAGGCCTAAAAGGCAAAGATTAAGTTTCTAGGTTTGGAATGGAAAAAGCAGTGCAGAGATGCTTTGCTCGGAGATCTTGTTGGCTAGATATATTTTCATATTTTATTTTTCTCAAAGCATAGGGATGTAGCCAACAGACATTCAAAATTGTGAGTTTATGCCAAACTCTGTGACTACATCAACATGAATAATAACCTACCTGGGGAATGATGATGAATGATTTGTATTTCTAACCACCAAGAACAAGAACTGGGGCTCTTGTTTTCAACAATTTCTTCAAGAAAGTCTCTCATTGACCAAACCAGTGGAGAATTTCCTTTCCTTTTACTGTTATTTTGTAACTATTATTTTGGGGCTGTCAGTGCCTGTCGGTTAAGGTGGAGTACTTGCCACAGCAGATAATTCTTACGAGGAGGGGCAACAGCATTTTTAGGGCCCTTTGCTTAAGAAAATTAAGACTTTTCAGGAAATAAAGTGGTGCTGAACAATCTTAAGGAGTGACTGATTTGGTGTCATAAGAACAAATATGGTAAAGATTTCTGTAAATAAATAAGAACTACAGGACAGATTTTCATAGGGCAAGAGGCAATAGCCTTAAATTACAGCATGGAGCTGAAAGTTAGTAGAAAAATCCACCTACTAGGAGAGTTAAGCCCTGGATTAGAGAGCTGAAGGAAGCTGTGGTACCTCCATTACTTGATTCCTTTAAAAACTGGTTAGACAGACCTCTGTCAGAAATAGTCCAAGTATAATTGATCCTGATGGAAGAGACAGACTTAATGATCTCTTGAAGTCTCTTTCCAGACTTAAGAATAAAGCCTCTGGACAAAAGCCACCATATGCACTTCAAATCACTGTAACTGTAGTGAAGTATTGAGGTTTAAAGGAGCCTGAGGCAATGTAGCAAATGTGTTTGAAAATTTAGCTCAGTGGCATTGTGCAAGAAAAAAGGACAGGAAACAGTCACATAAAAAATAAATACTTTTGCAATTTTGCAATAAAATTGTCATTTTCTGCAATTACCATTGCTGTTCTTTCAGTTAAGGCACTCGTTGATTTAGAAAAATAACATCTATTTAATTTGAAGAACTGTTTCCCCCTCCACACCCTAAACAAAAGGAAAGTTTTATAGGTGGCTCTACACTTCTGAGTCTTCAAGTGAGAGCATATTGATAGCTCTAAAAACAGTTTTAATCTTTAAAAACAAACAAGCCAGATCTCTAAGATCTATTATTTTATATCACTTCCTTTGGTACAATAGAATTGAAATAACTTTTTTTCCATTGCTATTTTAATTCCTATTTAAAAAAAAAAGAAAAAGAAAAAATGACTTGCAGACAGAGAGGTAGCTGAGTGCTTATGGAAGTAGCTTGTTTCTGTGTGTGGTAGGTTCTTTGTTCCAACAAACTGAAAAGCAGAAAAGTACCCACCTTTGTGTTCTTTCAGCCCAAGGGTGAAAGCTGTGTAAGGAGAGACAGTGATGTTGTTAGACTAACAAATGGATTCCCTGTACGGTACAAATCATCAGTGGCTTCAGCAAAAAGAATGGGATGGACTGTCTTTTCTATCTCTTAAAGGAATGAGACATCTACTTTTCAATATCACTGAACACTATCTGGTCGGCTGTCTTTGCCTCTTCTATGGACCATTCATTTTTTCCAGAAATAACACATGCTTCTCCAGGCCTGTGACTGTTACCCTCCCTGTGTTTCAAGGCACATGGGAAAGCATCAGTTATTTCAGGGAGCAATAGCTGAGTCTGTGCATGTGATTCCAAGATAAGTTCTTGGGTAAGTTTTCAGATAGCTCATGTATATGCAATTAAAGTGCTTTGAAGATGTGAAATGCTACGTTAACGATAAACAATGATTAGTCATGCAAATAAATGAAAGTATTTTAATTAGAGCAATTTCAACATGACTCGTACTGTAGAAAAGAGCCTATATAAAAATATTAAATAGACAATTTATTAGTGAGAACAACCTTTGATTAGGGGAGTTGAGTTTTAAATTTTTTAGGGAGTAAGAATACACAGCAAGATAGCAATGTAAGAATAATAGTCTGATAAGTTAAAGAACAATAATAATCTCTACATTTCAAACTTAGAAAGCAGCAAATGAGATATTTGTGTCATGTCTAATCTGCTTGAGCCACACTACAACTCAGAGTATTTTGGGAATGCTTGGATATGTACTGCCTGAAATGTGATTTGAGTCATGACCTATGGTGCTATGGTAATTTTTTGTTAGGATTTATCATCACTTTCCTGCCAAGACTCTTCCTTTTTTGCAAAAAGTTTTTGTGCATTGTCTGCCACCTTTCTTCACTGTGAGTAACAGAAAGTGGCAGGAGTTCTTGACACACGGACTTCCAGTGCTATGTAGGAGATAACTTGGCAACATTTGACATATTCTATGTGAACTTAACAGTCACTTTTACATCTGTACACAGTTATATGAAAGGTGAGAAGAAATAAAGGGCCAGGACCAAGACATTTTTATTGGGCTGCAAATACTCAGTAAGGCTTTGGAGAGTTAGAGCTAAATCTTTCATATTTTTGAATATAGTGGTGCCTTATTCTTTTACTTCCCTTGGAAAGCAGGATCAGGCACCTCTAATGGGCAATGAAGCAGAGCAACAGAATTACTGGTACATGTGTGTTCATCATCTTTGACAATACATCTGGGCAATGTAAGTGATGAATATTTGATGGACTACAGGAATGCATTAATTAAAATTACACCTTGTCTTTTTGTTTCTGGTGCCCATACTTGTTTAAAGTGGAGTGTGCCAGAGTTCAGATAACTTCCAGCTGAAAATCAGGAGAAGCAACAGTGTGCCTCAGTTTATCAACACCATATAGTGCTTCAATTTACTACCTGCCAGTTAGTCACAATACCCATGGTCTATTTAATTTATCAATAAAATGCAAAGGATCAAGCAAATCTTCCAGTCTGGCTTCCTAGTTTCAGCAGAACTTGCTGAGCAGTATGAGTCTATTTACAGGTGTGTGTCTGTGGGTATATGTTTGTATACCCATATATTTTTGAGTTCTGCCCAAACTTAAACTACTCCTGTCAGATTTCTCAGAGATGGAGTTGCAGGACTTGTCAGCTCTGTCTTTGAGTCACCCTTTCTACAGCACCTCCGAAAGACCTTAGTCAAGTTGAAGTCAAGGCATAGGTCTGCCGTTTGCCATATTTGCCTGTTGTCACAGCAAGTCCTCTCAACTATTAAGGAAGAAAAACCAGGCTCAAATCAAAGCTCTTGACGCAGCTCATGTGTAACTTGCAATTCTGTGTCTGCATGAGAGGTGTATTTCTCTTGCTTCTTCCCCCTTTCCTTTAAACTGAGAAAACACAATAAATTTACAGTCATTGAGATTATGGTGCCTGCTAAGAATCCTGACAGTGTTGGGTTTTTCTGTGGTTCCCTACCCCACCCCACTGGCTGTCTACAAAATGTTCAGTGCAAAACATCTCGTTAATCATTGCTATTCTTTTTTAGCATAAGGCTTGCACTCCAAGTGCAGCTGTGTCTGCCTCTGCTTTTAAAAAGAGGTTAAATTGACATTTAGAATTGAGCTTCAAAAAAAACTGCTGTGACTTCATGACCTTACTAAAACTGGTATTTGCTTTTTAAATGGGAACTTTCCCTTGAAGGAATTTACAACAGATTTTCCTCTTAGTCCTTCACACTTTACAGTCTGGAACACAGCCAGAACCAGAAACTAGATTTGTAATTGCCTTATTTACAAGGTGGAGTTCCTTTTATCCCCCCCTTGTTTGCCTAACTTGACAGATTGCAGACTATCAGGCACCATTTGACCTTTTAAAAAAATATTTTATTTCAATTCCTTTTGTCTTAAAGATCCATTTATCTTCTCAAGAAATCCTCATCAGAATGAATAGAAAAATATCTATTATTATGGATTAAAATTGTAATGCCAGAGAGTGAGTCAAATCATGAGCTTACATGAATGGGGTGAACTAGACACGGTTGTGTTCTGTTTTGTTAGCCGTGATTTTGACTCAAAATTCCTGTTTATTTTTCCAATTAATTTGAAGATTTGGATAAATATTTGGATAAATGGTCTGATTTTCCATTCCAAGCTTAAAGCAAGTCTCAAACATGATAAATATTTAAGGTAATAAGCCCCTCATCCCAAATGAATGTCCTTGTTTGAAGCTATGGATATGAAAGGATCTGTTTCAGAACTTGGCTACAGGAAGAGTCTTGCATTAGTTGGTTGTACTCCCACTATTCATGGATCTTTGCTGGGCTCCTCCCATCCCTGGAAATAGCTGCAGCACCTGCCAGGCCCTGGCTGCAAGGGTGGAGGTAGAGCAAGAATGATCACAGACTGGTTGAGGTTGAAATGGACCTCTGGGTCTTTCTGGTCCAACCCCTCTGCAGCTTTTAAAGTTCTCCAAGGAATAGACTCCACAGCCTCTCTGGGAAACCTGTGCCAATGCTCCATCACCCACACAACATAGAAGTGTTTCCTGATGTTCAGAGGGAACCTCCTGTCTTCCAGTCCTGACAGTGGGCACCACTGAAATAAGCCTCGTTCTGCCTTCATCATACCCCTCTTCTGGTGTTTACACACATACATGGGATCCCCCTGAGCCTCCTCTTCTTTAGGCTAAAAAGTCCCAGCTTTCTCAGCCTTTCCTTATAGGATAATGCGCTCCCTACTTTGTTTTTGTGGCCCTGCTCATTTGTAGTACCTCCTCTTTACCATGGCAGGTACTGGGCTGTGACTGGGGGAGCTGAGGTGTTTGTTGGGTAATTCAGCAACCGTAGGTGCAATGTGCCAGGAGCAGTGGCTTTTGCTGAAGATCCTTGATGAGAACTGTAGATTAGAGCAAAGAGGATACCCCACACCAAAACATGTTTGATGTGTGCAAGGTTCATCCACAGAACACTGTCATAGTGTGAGCTAGAAGCCAGCACAGAGGTGTCATGGCTGGAACTCAGGCCTCCTCACTTCTCCAAGTTTGGCATCAAGTGATCTTTCCAGCACTGGTGCCCTCAGGCACTCTTCCTACGATGCTAGCCTGAAGGTCCAGCAGGTCTGAGGAGGGTCTGTGCAAGCCTGGCTGAAGAGATCTGGTTCTTTCCTGCAAACTGCAGCATCTTGCATTTGTAACCCTGGCCAGAGACCTCGTGTCAGTCCCTGCCAGTTTTGACCAAGATGAGAGTTTTGGAATTTCTGACAGTGTTTTGTTGCTGTGTTGTTTAACACTTTATGAAATATCCCTGTGTGAGCAGACGGCATTTGCCATCTGACTGGTTGGGCAGTTAGTCTTTTATCTCTGTCTCTGCTGTAAGAGAGCACAAGAATAACTATTCCGCTAGCTCAGTTTTTGAGGAAGAGTAAGTGGTGACTAGCAGCTTGGATTTGCTGGTCTGTTCAGCCCTCTTGTGTTTTATCTCAAATAGATTGCACAAAATTTTTGAATCTTGTAAATTGTCTTCTTGTAACTCTTTAACAAGCAACTCACCTATAAATGCCTGATTTACAAGTCCTGCAGAAATTGTTTGCTACCACTGTTTTTTATTTTTTTAATGGTGTTTGACTGCCTAGCTATGCTATGTGGATCTCTTTCTGCTCCCTGACAAAGTTCTACAGTGGGATAAAGCTATTTATTGCCTCTGTGGATGAATACGAATGTTCATACAAAGCACATACTCTCCAGCCACGCACATCAATAAAAATCCATTCAAGGTAATAATGATGGGAAAGAAACATAATCATGTAAAGTCAAATAGACCATCTTCTGTAAATCTGAATAATAGTAAGACTTGTGACATCTACTTAATTTAGGCCCTGGTCCTGCAACCTTTTGTCAGTGTGTGGATCCATTTATGTAGTATTACTGACTTCTAGAGGACAGCTAGAGTTCATAAAATGAGTCCAAAGGCTATGCCAAGAGCCGTTTTGTTAAATCTTGTCTGTTTTTAATGTGTTGGTGTCTTCAGGCTGTGGTCATATGTATTTTGTATTTCTTAGGGAGGGAAAGGCTATTCTGAAGGTGAATATCTGTTAACTTGGATTTTGTGAGCCCTGAGCACAGGTCTCAGGGCTGCTGCCTACTGCCTGTGCCACCAGATATCCCAGCACTAAGAAAAGCGAGGTCGTGGTAGAGACCATAATAACTTTCATACTACTTAGCCGTATAAGAGTAATACTTTCGATGCTGTGGAGCAATCAAGAACTAGCCATAGGTCTTTATCTTCCTATTCATGGTTGGCAGTTTGACTGACCTTTGAGAGTCAGGGTGCATGTAGCTTGTTGCAGGGTTAGGATGTGAGACTTGTTGTAAAGAAATACCTTTGAGTTTACCATCAGAACCATCAGGAATAACTTTCAGAACGACTTTTTGGCCACATCCACAATCTAAAAATCAAAAAAAAAAAAAAAAAAAAAAAAAAGCTTTGGAGAAAAAAAGCCCCCAACCACTTCCTTTGGTAGACAAAAAAAAAGAGCTTTGGAGTAAAAATGCCTCCAACCACTTACTTTGGTAGACAAGATAGAATGTCTACGAAATGTCTAGAGTCTGGTTGTATTGTTGTTGTGTTTGCTTTGTTTCATTTTTTTAAAAATATTTTAAGTAAATTTATGATATGATAAAATAAATACGACAACAAACTTCGATAGCCATGTATAACTACACTGCTTTTTGATACATTAAAGACTTGTCAGCTGTGATCTCTCAGTAAGATGCTGAACAGAAAAATGATGTTCATTCTTGCACCACTAATGCTGTTGAACCAAGTGAAAAGTGAGAGTCCAGATGTCTCTTTAGGGGATACAGTCTAGTGCTCTGTTATATATGTGTGTATTATCAGAGTTCACGTCTGAGTTGATTCAATGCCAGTGAAAAGTAGTATACAGATAAATCATAATGGAAACCTGGATACAATGAAAAATGAGAGGAGATTCTGAAGGGAGAATATGGGAACAGGAAGTCTAAGCTTCAGCTTTTCTATTTATAGAAAACACCTCAAGGGTAAGCACATGCTGTTTTGTATAAATACATTTAAAATATGTTTTGTAGGCACATATTTTCAGTGTGCTGTCATGATCGGAAACACATGTAGACTGAAAAATTATGTGAACTATGCAGAGCCCTCGCCCATGTGCATAAGTAAAAGCTATTCACAGGATACGTGTGTGTAAATACTTAGCTGGAGCAACAGTCACATAAGAACTCCTTCAGAATGATCCCCAAGTCAGAAAGCCACATATTATAGGTCTGAAATTTACCACACTGGCATGTCTACATAAATAAAACCAACTGGAAAGATAGGAGGGAGGAAAAACACATTTAAAAATCGTATTAGATTAGAGAAGAAGAAAAATGCTAAGCCATTTTCTTAGCTCTAATCAGAAGGTAGGAAGATTATTACATACAGGAGCTTAGACCTCAGCTAAACATCTTACTGGCTCTGAGTCTTGATTTTTGTTTACGTATTGCACACAGTCAGAGCTTTAAGTGTTCCCCTTCACATGATCATTACTTTGATAGAGGCCAAGAGGGGTCATGGTTGGATTTGTTCTTCTCCCTTCCAGGAACACTGCTATCATTTAACTCCCTTTTTATCTTTGCCAGGTCTTTGGGATGGGATGATGTCACCTTCTGTACCTATCTAGTATCTACCATGATGAGGCCTTGATCTTGGCCAAGGGTGTTGGCTGTTTGATGAATGCTGAATTGAGAAGCAGCCATAGGAAACCAGATTTTCTAACGCAGTCTGCGACGCTTGAGCTAGAGTAAATACAACTGATACTTGTAAAACCACTGAGACAACTGCTAATTGTCACAAGGCCTTATACAGGCATTGGTACGTCAGTTCTATTCAAGTCCTCCCACCCTTCACATACGACAGACCAAGCTCCCTGCTAATCTGTCACTCTTGCAACTTGGACTGGGCTGCTCGGGGCTTGGAAGAAGTTGATTGCTTCTGTGATCCGGGATTTCTTGGATCTCAAGGAAGGGCATCAGGTAAACCACAATCTTTCAAACTGAAGAGTAGGAAAGGAAATGTCACTAGGGCTGAAGAGAGAAAGCACAGCACCATCTATGTCTGTCTGGAGTAGTCTTTTCTTGTTGTCTCTCTGAAGAGAATTGCCGAGCAGAGATGTAATTGCCTCTGGTGCGCAGCATCCCCAGGCAGTTGAGGCAGTCTGGCTCTTGCCTCATCTCCCAGCTGGGTCTGGGAGCTTTGCATCACCACTGACAAGCACGGAGCAAGGACCACTGCTTTTCCTCACACAGGCTTCCCAGGGCTTCGTCCACGTCCCCTGCTGCATCGGCTCAGAGGATGTAAGGGAAGAGGAGAAGGTAAAGCAGTAAGTGAGTTGGGGAAACTCCCTTATTATCTAACAATGTCTAAAATTACTAAATGGGTGGTTGTGGAGGGGGAAGAAATGCAAATGTTTTCTTGAGACAGCATGTTGTGAAAGTAGAATTTGAACACACGGGTTGGGCTCGCTCTGTTAGCCAGCTTCTCTGGAAAGGGAACATAAAGAGTTTATTCTGTAAATGCTTGAAAGCTGGAGGCTTGGAGTGGGGAACTCACTCCTTAAAGAAGAATCAGTAGGTTTGGGAGGTTTACGTCTGTCCTTGGGCTCTGCTGTCAGGGGTTGTAAGTGGACACTGCATAAAACCCTAAGGAAAATCACTGACATTAATGTTGTTACACAGCAGCTGCTGGCAGCTGGAGCACAGGTACCACCTGGATCAAAGGGTCTTCTTTGAGAAGATACCTTCTGGTCTCGCACTAGGAGCTCACTTCTGTGTAATTGCAGCTGTGGCATTGCCATGAGCTTTTCTACATTAAAATCATGAGAATTTGGTCAGCAATTAGTAGTCTTTGAATCTTATTTCCTTCAGTGGAAAGGTTAACTGCTGTTATTAATAAGGTAGATTGACCTTGATTGGGGTCTAACAACAAATACTTGCTTTGGTTGGTGCCTGGGGACAGCAGTCACAGCGTCTGGGGAACCCAAGTTCCTCATACTGTTTGGTGGATTTACATCTCTTCACAGTGTTTCCATATGTGGGAGTGAACTGCTGTTGCTTTCACTAGGTGATAAGGGGAACTGAAATGGAGGTTAGCAAAGTTTCCTCAGCACTGCAAAGCAAATTCAAGAATGGAAGCTCCTGAACTCTAAACCAGTGCTCTCCTCCAGCTGGGCTATCTTCTCTGCTGTCAGTCTCTTAACTGTTCAGTGACTGATTTTCATTCAGTAGAATATGGCGGTGGCAGTTACCATATTATTATTATTATATATTATATATTATTATTTGGCCACTGAAATGACCTTTGCTTGTCTCGGTTCTCAGGCCTGCAGAAAATTAGTCAGAACTGTGTTTAATGAGGAATACTAACATCTTAAGCCTGCAAGTTTTCACTGAGAAAAACATCTGGTTGGATATTTCTCTGTCCAAGGTCACTCAATTTGCTGCTAAGATTTTTAGTCACTACATTGATCTGTTAAAGTGATTCAGTTTTCTTCTTGCAGTAACAACAATGGTCAGGTTCTAGATCTTATTTCTGTTTAATTCCTGGATTAGAATGCCTACAGTTCTCCTTACTGGAGAAGGGGAAGTAAGCGGTTTGATTGGTGGTACAGAAAAGTTGTGTAGAGAGAGATACAAGATTTGCGGTTTGTGATGTTTCCCCTGCCCACTCTATTGTGCATGGTGTCTTTGAAGGAAAGAAATTTACAGTTGTCTGCTGCTGCTATAGAAGGCTGGATAGACAACTGCAGGAGGGAGACACTGTGCTAGGTTGTAATACTGAGACAAACCTGTTGCGTTCTACGGATTTTGGTATGGTCTTTGACTTGTTTGTGGCACTTCTTTCAAAATACCTTTCTACTTATTTCTGAAAAGATTTTTTTGCTGTATGTTCCTTTTGTTTTTCCCTGTATGTGATAGATCAGGATTAGGAAAGGACAGTTACATACCTAATCTGACTGTTCATAGGATTTAAAGCTGTCTATAAATATTGTTTTTTTGAATCCTTTGTATAATCATATTTTCTAACATTCTTCACAACTGAATGCTGTTCCTGGATGACTAGCTTCGGTGCTTTGGCTGCATAGCATTTATGGACTTGTGCACAGAAACCAGATGTCTCACTGGGGCCTGTGACTATTCTCAGAGCATCAGAGGTTCAAAGAAGCCTTTCACTGAAACCTAAGCTCTCCACAGTGTGAGCACTACATGCATGCATAGGTCCCTGCTTTCCCTTTTTCTCTGCTCTAGGAGGTCTCTCTGTCAGCTGTCATGTCCTGAGTGACTTCTTTAAAGCAGCACTTCATCCAGCCATGGCACAGTGACTGGAACAGGACATGTGCTGTTGATATTAACTTCTCTCTGCATCATGGAAGGTTTATAGTTAAATGCTCTATGGCTGGAGAAGGCTGGGTCATATGCTGGTTCAACTTTTTTATGTGGGCTTAGGCTACAGAGAAATCTTGAACTGCTGCAATTGAGTATTTCTGGCAGATAGCCTAAGGGAAGGGGTAAAAGATTTTTGTAAAAACACTGCTGCATGAGTGTATGTTTAATATGTGCATGTATACATAATATTTATTAAACAAGTAGCTTTGCGTAGCAGGAGAGGAGAGCAGCTGGTGTGCATATGGCTGGGGCATGGCACTGCTTCCCAGCTGAGCGTGGCCCAGACCCGCTCTTGCCAGGGGCTGGTGCCACCAGCCCCAGCACCCGCTGAGGGGTGAGCAGTGTCCCAAGCCCTGCCACTGGGTCATGTCATTGTTATTCTTGTTTTGATTATTATTTATTAATGTTCCAGTTTAGGATTTCTGAGCGAGCGAACAGCACTTAATCAGTAGAGATTTTCCTTCTGAGGACTGGGAAAAGCTCTCAATCATTAGGACACTTTAGCAAGAAGTACTTATTAAGCAGAAGGAAAACAGCCGAATGTTGGTAACAGCAACAGAAACAAAAAAGAAGAGTTAGGGGGAATGCCAAGGAAAGCATTACAACTCTCATCTTTATTAGGTTAAACAAATATAGATCTATTGCTGTAGACACCACAAATGACTCCTTCCTGACATGATTAAGAAGGCAACCCAAAGATGTGAGTTTTCAGGTGAGTTTGAGCAATGCACAGCAGTCTGGTATAAGATGTATGAACCATATTTTAGTAGAAACCGCAAAAACCTCAAATTCAGCATTCATCTGGTAGTTAAGAAACAAAATAAAGTAACTTTAAAGGAGTTGGAGCAAATTAATATGAGAAGATGGGTTGAGAGAAAAATAAGAGGAGCAGCTAAAAGGATAAACCGAAGTGGCATCAAGACTGTTTAAACATTATTAGAAGCAAAAAATAAATAATAAATGCTTATTTACTAAAGTAGATTTAAAAAGCACTAATAATAAAATTAAAAAGACAGTGTGTGTAAACAGAAAATTACAAAAGTCTGTTATAAACAACAAGGTGCCCTTCCAAAAATGAAAGTCACATTCAATAGAGTAAAATGGAAAACAACATAAATTCCAGTAAATTAAAGTTTTTAGCCAGTCTTTTTGATTTGATTCCTAAAGTTATGAAAATGAACTAAGAAAAAAAATCAAAATCCTTTCGGACACTTAGGAACAGAAGGCAGGGAGATATTGATGCTGGTTCAATCTGTTGTAGTAAATTTTTCTAGAGGAGATCCTTTTTCTATGGGACTAATAGGTGAAACTGTCTCAAAATGAAATATATTCAGAGGATCTAAAACAAAGAGGCTGATGGATCACTTGGCAGCATTCATTCAGAATTCTACAGGAATTGGGAAAAAGAAATGCTAAATTTTGTACTACAGTATAGAATTTATTTGCTGACTTAGTTACAAGATCATTAGTTTTATATCTATCTCTATATAAACTATATATATGTAAAATTAATATATATATTAGTCACACCAAGAGAATAGACAGTGGCAAATTAATAACCAGATCTATTCACGCTCATCAAGGGAGAGTAATCCTAGATTGGGGATACTTTTGGTGTAAAGAAGGCATTCTTCAAAAACCCAGAATTTCTTGGATTTGGGAGCAAACCCAAAGCAAAGGTGCGTCCAGTTGATAGAGGATGTAGTGCCACAGGTGGGTTATTTCAGACCAGAAATGCATTTAAGAAGCACATCTGATTACCCCACTTAACCTTGCCATGGTTCACACAGCAGACTGATCTCACATTACACAAAATGAGTATCCTTCGAATAAAATTAAAAACTAGATGTGCTCCAGGAATGCAGTGCTGATCAGTCCATGAGACTACGGCTACTCATCTGCAGCACTTGCCAGATCCTTGGCATTTGTTTTACTCTATGAATTCATTGGTCTATTGTGCTATTAATATACTGTGGTGTACACATAAACACAAGTGGACTTGGATTTCCAGGGATCATTTGGCAGAACTATTGCCAAAGGCTTGTGGTGGCTAAGCAGCCGCAGGGTAGAAATGTCTTTTGTGGGTTAACAACTTATTAAAATATGGGGAAAAAATATCAAAAAAAAGGTACAGAAAAGAGGAGCTAGAGTTTCACTGTATTGGGGCTCTTCAGTTTGAAAAAGAGGACTGAGATGTAATGTGATAAAGGACTGCTACTAATGAGTGGCACAGAGATGGTTATGTGGCTATGGATGCTTTCTTTTCCTTGTACAGAAATTAACATGCACCATCTAATTTAAAGAAAAACAAAAACAAAACCAAAAAACACAAGAACAGATAGCAAATTGAAACAAAAAATAAGTACTTTTTCACACATTACAATTGAATTTGAGGACTTGATATGGATTTTGTTATTTTAAAAGTAGAAATCTTTTCAAAAAGCAAGGAGGAAAAATTAATGAAAGGAGGAAAAATTAATGAAAAGAGAGGCTTTGGAGAGATGTTGCACACAACAAAGCTGTTCCAAAATTCCTTTGGGATATCCCCAAACTGTGGAAGGCCAGAAATCCACATGGAGGTCCTCATTTCATGTTTTTCAGTGTTCCCTTCTCCCTTTGGCATCTGGTGTTGGCTGCTGTCAGAGACTGGGTTTAGGATTACCTTGGCTCTGATCCAATTCAGAGTTTAGAATAAAAATCTGTTTTTATTTCCTTTCCAAACCTTGTGTTTAAGTAATTCAGGAAGGCAGAAAAAAAACATCCCAAATCCAAAACGAACACACAAACTGAAACCCATAAGATCTATTTTCTTCATTTTGTTATCAAAGATGCAAATACTTTACCTCCTTCATCCCCTTGAGGCACCTAGATTATCCATACTTCTTTTTACATAGCAGTCAAACCCCTACAAAAGAAAGCACTTGGAATGAAACCTCTGCAAGTACCATCTTCTCAGTCAACTTTAACCTTGCAGAAGTCAAGGAAATTTGTTTTAGTTCTGGAGATCCTGCTGATGCTATAAAGACTTGCAGAAGGGCCACTCTGCTTTCCTGCACTGCCTGTAATCTCCCTTGCAGTGCCTTGCTCACACTCCCTTTTGTCCCTGTTGTCTTTTTTCTGATTAGACAGAAAACCCCTACTTAACAGGAACTACTGGAACCGAAATACATAACACGATCTTGAAGTGTTTGCCGAACTGCTGTTATGCCCAAAGCCTTGCGTCATGAGGTATTTGGGTCTCAGCAGCTGTTTCTAGTGGTGGAACAGCTCTGTGGGAGTGGTGGTGGGTTGGAAGAGCTTTGAGCCCTGCTTGAAATGTCAGGAACAGTGCGGAGGAATGGCACTGAGTCATGCTGGCTGTGCGGGTGGACAGCAGCCGATGGGCTCTTCGTCTTCTCTTCAAATTGCTGCTTTCAGACGAGCTTGCCCAAAGAATGGTCAGTTCTGAAAAAAAAAGTAAAATAAGTTTCTGCTGGTGATGATGAACTTGAAAGTTAACAAGTTGACAATAGCGTAGATATTATTGTCTCTTAATCAAGGAACATTTGGAGGGATTTTCTGAGCGCTAGTTAAGCAGTTGCTCTGTTATTACTAAGCAAAAACCTGTGAGATATCCACAGTGTGCCTGCATAGGATGTTTTCTGTGCTTTTGCGCAGACTTGCTATCATTAGCAATGAGGAAGTGTTGGTAGAGTTGTAACACAAGTTTTTTTTTTTTTTTTTTTTTTTTTTGTTACTTATTTGGTTTAATCAGAGTACAATCTTGAACTACCTTTTCACTTTCCTTTAAACAATTGTCTTAACACTGAGCTGTCTTCCTTAAGTTGTTTGGAGATCTACAGATACGGTACCATGATGAAGTGCCATGTTGAGACACATGTAAATCTAGGGAAAAATTACTGGTAAAAAAGAACAGTGAGCCCCACCTAGATTTCTTGAATCTTAGTGCTGAAGTACTAGTACAAGAGGCCTATGTAAAATAGAGAGGGAGATTTTAACCACTAGACCACAATGACTCAAATATTTATGAGGATGTATCACAAAATGCTTTTATTTTCTTATCTCACCTTATTATGACTGACTGTTGATGATGAAAAACACAGATAGAGTGGGAGAGTAGAGGAAGGTTAAAATTTGAGCTACGTAGAAAGAGTGACTGGGAAGGAACATTCACCCTTCTCATGCTGATAGATGTGTTGCTGCGCTGGTGATGAGTGCTGTGGGGGCTGAAAAGAAAGAGGAAGTAGCAAACGACTCTGCTCTGCAACCTCAGCACAAAATGCTGGTGAGAAACAAGCACGGAGCCGAGGTCGGAGCACTTCCTGGTAAGCATGTTGGCATTGCCGCATGACGCTCTTTGCCTGAGGGTCTGGGGGCTCAGTGGTTGGCTGCTCTCCTCCTAAGAACCCACACAAAGTACACTGGCAGGGAATTTGATCTGCGGAAATTCAGTCAATCTAAATGATAGAGATGATATGTATACACATAGAGTTAGTATTGGTTTTTTTAAAAGCCCTTACGTGAGAAATAGGTGTGCAAACAGAAATGCAACAATAGGTCAATGTTTTCTTACCGTTGTTTCATAAAAGGACTTTTCGCAAGTTAAAAATTCTTGAAGGCAATTGATAGGCTCTACATTTCAGATAACTCTTTAAGAACAGTCTTTGAATTTTAAATGCAGCTCATGTGGCACTAAAGGATTACTGAATTCAATGCTCTTTAGGTGAGTCACATGCGAAGTAATTATTGTTTATTGATTAATTGTTGGCAAACTGTTAAATGTCATGATAAAAATCATAAGTGCACTGGCTTTTTAATCTATTTATCTTACACTTAGGATGGGACGTCCTTCTTTTGGGTTCTTTACAAGTGTATAGATAGGCTAGCCTTAGGAATTTCTGAATACGAAATTATAGTGTGTATTTTATTCTTTTCTTTTCTTTTCTTTTCTTTTCTTTCCCTTTTCCTTTTTTTCTTTTTCTTTTTCTTTTTCTTTTTCTTTTTCTTTTTCTTTTTCTTTTTCTTTTTCTTTTTCTTTTTCTTTTTCTTTTTTCTTTGCCTCTGAAGGAAAACATCGCATCCAGCAACTCCCCTCTCATCCCTCAAAAGTTTTGAATATGAAAATTTGTATAAAGTTCCCTGTTCCTCTTCTTGTTCCTTGTCTGAAAAAAACATGTTTGAAAATCTTAGATTTTGGAGGACTTGGCAAAGCAGCTGAAATGTTTGAATGAAGGAGAATAATGTGTTGGCTTATGAGAAAAGAAAACTTCTGAAGGAGCGTAGTTTTGAAGGTATATAATGTCAGTTAATTGCTATCTCTCACTGATATTTTATTGTTGGGTTTTAGCATAAATTTTTACAAATACATAGACCTACATAAACTTTATTCATCTGTCTCATACTCTTTGGAAAAGCATGGGTCTTTCTAAGTCTCAGAAGACCTTTGAATATCTTCACTACAGTTTTGTGAATGATCACCATCTGTGTGATGACCTCTGTTAGTCAGAGGTAGATTTGGACCAAACAGGGAATCACAGGCTCAACACAGAGCTCATCATCAGTCACAGGGAAGCTCAGGAGGTCTCAGTCCAACCTTCAGCTCACTGCAGGCTCAGCTGTGAGCTCAGACCAGGTTACTCAGGACTTTATCCTGTTAGGGCTTGAAAACTTCCAAGGACAGAGATTGCACAACATCTCTGGGTACCTGTCCTGTTGTCCTCTTGGGAAAAAAGGTTTTCTTTATATATGGTCAGAAGCTCTGCCTTTTGTCTCTCATTCTGCTGTAATGCCCTGCTGTAAAGAGCTTGGCTCCATCATCTTGCTGACTTCCTCTTGAGTGCTGGGAAACTGCTATCAGGTGTCCCCTGAAACTGTCCCTTCCCCAGGCTGGACCAGTTCCAGTCCTTTAGCTTCTCCTGCACGACAATTGTTCTGGCTCAACCGTCATGGTGGTCCCTCCTGAGCTTGTTTCAGTTTGTTTTTCCTTTATTAGGGAGTCCCAAACTGGATGCAGTATTTAATGTGGTTCTAATGAAGCAAATGTCCCTCAGTCTCCTGGTTGTGCTGCCACCAATGCCAGCTCAGGATGCTGTTGGCCTTCTCGCAAGCCTACCAGGCTCCCAGTGTATCTGGAACACACAGTTCCTGTCACATAGTTAATGATGAAATTGTCTGAGTGAACACTTAGGGTGGAAAGCAATTGAAGGGTGTCTGGCAGGTCAGTGCATTTTGGGCGTATACAGCTGCAACATCCAGCAGCAGTATTAATACAGCTAGAACTGCAGACAGCTTTTTATCAAAAATGAAAAGAAAGTGGTGGCATAAAGTTGTGCAAGAAATGACTTTGAAGCAAATACTGGGATTTAGAATTCTGTACATATGTTAAACTCCTTGATTAGTATAGTGCTGCAATAAAACCACTGTATAATGTTTAACTTTGTTTGGCAATTGTTTGTTTTCAAGTTACTTAAGCAATTCTCTGGTTGCTTTAAAGATGCTCTGTTTTTCTTTTCCAATAACATTGCCATTAAAAGGACAGTTAATATACTGCCCTCCTGTGAAATGTTTATTTTGGGAACTCCGAACACTTTAGAGGTATTAGTCAGTGAATTTTCATAGCATTCCTCTGATGTAGGTGATTACTGTATATCTCCTTTAACAGTGTGGAGATAAATCCATGGAAGTGTCAGTTCAGAGCCAAGCAGTGAGTCAGTGCCAGAGCTGTGGTGGGAGCCTTTCAATGCTTCTTCCCCCCCTCAGTGGCAGCCCGTCCTGTGGAGTCCATCAGCATTTTATTCTCAAAGTTAGAGGTAAATACATAAGTAATTTACCCTGTAATTTTGCAAATCATACTCCCACAAGGTTGACATGATCCCAGGGAGAGAGGAATACAAAGCTAGAGTGGTATGTATGACATCTCACTTGTTCTCTCAACATTGAAGTGTTCAAGGGCTTGCTATTTCTCTCAGATCCAAATTTACTTTGTTGTAAAACAAGTTAAAATTGAAAAAAACCCTCGTAGAGGTAGCTGGAACATCTTTACTGCTTCAGAGGAAAACTTTGCGGTAGTGGGAGTTGGTAGCTTTCTACCATAAATGTTAAGTGCCAGCAACAACTGGTTTATGTGTAACAGTCGTGTATGGCAAATGTGAATCATACTGGTTGACAGAGGCTCATCTCACCCCACTTGTGGTCTCTGAAGCCTGTGGCAGATATCGCACAACCAGTAGATTTTTTTTTGATGAGTGATATGTAATCTGCTTTCAGTGGCTTTTCCATACCTTTTTTTGTACATTCATCAGTTACTTATCTGGCTGAATAGGCAAAGGAAGGCTAAAATGATACCTTAATTTCCCACCTGGTAAGAAACAGAGACTCACAGAGTAGTTTTGAGTAAAAAGACACAGTATCTAATAGGATTCCATTGCAAACAATCTGTGGTTTGCATCACTTTTTTCTGATTCCTGTGCTATTCTTCCTAAGGAGAAAAATAGAAGTACCGTATCTTCAATTCTCAACCTGGCAGATGCATTTCCCCTCTGCAATATCCTGATCCAACAGATTTAAAATGTGCTGTAGGAACACAATGGAGAAGTAGTTTAACCTCTCTGCTTTCACCAAGTCATGTCTGTGAGCTGCTCTCATGTTCCTGGCACATACAGTTTTGGTTGTTCTGCTACTGCAATCCTTTATTTCTTTGCAAGGAACTTGTTAGATTAGTGGGAATTGGGAATTCATACTTTCTTTTTCTTTTTTTCCCCAAGTTTTCATGTGTACTTGTAGTCATACTGGCAAGCTGTCAAGGACGTGGTAGTCCCATGGGTCCCAGGATCCCAGAAATCTCTCCTCTGCCCCAGTCTCCCCCACTCCCACAGATAGAAGCCTAGTGATTTCTATAACATGCATGTGCACAAGTTGCAGCATCATTTTTTAACTCCTTGCATCACTCATCTAACTTAATTTTTTATTCCTGTTATGTGCCTCAAAAGTTAGTGAAGGTCTCTTACTCTTCATCACTACTGTGTCCATGAGAAGAAGCTAGTAATAATATTTTCCCATGCTGTGAAAGTTGTCATGTATATTTCAATCTAATGTTCCTAGAAATAACTTTATTTACTATTCTTTGTGCACAGTAATTTACTATTTGCTCTGCTTCATAGAGTAATAATTTCTATTCTTCACCAACTTTCACAGTAAATTTGCTGCAGTGGAAAGTTTCAAATACTGTGTTAAAATCCACTTCCTTCTGTCCATTTTGTTCATCACCTTCAATTGTTCCTTCCCCCGCCTCCTTCACTTCTAGTTTTATATGACTGAGAAAGAGATATATTTCCCAATCTAAATCATAATATTTAAATACATGTGTTCAATCCCTTATCAGTTATTCCACGTTACAAAGCACTGATTGCTTTTAAATTTATTTTCATACAAGACTTTTTTTTCTGGCAATTCTTGGTCATTCTCTTCACTCTCCACTGCTATTTTGTCTCACAATGTTCTTTCTTTTCTTTATATGATGGTGATAATTATTTTACATAATATTCTACACAGGGCTGTGTCATCGATTTACACAAAAGCATTCTCACACCCATTATATTATTCACCATTCCCTTCCTCATTTGTCTGAACATTTTGTTCTGTTTCTGATTACAGCAGCACCTTAAGAAGAAGCTGTCTTTGAACACATTCTGCACCTTCTCTTTTAAGTTGATGTTTGCAGCAACAAAACCATTAAGCAAATCAGTTGAGTATTTTCCATTTCAAATGTTATTAATGGAAATTTAACAAAAGTTCATACACGTAACTCTGTCTTACTGTGTATCTTCAAATGATACATTGGGGAGAAGTTTTTACAGACACTATCTTAGCTATTATATACTAGAAAAGGTGGAAAATGACTGGTAAACAGGAAAATAAAAAGAGAGACAAAAAAGTTATTAGTATATTCTGAAGGATTTACTAGTGCTTCACAGTGTTGATGCAAAGTACCGTATGCACATAATGCAATACCAGTCACAAAAATGTAATGCATATTGTTACAGAGTTGACAGCTAAAAAGTAAATTTAAAGTGAAATGGTTTGTTTATTTTTTACAAAAGAGATTTTAAAAAAAACAGAATGCTTGCAGTCATAGTGGAAGCTTTCCTCAGATTTGTGTGTTTGAGTGTGATCTGTGCGTTGGCTGGATGCTCTTGAAGACATGGCAGTTCTCTCCTGGCTACAGAAGCACAAATTCTAAGGTGGATGACCAATGAGTTCATTGTTCTGGCACATTCTCATCCCACAAAAGATTCATCTTTGTGGCACAATATCTCTGTCTGGGTGCACAGATGTGCTGAAAACAGTGTATATTGCTCAGTGTGAACCTGGCTTTCAGGTTACTCCCTATAGACTGACATGACTCGTCTGTTTTCTCTGTACTTATGCTTCTGACAAGACTGCTAGAACACCTTATAATTATAACAACTGGCATTCGTGGCATCAGCAAGGCCCAAATTAAATTTCTTCGGGGTGTCCTACAGGTGGCACTGTAATTTCAGTGTCATGAATAGTAAAGCAGTCAGACCTCTGGGTGGTTCCTGTAGCTCTCTGTGGACCTTGGAATTTCCCTGCCACAGTAGAGGGAGATCTGAGGAAATACAGGAGCATCCCTAGACAGCACAACTCCGTGCTGCTTTGAAGAATCATGTCTGTCATATTCCAGAGAGTAGAAAGGAAAATTCACTTCAAAGCATGAGACAATCTACCTTATTTTTAACAATGTTTATCACTTTGAAGATGTAGTTTTAACAGTTCATGTTCTTTCTATTCTAGACCAATTCAATATGTGAAATAGGTAAAGAACTGTGTAGAGAGTGCAACTAAAATTTATTTTTTGTGCTATAGTTAATTATTGATTCATTCCTGAAATCTATATACCTGTGACTGAAACAACTGAATACATAGGCCAGGAAAGGGAAAAAAAAAAAAACAAAAACAAAAAACAAAAAAACCAGAAAAGTACCTAAAGCTACAAAGTCCTGATTCTTTTCTTTGTCTCCCAGACCTAATAAAAGTGTAACTTACAGAAGTAACGTCATATTTTTTAGGATGTTAATTTTGATTTCTCAGTGTGGGAAATGGGGAAATGGGAAATAAAGATCACTTATGTGAAACTACTAGAACCACGTGCTCTTCTGCAGATCTCACTGTCAGCCTCATCCCTGTTCAGATGCTGTTTCCTGGGACACACCTTGTAGGTGACCCAGAAAATAAAACCGGTTGCACTTCATGCCCATCCTTCCTTTTGTTCCAAGGGCTTCCCTCAGCATGTCTGTGCTTGGGCTGCCCTGAGCCCTCCTGCACCTCTGGGTGCAGGGCTGGACCCTGGAGGACCCCTAGCAGAGTTAGGCTGAAGAGACACCTGGGTCAGCAACTGAGATTGTGCTGAGACTTGTTTAGTGAGATTTGCTACAGAGCACCTATACCACGCTTGCTCCTGTCTCCCACAATGCACTCAGCGCTTTTTCTCAGAAGTATCTGATACAAAGTTTTTAAAACAATTTCCATTTGTGAAACAAAATTTTTAAAGCTAGCTATCTGAAAATATTTCTATTTTTTTCATTCTGTCCTCCATTTCATTTCTACCTAGCTTGGTTCTAGTGTCAATGGCTCTGGCAGGCATGGCTTTTAGCACTTAACTTTGATGCCTGGCTTGCGGTTTGCATAGTCATGACTTGTAAAAGACGCACCAGTTTCCTCTTGGGCAATTTCAGCTTTGCAACCAATTCCTGTAAGAGTTTCCTCTCTGCTTTGTGAGGGATGGGAGTTGACAGGACAAGTGTGGCTCTTCATCAGAATTCTTTGCTGGTAAGGCTGTGGCTTCTTTCTTTCCTTTAAGTGACAGACGTAGTTGTTTCTGTCTTGTGACATATATATGTATTTCTTTCTTTCTTTCTTTTTCTTTTTTTCTTTTTTTTTTTTTTAATAAAATACAAACAATAGTTTTAGTTGAAGAGAAGTGACATTTACTGGGTACAATAAGGGAAGTTCACACTGGCACGTAGTTGCTATTTTTTATAAATGGCTGTGTAAAAGATCTTATGCTTCCCCTTCTCCTCTGCTTTGGTTAAAAATGCAAATGGATTACTTAGAAATAGTAAATTCATTAGAAATAATGAGTCTTGTTTGTAGAGCGAGGACAACTGTCAGGATTTATGTGAATGATTTCTACTTTGGACAAGTTCAATTCAGTTATGTTTCAGCAAGATCCAGCAAAAGTCAGCGTGACAGGGTAGTCATGACTGCGTCAGGTAAATTAGACCTTTGTGAAGAGAAGCAAGCAATGTTTATTGATTTTAGGTTCTTAGAATCTAGTATTGTTTAAAGAGTATCTGATGTGCAATATGGGGGTAGAATATAATGTCTTGTGGTGACAGCACTGGGTAGATTGATTTCTGATTTTAATATGAAAAGAAATTTGAAATACATTAATCTTAATATTTTTCTCATAGACATGAATTTGTGTTAGTAAAGGTGCAGCAGGAGTACTGTGTGAATGGGCTCACCCTCACTGTGAAAAATAGGACAACTGGAACTACAAACTTCTGTCCTTTTCCCTGAAATACAAAACCCAAAACACTGACTACATTTCTGGACTCCAGTTTTCCTGGACAGAATATGCCTCCAGTGAAAGTTGAGATTAACAGCTTGTTTAATGGTTTCCTCACTCGCTTGCTCCAACAAGTCATTTTGGGGGTGTAGGGTAATACCTTTCTTTACTGGGATCAGTTATATAAATTAGAGTTCTTGGAAGGCTCATTGTCTCTGCTCAGGAGCTGCAATTCAGTTCAATATGATTTTCTTTTCTGCTAGTTACACCAATCTGATTTGCAACAATCCATAAAGGGTAGAGGAGTTGTTTGGTATCTCCTCATGAAATGTTCTTTCTGTACCTTCCCCCATGGTGAAATGTTTAGTCTCTGGAGGCAAAAAGCCTCTGTCTGGTGAGGAGAGGCTTCCACAATGCCCATGTGACTCTGGTGACATGGGTGTATGCTGTCTGAGCAGGTGGCAGTCCTGTGGTGTGCCTCAGGTCAGGGATTTTTAAGCTCTCTGCTTTCAAATGCTTAATCATTTTGGCTTTGTCCAGCTTGCTGTCTTGCTGCCACCTCAGAGCGAGCAGTTTGCTCCTCAGAGCAGGAGGAGTGGATATTCACAATGCTCCAGCTTCTGCTTTTCATTTGCAAGTCATCCTGATCTCATAAGAAAGAAAGGTGAAATGGCACATGACAGTGTATACTGCCTGCAAACTTGTGCTCCAGGACTGTGTCTGCATAGGACCCTGGAAGAAATACAGTGACAGAAAGCTTTGTTTTGCTCCATAAATGGCAAGAGCCATTTATATCAGGTTGCTAATGTTTTCGCGGGTTGTGCAAACTGCCTGCTGCTTGTCCCCATGCTTACTGGGAGATCTGATTTCTTGTGAGGCTGTCCAGTGGTCAGAAAGCAGCGTTTGCATCTCGCTTTTGAGTGCGTTTCCCCAGGTGGGTGCAGCAGCAGGGTGCTGTGTGCTCAGCAGGGCAAGCTCTCTGCCAGCATCTGTGTGTTTGCTGCAAGGCTCTGGGGAAGATGTTGAGCTGGCATGGGCTCAAGAGCTTCAGTCATAGTTATATTGCTCTGCTCTATTTTATCCTTGTGCATTGCAGGCTGCTGTGCTGCTAAACAACAGATTGAATAGTTTTGTTATTTTGTGCATGGAGATGTCTTCAAGGGATCGCTAGTGTACCTAGTACAATTTATGGATCAATGTAGCTAGCACTATTTGTGGGCCTGGGGAAAGGGTCCTGCCTGCTGCATCACTTATTGCTAGTGAAATCGTGCTGCATGTGGTTACACAATCACTGAGCAGACAGATGGGCACTGAGGTAATATACAACATATATTACCCCTTTCTGCATTTCAGTTTTTCTCTTGGTTGAAGCAGAGCCATGTTTCTGTCTTTTAAGGATTTTTTCTGAAAAGCAATGCATGCAATTAAAGGCATAGCTCATCTAGCTGTCATTCTCAAAGTGCCTATATGCGTTTATGCCTTAGTGACATGTGTTTCTAAAAATATTTCTCTTTTGCAGCCTCCTCTACCCTCTAATTGTTCACTTCTCTTTCCTATCATCAAGTTTCAGTCTGGCTGCCCTCCAGCGTCTGCTTCTTCTGGTTTTGCTAAGGGGCATCTCTGGCACAAGTCCCATTAATAGTCTGAGTTCGTCTGATAATGATGAGTATGTCTGTCCTCCTTGAGCTTCATGCCCTGCCTCTGGCATAGCCAAGTCATGCTTTCTCTGTGGAGGCACCTTCAGTTGTCCCTATGTTCTCATCTCTTTCATCTCCAAACAGGTCTTGTTGATTGCTTTCAAGGGGAAAAAATCAACAAAGTGACATGGCCTTGTCCCACCTACTAGCAACCCTTCTTTAACAGCTTCTCCTGCAGATATGGCTTCCTCATCTGGGGAGAGCTCATCTTCCTTACCTTCCTTTTCCCTAGAACCTCCTCTAATCTTTTTCCTTTTTTCCCCCTAGCATGTTTTTATTTCTTTAATTAAGCACAATTGATCAACAAAAACCGCTGTTCTCTGCCATCATTTAATCCTGGTACTTACATTTGATTTTTTTTTCTGAGAATCTCTTCTTAAAATCTTTCTGTCTGTGATTCTGTCTGCCTCCACCTGTTTTCTGAAACACTCACAAATTGCATTTCAGGAGATCTTGTTATGCCCCAAAATACCGTCTTTGTTCTACTAAAAGATCCTGTCCTCTGATCCAATTCTCCTCTGCACTTTGTCTGAGTGATTTCAGTCACAAACATCGGCTTGGATTCTCCATCCATGAAGAGAAGATCTACTATAACACAAAATTCTTTTTCTGACAGAGTTTGGCTTCTCTCTCTGATAGGTCATGGCTCAGCCTTTAGCTGGACTGAGCTTGATCAACTGCTGCATTTCCTAAATCATCCTCTCTCACTACTGGCAGCAAAATTATGGTCTACGTGCCTTCTTCAACTGTCTTTGTCTTTGTTTCCAAGCTGTTTAATTTTGCAGACTCTTTCGAATGTCTTCACTTTCCATACATACAAATATAATGTCATCTGAGTTGTCATTACTTCATGTTCCATTTACTGACCATCCTCCGGCCTTGACAAAAGCAATTTTACCTCCTCATATAAATTTAGAAACTCACTGCTATGGTAATTTTTCCTCTCTGCTTCTTTGTTGAAATCTCTCAGCCTTTTTATACTTCCAAGCTTTAACTCTCATTTTGTATTCCCTGATGTCCCCCTTTCCTCTCTTATAATGCTTTCATATGCCCCTAAAATTATCTCATTATTTTTCTAAGCCCCTTGCTAAGGCACTAACACAAACCTTGATGATATCTGATACCCAACACGTGATTCTGGTGACTGTTGTCCTGCTGTGATCTCGGACTTCTGACTTCTTTATATATCCTCCTGTTAAACTGGAAGCTGTCAGGAGCAGAATTAGCTTCTCTTTTCTTTGGTCTTCCTGCAAGTACCTCACACATGATGTATCATAATGGTAATAAATAAGTTGCAACTGCCATTACTAATACTTCACAAAAGTTACTTCAACAATATTTTGCATGGTAAAGCTGTAAATCATTTTACATAGTTCTCTGCTTTGGTACATTGTGTGGCTGCTTTGTTATCCTCATTTGTTCTTGCAAGGTCTCAGGAGAACTCATGCTCTTATTCTTTGGTGCATCCAAGTCTATGCGTTTCTTCTAGGAACAGCTTTTGGGTACAATCACCATCAAAATACTGTACCAGCTGAGTCATATTAATTGTGCTTATTTTCTATTAATCTAAAGCAAATGCAGCTGCTAGGCAATTCAGTTTAGCTCAAATCTCTTCCATAGTTAATATGTCTCAGCAGACATATACTAATTTGTTTGTGTGTCTGAGCTTTCTGTATCTCCCTAATACAATCAAGTTATTTGTGTGGATCTCGCAGAGCTCATGGAGAGCAAAGACGATGTCAAATAGTTAGATTTTCTCAGAAAGCAACGGTGTGAAAATGTTTGCAGTAAGCAGGAAGCTGCACTTCCAAAATTTGCTGTTGAATATCTCTTCAGTTAAGAGCAAATAGGAAATTGGGAAAGGAGGAAAAGGGGGTGGAATGGAGAAGCAGAAAGTATTATTATTATGTACTAGCAATTTAGTGCGCTATAGGAGTTCTCTTCAGGTGTGATTTCGGTCTCATATCTCTATCTGGAGTCTTGTGGACTGCACCCAGGCGCACAATCAGCACACTTAAAGCGCTTTCCTTCCTGCTGAGAATAAGATTGAAGCTGTGCTCTAAAATGCTGCATAGCATATGCAGTTGCAAGGGAATGTGAGATCTTCCTCAAGTTGCCCATATTCTGGATATGTTGTCTGTGGTATAAAGTGAGTTGACAATAAAGATGCTTTGTGGAGATACATTGTGGAGATGCAGTTCTAGAACGGTCAATGATGGCAGTGGAACCCTGGCCTTAGACTTCTGTAACAACAGAAGAGAAAGCTTGTTCTTGTGTCAGCTAGCTCCTGAATCAATGGGTTTTTTTCCACTTCCCCTTCTTTGATGATTTCTGAAGAGATCCACTTTGAGATGGTTGTTGCATGCTGCCTGTTTGTCTCCTGATGGAAACCTTTGGACTGCTTTAGAGAGAGCTACTCAGCATGCTAAATTATTTTGCTCCTGCTTTAGTCCATTGCACTGCTTTATAAAATATTCTGTTGCATTATGATTGGGCCACTTATTGCTGTCTGCAGATGTGCAAGAACGTTGATTGCTCAGTCAAATTCTGTACCTTTTCTCCGCTGCTTCTCACACCTTCTTTCACTTTTAATGAAATCATAGAGTATGAACATATTGGTCGCACGTGGGACACTTTATGAAATTTACCAAAAACCTGACTGACATCCAGTTTGAACAGCTGTTTGAACTACTGACCTGACTTACAAAGCCCTGTCGAGTTTCAGCCTTGGCTACCTTGAATTCAACCTTTCAGCATTTCTTTATCCTAATATTTGTGGTCAGCTCACTTTCTTCTTAAACTCTGAAGTGGCACACTTTTAAGATAAAAATTAAGAGTAAGTCCTTCTCTTTGGAGTAGTTTGATTTTCTTGTTTGCAGTAACTTGGATTTTTTCTTCCTCATATCTCAACAAATCACATACTGAGGATAAAAACCTCTATTCACTCCATGAGAGGTGGGTTTCCTGTTCTAAACTTGTGAATTTCTCTGCGTTTATTGTTCAGTTGCTTTTAAATTACAAAATTAATATTTAAAGACTTCAATAGATTCTGAAATATAAATATTTTTAAGCAAGGACATAATGAGATTTAGTTCTGATATTATGGTTTGATTCACCTTAATGTTTTTGTCATCCTATGTTGGGGTACATATTTCAACAGAAAGATAAATAGAGAAAAAGGAAATAAACCTGTGAGAAAATACAAGTTGGAAATGTTTATTTTTGTTCAATTTGTCATTTAGTCACTTGACTATTTAATCTAATCTGTTTCTGGATAAAAGAATTCCCTTATTTTTTTCCCATTTTCTTAACAAAATTTGTTAAGTTTATTGTATTTTAAGATTTGGGGGTGGGGAGAGATTTATTTTATTTAATGAAAACATTGTATTCCCTGAGTCTCTCTGTGGAAGAGAGGTAAAAAAAATAGGAGTAATGATAGTTTGAAGATGGGGAATCTTCTGTCATCATGATTATGATCTTATCTTAGTTTAATAAAACTCTTGCACTGGTTGATAGGAATTAAGATTGTCATCTTGGCATGTTAAAGTCTCTTAAGTGTGACGCTTATCTTGCTCATATTTAGACTTTCTTCAAGATAATTCTCACCACTGAAAATATGGGTGTACTTTCAGATTTTAAGGAATGGGGATTAACACATCTTCTCCAGCAAGATGAAGTGTTTTCTGATATTGTGTAGGACTTCTACATTCAGGTGCTCCCCTCAGAGCTGTGTCTCCTTGCTGAAGTGTTTCTGATTGTGCTCATGTACCTGAAAAGCACCATCACTCCTTGTGAAGTAGCAACTTAGTCATGTTCTGCCAGTGATGTGCATAGCAGAGCTGTATCCATGTCTTCCAGTGACCTTGCAGTTTTTTAGATCTTTACAATGACTTTAACAGGGCAGGAGAATTATAACCTTGTTGGTCTTGATAACGATTGCAAAACGGATATCCTAAATTGTAACATCTGGTCAGAAGGCACGAGAAGCTATTTAGCTGCCAGCAGAAACAGGATGTGTTGTGGCAGTTGAGGAAAGCACGAGAGACCAGAAAAGGTG
Source organism: Penelope pileata (assembly GCA_013396635.1). NCBI lineage: Eukaryota > Metazoa > Chordata > Aves > Galliformes > Cracidae > Penelope > Penelope pileata. The sequence continues at coordinate 184,022 of WBMW01001880.1, read as the reverse complement.
TTTGTTGAAAGTTGTGTCATCCCGTGAGTTAATTTCAACTGAGACAATTTAAGTTACGAATTTTTCAAATCCTCATATTAGCCTCAGACTCTTTAAATACTGTGAACTATAGCTCTGCAATGGGAAATACGGAGTGTGGGATAGCTTTTCTCCAGATATTTAAGACTCATTAATTATTTATTCTACCATGGTTTGTTTTGTTGCCAGAATGGCGCAGGGCATGGGAAGGAAGACTCAAGTAACAATTAAAAATAATTTATTGAAAGGGGATCATAAAAATAAGATTAATTATTGAGGCTGCAATTACTGTGAGCTATAAACTGCCACTAAATAGTTGATAACACTAATTTTACTTTGCATTTATTAATATTTGCTATCAGTGGGAAAGTCTACTAGTTACTTAGTCTACTTTTCTTCTGTAAAACTTGAAATATATTTATATAGAAATTATGTAAAAAATGGAGGTATTTTACATCAGACAACACTCATCCAAATACAAAAGCAGATAAACAGCACAGGACTAGCTCATCAGAAAAACATTGGAGAGAGAAAATCTCTCCTTAGGAGAGAGACAAAGACTCAAAATTGTCTCAAGTATTGGTAGAACCACGACATGGTGGGATTAAGAGGGAAAAAATCTGATGAAATACAGCTCATGACATCAAAGAATCCAAATCTTCTGAGAAAATCTGGAAATTGTTCTTGTGGAAAAGCAAGTTCAACTTTTGGTTTCCTGTAAATAGTTCTGCTGCATTACTTATTCCTTTAGAAAAACACTCTTTCAGGTTTTACTGCAATGAAGGCAACCACTCAGAAAAGGAGTGAGGAAGTGTTCACTTGTTTAAGTTTCAAGAAGCAGAAGCAACTCTCTGATGTAGTCAGGTCTGCATTTAAAAATTGCCATTTTTATTTATTTATTTCTGTGTGCAGATGTTCTGACGGGGGCTATACTGTTTAAGAAGCAAGAATCATAGTAAATCCTGGATGCCTAGAGGTGCTGAAAGCCACAGAAAAGCATTGTAGCAATCTTTTGCAACCAGTGATACCTTTTTCTGAATTTTATTTCAGCTCCTAGGGCCAGTTGGTTACCCTACCCATCTTGGACAAGACCCCTTTTCACACTAGTGGGAGGCTATTTCTAGCAGATATTTCTTACTGTTCTCTTTTTATGTGGCTTTCTCCTATTGCTCGTTGCAAACACAAGTTAAAGAGGGCTGGTAGCAATTTGAACATATGGGAGTTAACTTGATTAACAGAAAATGAAATTTATTGCCTAAGTCATCTAGAAGCAGGGAAGTCACTGCTGATTAAGTTGGATTCCTAGGACAAAGGGTCTCTAAGAGCATTTTTCTCATCATATTTTTGAGCTTTTATCCCAGAGGTGATTTTTTTTTCACCTCTCAGCAGTCCATATCAGAAGTACTACACTGGCCTCCCAGCCTCACACCCAGCTTGCTGGCCTCCCTGTCCTAGAAGCTCCACGTTACAAGTTAGCACGTGGACCTGGATGTTGAATTCATGAATTGATGCCAGTTAAATTTCTCTGGAAAAACTCTGATGTGAGCAGTCCAAATTTTCTCCGTTCTCTTGTTCCTGGGGAAATGCCTCTCACCCATGTGGGGAAAGAAGAGAGCATGCAAATTTCTATGGCTGACCAATCTTTGTATTCAGGAACAGTTTTACACTCCTGTGGTGCAACCTGTCAGGACACTTTGCCATTGCTGTGCCTCTCACTAGGATTGTTCTATTGCAGTGGCGAGACTTGAGTACCATGTGTGCATTTTGTGTACTGTGAAGAGCAGAAGGAACATAAATTCTTCAGTAATCCTGACCTCCCTTAATGAAAGATCAGAGGGGACTCAAGATGTCTGTTTTTTTGTGAACTTTGAGCGCAAAGTGGAAGTCTTTGATGGAAGAAGAAGCAAGGCTCCCAGATGTTTCTTCGTTGCTTCATCTTGGCTTTACTTTTTAAAAGCTGCTCTCTTGATGTTTCTCTGAAAGTGTGAATCTTGACGTTTTGTCAGATACACAGTGAACGTTGCCTGGGTGAAAGGCAGAAGGAGAAGATTCACACCTAAACTTCAGAGTGCAAACATCCGGAAATTTTTTGGCCTTTTGTTCTCAAACACAGGAGCTAGAAGTGTGCTGCTGTTAATCTTATGTATTGCACTGCATACAGCCATAATGGGACTTAATGTCCTCATTGCACCTCTCATCAGGGCGGGTCACACTGCCCAGGTAACTCTGGTTTTGGGGCACGGTGCCCTGGAAAGAGAGCAGCTGTAAGCATAGAATGGGCTGGCTGTCTTCTACTCCAGTCTTGGCTTCATGATCCTAAGTCAAATGATGGCTGTTCATGCACTGGCTCTGCCAGTACCGGTGTGGAACTGTGCCATCCCCAAGTAGCTCTGTAGACTCATGGCAGGAGCAGCTGCAGATAGCTGAGTCCCCTCCACAGTGCTCCTCTCTGAGGCCAATTTACGTTCCCATGGTGACTTGGTGTGGGGGGAAGAATTAAAAATTGTCCAAAAAGAAAATCCCAGTGTGTGCTCAGGGGAAGCCCCAAAGGTATTTTGTCCCTGGGGTGGCATGGGGCAAGCTGGAAGCCAGGGTGTGCCAAGCAGCTTCCTTTCCTGTCTCTGATGGAAGGATGTTGAGGGATGATGGGGCGGACCAAAAATCCACTGAGAGGACTTTTTTAAAATTATTATTGTTTTAGCAAATTTGGTTCACTTTGATGAAAATACCTTTACTTTTTTCTTTCTTCCTTTCCTCTGAGTCGTCATCCACATTTACAAAATATTTCACACAATAGCCTATTGCTGTTGTTCCTATTTTTTTTTTTTATTTACTTTGCATAACTGAAGGGTGCGTAAAGCCTTCTGCAATGCCTTCACAGCAAATGTTTTTCAGAACAGACTTCCAGTGCTCAGGTTACTGCAATGGTCCGCATTCAGCATTAATGCAGTGGTTCTGTGCCTTTGTGCTGGCTGGGGGGGACATTTTTCTAATTTGCTCTTTAGCTGCTGGACCTTGCATCAAGGCTGTGTTTGCTGAATGGCTGATCTGAAAAAATAGAGAAGACATTGATTCTTCCTCTCACCTAATTTGTGTTTTTTTTCAAGGGACTTTGAGAACCCCCTCAGACCAGCATCTCAGGAGGCTTTGGGCTTTTTTTTCCTGCCTCCCCTCTTTCATCTTCTAGGCTAACAAAGAATGACGCATCTTTGGAACAGAGCAAAACACCAGGGAAGTGCTCCCTGAGGCCTGGATGTTTGCTTACCCTTTTACTGCACTAACTCTTCATCCATTTCTGTAGCCAGCTTCTCAGCTTTGGCTGCTTTTATTTGCCTGCCACAGTGAAAGAGCCAGGTAGGCGGCAGCAGCAATCCCAGCATTGCACTTGAAGTTTCTGCAAACTTTTCTCACTTTAAATTTAGGATTTTCTTGACTTTCAAAGAGCAGAACAGCACTAGGAATCAGCTCAACTCCATGAGTCTGCACGCAAAGGCAAGTTTGGGGCAGAAATGCTGTGCTAAGCACACTGTTTTGAGTTCTTTTTATTTCTCACCCAAGAGGCCCCAAAGGCAGATGGAGCACCTCTCTTCTGTTGAGCCTCATCTTTCTTCCCAGCCACTCTCGTCTAGAAGGCAGCTGCTTTCTCAGAGCTGTCAGCGACTGTCACCCCCCCACCGCTGGCTCTCTGGCCGGGTTGACCAGGTCTGGTTGCCATCCCATCAGGCCGATGTCTCGAGACTCGGTCTGTCTCAGAGGCAGGAGCAGTGAACTTTGTTCCAGTTTTTCCTGGCTTTCTCCCAAGCAGAGCCAGAAGTTGTCTTTTCGAATTGCTTGCAGGTGAGGGAAGTGAATAGTTTCAAATATCTTTAAAAATAAAGTTATAACTGATGGTGTTATAATGTAGCAGATGGATTTTCTTACTGCTAGGCCTGCTATAAGAATTCTTGCAGCTTTTTAAAGGCTAGTTTTTATTTAATATGCTTACATTTACCCACTGGGGCCAAAGCTGAAAGTATTCTCTGACAATTATGACTTATTTTTTAATAATTATACTTTAATAAACTTGTTTTCAATACCAAAGGTGAATCTTAGTTTCATCTACATTTGGAAATGTGGAGTAATGGAGACTCAGCTGAGGTGGCACGATCCAGGAGCTTTCATCAAAAGTGCCTCAGTGCCTATTTGTCTTTGCCCAATGGCACAGCACCAGCTCAATACCTGACTTTCCTCATGAGATGGTAAATGAAAGAAAATCTGCAGATCAAGAGTCAATTGTACAAGTAGGACAGTTGATTTAGATAGTTAATTAACCAGTTAAATAACTGACTAGATCTGTTTAATTAGTAGCTAATGGTAAGATTCTGCCAGATTAGATTGGTCTCTAAAGGACAATTATGAGTTTTAAATCATTGTGATTGTTTTTCCCCTGCATTGTTACAGCAGCCCCAGTTAGAGGTGTAATGTGATAATTTAGGACTGTTATATAAGGCTGTCTCCTTGACACAGGACAGTGCTTCAAGCGCTGCTATAATTAATTTGGGGCTATGTTATTCCTAATGCGTGTAAGTGAGATCAGTGATTAAGTAATCATTGATTTTCTAGGCAAATTTTTGTAGTGCTATTGCTAATTTCATAATGCCTGTCAATTTGTTGCCCATTGAAGTTGCAGATTGTGTCAGGCAACCAAATAAACAGAAAGCCAACAGGCATGTTAAAGCTGGCGAGCAATGTGAGAAATGGAAATGGAAGGCAAAATATTTATTTTTCAGGTTTTCTTATAGCCTTGACTTGATACATGGTAAAAAAGAAATTTTCTGAATGGTCTGTGTCAATGCCATCTGAACAGAAACTGAGCTATGTGCATTTTGGATGATTCTGCAATACAAATAATTTGACTCATGTTGCATATCTCAAATATTTTGCTCAAAAGCAGAAAAGCATATGCCCAATCTGGATGTCATCTGAGGGATGCTTGGAAGGCATGTCTGGAAGGCTTATACTGTTGTCATTGTAATAACCAGAAAGACAGTGCCAGGCCATATAGATTCTGACTTCCACAAACGTATTACTAGTGGAGTAAGGTTTTTTTTTTTTTTAGATTTCCAGTGGGAATCATTGGAATTTCATTTCAAATTTTTTCCTTTTTTTCTCCCCATTTAACTTTACCTTTGATCTTTCACAGAGCTATTTCTGTTTATTTCAGAAGAGATGAGGCAGTCAAATGGAAATGATTGCAAGATACTTCTGATAAGTCATCTGCTGTGTTTCCACATTTGTTGCATCAGCTATTACTCATGTACCTACTTGTTTACTACTCTTAAAAGAGCAGGAGTGAAGTGGTACTAATAAAGATATGCAATCTGATATTTATAGCTCAGTTGTTGAATCAAAACAAAAAGCCCTCAGAAACTTGAATTGGAAATCTTCTACCTGAAACCACTTTCAACATAATTTATTTAATTCAGACTGAAATTAAATGACACCTCTAAGAAAAGCCAAATAAATGTAGGTTTACAAACTGATAATGTAAAACCACTCGATTTGGTTTTAATACAGTAGATTCATTACATTTTATCTTCCAGGGTGTGGAAGATAAAAGTTTGTTCTCTCCTTTATAAAGCCCTTTGAAATGGGAGAGGTTTTACTGTGCTTAGTTTTATTTTCTCTCTGTCTTCAACTTGTTCAATTTTCCACCAACATCCGCCACAGCAGACTGTAATCCTGGCGCACATTTTCAGTGTGGATGCCATTGTCTGTAAACTATATAGTTTTCCTCTCCTCCCATGTCTTATCTCACCACAAATGCAGAGGCTTAAGGGGAGGGCTGGAGCACCCCATCCTCACCTTGGTGCTTAGGGTCCATTTTGCAGGTGAGACGCCACTTCAGATTGAATGTCCACCTGAGTCAGGGCAAGGATTTGCTATAAACAAGTGCTATGAAATGTGATGGTCTGCACCATGTGTTCTCCTGCTGCAGCTATTCCAGTTAGGAATCAGGACAGCCTCCCTTTGGTACAAACTCAAGCCTTGTCTCCTACTAGTCTTTCACTGGCTTCTTAAACTCCCAGGATCAGATGTAGCTTTTGTGGTCTGGAAAACCCTTCTAAAAGCAAAGCCACCAACTATAGGTGCGCTCCTGGACTATTCTTATCATAGAGCACGGAGTGGACATGGCTCAGCAGGAGATCCTAAATGTAGTGTGTGGGAGAGAATTTTGGTTGTGATGGGTTACAGGTGCCAGAGACAACCCTAGTGGGTTCATGGTGGACCATCCAATAGGGTGGGTATAGACTAACTCTACTTGAGTGGCTGTATTTATCCAACTCCTTCTCTTAATTAATCTATCTGTTCAGAAAGGGTGGATGCTTCTCCCATATCACTGCTGTGAAGAGTCAAAAGGAAACATTTATTTTACTGTAGTGCAGAGATAAACAGGGCATACCCTTCTGAAATGCTGGTTTTGCAATAGTTGAGTACACTTGAGTAGGCATAAAAATCTTAACACTATTTTGCAAGGCAACTTATCTAGCTCAGATTGGATTTATTTAGGGAAAATAAACCTAGGTTATCTATATGAGAGCCAGTCTTCAGCGAACATATTTTTAACACCTTTCCGTGCACAGAGAATAATACATTTTATGCTTAACCAGAATGAGAATGAAGTCAATGCTGCTTTTGACATTTGGATTCTGTCTCAAAGACTGCTTAGCCAGTTTCTGGAATCTAAACAAAAGTTTGAGTTAAAGTCACTGAGAAGGATCTGCTGAAAGCCATTGCAACTCCTTTGGCACAAGTCACAAGGGCGGAAACATTTCCTTGCCAGTTAACTAATGCTTCTCCTCTCACTCCTTGTACAGTGGCTGATTCAAATTTGTGCAGTTTATATAATTACACACGCTCACCTCCTCCCCAAAACCCCAAAGCATACATGAAATGAAGAACTGACAGGAAAAAAGGCCACATGTCACAATAATTACTATAATTTGGTCTGCTATTCCCTTGCTTTTTGGCTCAGTATTTGATGCTTGATGTTAATTTGCTTGTACAACTAAAGGTGTTTCCTCTGCTTGTTTATACTAGCTATTATTTCTAAACATCCTTGAAATTATTTGCTATAAAATCTCTCCTCATCTTTATATTACTTCAGTTTGAGCCACTTTTAGAACGTGCATCCTTCTATTTTTGAACAGAAGCAGCTGGGAGCCAGAAAAGTGTGTATTTGTTTGCATTTCTATTTTTGGTTTGAAATTGCTGGAAGCCAGTAGGTGGGTTTTATTTTCTAATATATATATATTTTTCAAAATTAAACAATTATTATGCATGGGAAATGGCATATAACTTAATTTTTTTGTTTTATCAACAGGAAAATATTCTTAGAAATTATTCTGAAGTGTCTCTATTTCTGGAGATCCCTTCTTGATCACCTGAACAGAGCCTTATACTCCCTCCTATTTCACTGAGTAAATATTAGTGGAGTAAGGAGATGGGTTTTGTAGGAACTTTGCTGGCAGTAAAAAGTTTGGTACGTTTTCCTTTACCTTCTATGCTGCACAGATTCTTTTGTTATATGTTCATTCTACCAACCTAGGGAAAACCATGTAGGAAATTGACTATTGACTGTGTATACTGAATGAAATTGCATACACACAACTGCTCATTACTTGTTTATGCTTGGAATACAACTCCTAGCATATGCTATACATAGACTACATAGATTTTGCTCTCCAGATTGGAAAACTCCAATTTGTTTTAGGGTAGTCAACTCCCTGCATTCAGGAGAGGGGGCATATTAGCTAGTTAAAATTCTCAGAAAACACTGGCAATAACACAGTGGGGAGGTGGAGAAAGACACCCCAAGATTTATTTATTTATTCTCTATTCATTTTCTAAAAAAAAAAAAACCAACCTTAACCATCCAAACAGAAAGATGCTAAAAATAAACCAACATAAACCAGCCCCCATCCAACCATATCCATGAGTTTTTAATATGTTTATTACATAGAAAAACTTGGATAGCTTTGAGTTAGTGGCCCTTATTGACAGTTGACTTTTACATCAGCAGAATTATTTCACATAATATAACATTACCTTCAGGAAAGTTCTGTTTTTGAAGAGATGAGAGAAGATGGGGGGATAAAGTTGGCAAGTCAAATCATATTAAAACCTTTTTTCATTCTATTGCCAAGACTAACGTTACATGAAAATATAATGGAGAACTAAAGAAAACAAAACTTTCTCTTTTTACAGCTTTCCCTCTAAACTTCAAAACCATTCATGGAAGCTGATGGCAATGCTCTTGTAAGTATATCTAAAGTTATACCACTTTCTGATTTGTTGAAGAAGTCATGGAAGGCTGAGAACAACATCAATATCCAAATACGATCTTGCTTATGGGCAAGACGAAGTGGTGAAATGGCCACAGGTTGCCCTAGTTCTACTCTTCAGATGAAATGGAGTCTGTTGTATAGGCCTGAAGCCTGGAGTTCCCTATCTTCCAAGACCTACCCTTCAAAGAATGAGGAAGCAATAACTTAGGACGCATGAGCTTAGCAAAAGATTTTTCTTAGACATACATCTTTCTAACCCTCAAGGTTTTTAGGACAGTATAGCTCTCTAGAAAATGAACTGTTGATCATAGCTGTTGGTGCCTTCTCAGACTCGTGGATTATGAGTCAAACTTCAGGAAACACGAAGTCTCCTGAAGTCTCCCGTATTAGAGCAATGCTCCTTCTTTCTCTTGTAGAACCAACTTTTATTCCCCCCAAACAGCCTTGTGCACCTATTTCACCCCACTTCTTCCTCCTGGGACATCTGCAGGCTGCAGCCCACTTGGTCTCTAAACAGAAGCATCTCCAGGACAAGAACTGACTGTTTCTTGGCAGCTCCCTAGAGGGATGCTATCCAACCGAGTTTCATTCCCAGTGACAATTGCTCAAGGCCACCTATTTGGAAGAGAAGCTGGAAATATGTAGCACCCCTGCTACATATTTCAAATATGTTTCAAATCAGACATGGGATCTCTAAACTGGCAGAAGCTTCTCACTGAAGATATTGCTTCTCTTGTACATTTTTGGTTATTGATGGAGTCAGCCTGGAACAAAAGTGATTGAGAACAACATTCAGTTGTGTGCAGCTGACTCATGAGTGTGTTTGCCAAGAAGTGCAATGGGCAGCAAGCTTGAAGCCCTTGTTTTCATGCAGGATCACTATCCTATCCCATTTCAATCCTCAGATCTCACTGAGCATATGAACAACCCAAAACCTATCAAAAAAAAAAAAAGCTGAATATGCTATGAATATCCTGTATTGCTAGCCTTCCATAAAAATGATGACCCTTCTAAAGCTACAAATAACTCTAATGTTTTGCATTTATTTCAGACCCTTCTGAGGATTATTGTTCTCAGATTTTCCCTGGAGCTAGAAGTAGTTTTTTTTCTTATTTCTGTTTTGCCCTGTTCAACCTGTGATAATGAATATTATTTGCCATCAGAAAATTGAGATTTCTAGAGAAACTTCCACTGTTATCAGAAGAATGATAAAATCATGACATTTGGTTCAGTTTCAGGTTTTTCCAATGACCATGTCCGGTAGTTACAGTACATTTGCATCTGAAACTGCTGTTACTTCAGCATTGATTTTACTGATAACAACTCTGCATTCCATAATCAAACTTTTCTTTGTTTTGAATTGTTGCTGTCTCCTGCTAGGATTGAAACTTAAAAGTATCCCTTAACCTTTAAAAGTTGCTGAATTCCTGATTTAGAATTAATTTGTTGAAAATGTATATCATATTTCAGGAATACTGTAAAGAAAACCAGATATGGAACTTAATTCATGAAATCTCACTCAGCAATAATTTTATTGTGGATTTGTCACTGATTTTATCCAGGTAAACTAAATGTAATACGGGCTTGGGAAACTGCCCTTCCTTCCCTGATCAGTTTCCCAACTGCTCCAACGAAATGTAAAGAGATGGAGATCCATCACTCCTGTCAACCTCCAGGAGGAAACAGTAATTGCCACTGAACAATAAATGCACATTCGTTAGTTGTTTTTGCTACCCCAAGCTCTTACTGGGTAATCAGTTTCCACCCCAGTCTTTATATAAAGCAGACTCTAACAGATGATTTAGGTAATATGGATATTACCCCTCTCTTTACAAATGATCCATAGGCCATTCTATGTTGCACTAGATCGTCAATAAGGTTAGCGGAAATATTTGTCTCTTCTTCAGTTTTTACAGAGAGCCACATCCTGTGTTGGTGTTGCTCTTATCGTTGTATGAATTTTTTTCTGCATACAGATGAAATGACCCCTCCATAGTATCTTGGCAAAAACACAATATCACCCTACTTCGTAGTTTTTGCTCAAAGAGAGCTGATTCACTAATACCGCTTTGGTAGCACTAAAGGAAAGTGTGGTTAATGTGACTCCATGACCAACGGTTCACCGAGGCTGTATGCTATTTCCACGTGCCCTAAATAGGGGATTACGTTCTTTGAAGATATCAAAAGTGGTCTGGATAGGATGAGGAAATATCAGAGGATCCAGTATAGCTGATGTGTTTTCTCACTGCTTTTCTTTGTCTGTTGTCATGGAGAATATTCAGAGACTGAGGGGCCATGGTAGAATTAAAAAAAAAAAAAAGTAGGAAAAGGCAAGTGGGGGGAAGAAGATGTGATGATTTAACAGGAATCTGGGATTATTCATTCCTGGTAAGCCTCAGGTCGTCTCGGATAAGCACCAGATAAGCACAGGACTTTGCGATATACAGTTCTGCGCTCTGATATATGCTGCAAGGATAACTGGTTAGAGAATGCTGCACCTCTTGTAAGTACTGGTGCCAGTGGTTTCTTGCAATATTTATTTCCAGATGATGTAGCTTTACTCACCTTTGATTCACCTGTGAGAAGAGCTATCAAATCTTTCAAGAATAGCATGAAAAGGGGTTTTGTTTTGCTCCAAAGCTGCTCATTAGGTTGGGAGACTGCATTAGGAATGTTCCTAGCATAGCTCTGCAGCGGATCAGGTAGTTACCAGCTTTGCATAGCAACGTTGCGGCTGAGCATATTAAACCATACATCACCTTATCTACCGTTTGTCATTTGGAGGTTTCAAAACCTGTCTGAAAAAATAAAGATGGTAAATGTTTTTGTTTCCGTGCTAGAGACGGAAAGGCTAAGGCCAAGAGAAGAAAAGTGCTTTGTCCACAGTGAACCAGCCTGCCGGTAGAGGATTTACTCTAAAACCCAGACCCTAGATTTCTGATGACCTCTTTCTCAGTTCATGGTCTTGTGTTTTTGTTTCACTTTATGTGTGTTTACATGGGATGAAATATGTACACTGCAAGTGAGTAAATTCAATTCAGTTATGTTATTTTTGCAGTGACTAAGGTTCTCATGTATGATATAGTAAACTTCTGGCATATTTATATATTATGGTTTGGATAATCTGCCAAGCATCTGTGATTTATTTACTTTTCAAAATATTATGAAATTCTAATTCATGTAGGGGGAAATGCATACATTGCACTAAATATACATATATAAATAAAGAAGAGTAAAAAATTATTTTCTTTTTCTTTTTCAGGGGTGTTTAGAATGTGCTAAATGGCAATCAAACACCTGCCCATGTATTTTTAATCACTGTATGTTTGTAAATTCTTCTTGTAAAAGCATTAAAGTATTGGAGTTCTAACTTTTATTTTTTAACTTTTAAGCACAGAATACGATTCAGGCAAAAGTAGAAGCTGCCTGTGGGTGTGAAACAGGAAGCACTAGCAGACAGTCACATGTATAATAGAGTTACATTTGCTCTTGTTCAACTACACATGCATCAATTCTAATTAATGTTTTATGCTCCAGCTACTAACGTCCCTTCAGCAGCGAGTGGGTTATGCATTTCCATCCTACATATACCACCAGCATCACCACCACGTCCTTCTCTAACATCCCCCTCCCCTTTCTAGACAAATGTTGCAACACAATCTGATATTTCCTCTTTTCTTTCCTTCCTGCATTTCTTACAGGTTCCCTTGCGTCAGAAGGCAAAAAAGAAAAGTCAAGGTAATTAGAGATTTTTTTTCTATTCTCTTCCTCTTTTGTTATTTATTCTTAGTATGTCTTGATCTCGGGAGGGTGAGGATTTTATACTGCTGCTCAGTGGGTGGAAGGCTGCTTTTTAACTCCACTGTTTCTTGAACAAATTCTGAAAAAAAAAATGACAACCTGCTGTTCCTTTGGACAAAATCCTTGTGGTATGTTAATTGATTCAAAGCTGGAAATCAGTGAGGTAGAATCAGACAGATGCATGCACACACACACCAGCGGTTTTCGTGTACTTGGCATAATAGTTTTCTCTATCTGACTTAAATAGATGTGTTGTTTTTCATGCAGTGGTGTGAAGAGAAATGCATGCATGCTTCTCTTAAAAGGAGTAAATGATATATTTTTAATTCACAAAAGCTTGTGTATGGTTATCTTAACATTAATTAGTATCTGCATTATCTGTTGCTTACTATTTTTTTTTCTGCACATCAGAATGCCTTTTCAAATGCACGTGTGTTACTGTCACAGCCATTACAAAACGGAATGATTTCTAAGTATGTTTTAAGATATGCTTAGATGACTCGTTAAGATCACTAAATAAGGCTGGTGTCTTTAATTGACTGCAGCATCTTTCCTGGTAATGTGTTTTAAACAAGCAGAATGCTGTATTTTTAATGGCACAGGGTTCTTTATAATGAGTCGACGGAGGATATCATGTAAAGAGCTGGGGCAAGCTGACTGCCAAGGATGGCTCTACAAAAAGAAGGAGAAAGGAGCTTTCATTGGCAACAAATGGAAAAAGTTCTGGTGTGTGCTGAAGGAGTCGTCGCTGTACTGGTACAGCAGTCAGCTGGTGAGTACAGTGTCCACCCTGCTCTGGAGACGGATGAGAGGCATCTGCTGGAATCAAGACTAGGGGAGCTGGGGTCACAGTTTAAATGTACCCTGGAAAAGTACTAATGACTGGCTTTGTTTCTTAGCCCTGACATTTCTTGTAATCTAGGAAGTGTCTATGTGAATGCAAAACATGCAGAAAACAGTGTTTTCTAGTTCAGTGAGTACTTGTGAGATGTTAATTTGCAGCCTGCTCTGCCCTTTGAAGAGCTGCTCTTTGCAGGCACTGCTGGCATTTGAATCTGGAAGGGTTTTCCTGGGTTGTGCAGTTTGTAGATGCTTGCTATCAAGACTCAAAGCGGGAATGCTTCCTCACTTCTAATCAGCTTAATTTTCAGAATTCTATCTCCTGTTTCTCTCTGCATCCACTTCCATGCTGAGGTTCATTTGTTTTTTTGTTGCTTTTCTTTTGCTTGTCTTTGTTTGTTGGCTGATTGGTTTTTATTTGATTATTTTTTTGTCTACTTGAATTGGTTGGGTTGCAGGTGTATGCACTGGCACTTTGAAGTGATTTTACACCTCATCTAGCTGACGTCTCATCCAGAGCATTGTAATTAAAAGCTCTCGTGTTCTGCTGATTTTTAACTTCCTACTCTAATGAGTCAATGCTAAAGTCAAATCTACAAGAGGACACAGTATTTTGAACTAAAGGTCCAGCTTTTGGTTCAAGGGATGAGCTTTCCTCAGGACAGCTGACATAGACAGCATTTCTCTTCCTGCCACTTCAGCCCAAATAGCCTACTCTACTTACAGTGTGAGTGGGAAATAGCCTGAGAGAAAGAACAACAGGCCCTGAATTTATGTAATCAATTGAAAAAACTTGGAATTAAGAAGTAAAAACAGGGGATAAATTATATTTAGAAATCTAGAGTAACCCTGGAGTCCCCTCTGTAGATGGCTGTGTTCTACATCTGGCAGCAGCAGCACTTGGGGCACTCTGCAAATGTGTTACTGTTTTTTTT
>WBMW01001880.1:149616-170080 GCA_013396635.1 Penelope pileata | reverse complement strand
TTTTTTTTTTTTTTATGAGAAGTTATGACTGATTGTAGAAAGCCAGTGGGTCCTAAGGAACAGCAGGTTTTACTCCAGGCTGTTTTCTACAATTTGGCTTGATTGGGCAGAGCATAGGAAGGTTCAGACACAGTTATTCATTTCTCTCTCTTGCACTGTTATTTCTAAAAAAACCTCCTATCATATTGTAATAATGGGCTGGCAGAGCCCAGAACTGAAGTTTGTAGAGCATTAGGGGGGTGCTGACAAAAACATTGGTTGAAAATGGACACATTCAGTGTGGGACTGTAAATGGTCACTGGGTTTCATAAATGCGCATGGGCTGCTCTGGAAATGAGGATGTCCCAGATCCTGCAAAGGATGGAAGATTAAAGAAACCTGTATTAATTTTTAGAGCATTTTAGTAAGCTAAATGCAGTATGGATTTTTCCACAGGTTTATTTTTATAGCAATAATCCTCATTAAAAATCTCACCACCTGTCTTATTCAAGGTACAAATAAAATAGAAAAAAAAGAAGTATAAATTAGGCAAATCTTTACTCTGATAGAGTATTTCCTATTTTCTCTTCAGCTGCAATTTTAACGTGATAAAAACTTTAACAGGCTTTTTTATTAAATGACATTTATAAATGATATTAAATATTCTTTTTGGGGGTAAAGTGAAAACAACTCTGCTGGTTGTGGGTTGTTGTTTTTTGTGGCGTTGTGGTATTCTAATTTAGCTTCCTTTCAAGACCAAGTCAAATACATATATAGAGGGAAAAGAAAGAAATAGGGAAAAAAAACCCCAAACTTTACTGTTTCAATGCTTGCTGTTATTTTGCTTGAAAGACATGCCCTGGCAGATAGTCACCTGTGGTGTTAATATCCTGCAAATCCATATTAGCATTGACCATTCTAATTCGCTTCTTACAGTTGTCTCTGGTTGAGCAGTGTTAAGAAGGGTGAGTTGGCTGGCTGGCTGGCTGGCTGTTTAGACATGATAAGTGTTGGACTGGAAAGAAATTATTCTGATGAGTAATCAAGCTGGGAAGAAATAAAACGATGAGGCAATATATGGCAAATTTTGCATTCTGGAGGAGAAAGGTGGTAGGAGAAAAGTACAAAGTTGTCTGTTTCCTTTCCTTTGAGTAAATTCATCTCTCAGGATGCAGGGGAGCCATTGTAATGCAGATCCCAATGCTTCTTCCTAGGCTGTGTTTGCCATTTAGGTGAACTTGTTCTTTTAGTCCATGCCTCTTTCCCTGTTGTCCCTGACTGCCTCAAAACAAACAAGGTTGAAAAACAGGTGGCAGCCTCATTCTGTTTCGCTACATACGCTCTAAAGAGTTCATACAGCTATGAAGTTCTTCTGGCTTACGTCAGCTCTGGCTTCTCACCTATCACAGTACTTCTTGTAAACATGAGAGCTGGTAGCACCTCTTTCCTTCCAACGTCTGCTGACTTTTGCAGACTATATTATGTTAAAAATCTGAAATTTCTTTGGACAACTTAAAGTACAGCCTCTATGTAAATTTAGATTCAGGTGACATTTGCAGAATCACAGTAACTGTAGAGTGCTGAAAGGAAGGAAGGTGTCCTTTGCTAAAGTATGCTTGCTTAAATTGATGAGGCCAGAACCATGCTTAGTACCACATCTGAAGTTACAACTGAGATGAATTTGACCCACTGTATTTTCACAAATATCTTTCCCTCTAGATTTATGAAGCAAAAATATCAGTGGTGTTTTCGCTTGTTTGCTTGATATTTCTTTTTACTTCTGTACCTGGCCCAGCTTTCATACCTTCATCTTCAGAGGAGCTAATCCTCGGTCACAGCAGGGCATTCAGCATGACACACATAGAAACCTGATTGTTGAAGAAAGATCACCGCTTCTCACATTCAGGAGACTTCCCGTGATGGGCCTCTCAGAGTCTGAAGTGAAAGGTAGTGATGGAGGACGGGAGCTGAGGTCAAATGAACAGGGTTATGCTGACTGTGCGTAGCTCTGCCTGACCAGTTTCGTTCTTGTGAGAAACAAGAATGTTTTGTTAGTGGCTGTATAGAAACTGCAGTCAACCAGACATTGGCAACAGTAGCATAGCAACAGGGTGCTGGACCTAACCTTTCATTCTGATGGAGCTGGAGAAAATAAGGAGTGGGTGGAATTTGTAACCAAATGCATGCTGCTGTAGATTTGGGTAGGTAACCTCATCTGACATCATGTTTTTGGTGAAGTCTGTCTTGAGATGGCCTCTGAAGCTCTGGAAGTTTCCGTTGCCTGGATTTAATTTGTCTTCAGGTCACCCTGAATCTTTCATGTAGGCAGATTGGGGGAGGCAATATGGGACACTTTGGGTGACGTTTGCTGACAATAGTTTCTTCAGTTTACCATAAAATACTTTGCAAAAGCCACAACTCAAAACTAAAAATAATAAAATGCTGAGAAGAGCCAGAAATCAGACACTATGGGAGTCAAGTTTCTCATCTACTGAAAGCAAAGCAGAGCACATGAAAAAATTCAAATTAGCTTTTCAGTGGCTTTCTGAAGTATTGAGAATTGTGAAGTTAGGGCACCTGCAATCTCAGCAGGCTTGGGCAGGCTGCTCTGATGCGTCTTCCCACACATACTTGCTCTTTTAATGAGACATGGCTATCATATGAGATAGATAAACTTTCATTTGCAGCATGGATATTCCCCCAGTCTGGACAGAGAAAGATGTATGGTGTAGGAGAAAACGAAGAAGGGCTCATTTTGCAATGGAAATACAGAAAAATTCAGAAACTGAATTTAAGCAGTCAGGCTTCCTGGGTGCATTCAGAAAGACCAGACTCCTTGGAGAGCTGCTTACTGTTTACTTCCCTCTCTTCACTACTGCTCTCCATGGTCATCTGTCTTGAAACTGTGTTTAAAGAGCATTGTGTGTGGACCTGTCCACCCTTCAGTGGTTTTAGTTCTTTCCTGTCTACTCATACTGAAACCCTTGAGGGAATCAGTACTTCTTCATAAGAAGAGTGGTGGAGGGGGAAGATAAACCCATACATTCCTGGGCTCCTGGCTTGTCTCGTGTTTGTAGTAGCTACGTGAATAGTGTTGTGTGGAAAGCAATATGGGACTAAACACCTCAGCCCCATGGGCCTCTGGGATACCTCAGCTGGTTTTCCAAGTGGGGTTGAACACAGTTTTGCAGGATATGTTAATGATGGTTGTCATGGGGATACAACTGAAAATAAATATGAAATCAAAGAGCTGCAGGATATGATCTACTGTCACTATTTGTCTTTGTTGTTTTTTTTTCCCCACATTTACTGCATTTAAATTGGTCCCCACTCCAGGAACTTTGCCAGGAGCTGTATAATTTCAGTCTTTTAAAACAGAAACCTTTCACCTTTGAGTTCTAGTAACCACTTGAGTGTGTGATACAGCCATTGACGTCGGCCAATTGTGCTGAGAGCTTCAGGGACCCCTGGTCATTATGTTTCATAAATATATTCTTTTTTTCTGCACTGAAAAAATGTGTTGTTTTTTTTCCTTTTTGTCCCAAGAATTTGGAGAGAGAATTTTTATTGTTGAAATTATTTTTCTGCAATGAAGCATAGCAAAAGGTGTAGCTTTGTATGTCAGGCTAATATGTAAAAAACCACAAGATGTAACAGCTTTGTCTTTTTAACATCCTGATTAAATAGGAAACAGGTCAAGGTTCTTTTAATCTTAGCTTTAGGGCTATTTTACTGCACTGAAATAAAATCCTAAGGAAGCTTGAGTGAAATGTGTGAGTTAAATAACAGCATACTTAAAATCCCATTAAAGATAACATTTTGGATGAAAGTAAATATTTCGGACTTCTTTGCACTTTCAATGTTTTAAAATGTCATTTTTATCCCAAGGATGACCAAGAAGGTGGTTTCCACTTGTTTTGTTCCAAACGTGTGTTAGGAATTCTACTTTCTGACTGTAATGACACATGTAAGGTGTCATTACCTCAAAACGTCTGTTTTGAGGTTTGTCTCTGGTGTTTGTTCTGGTCTTGGGAAGCGAATGGGAATTTTGGTGTTCTTCATGCACTTGGTCTAGTAAGTGACCATTCTTTGTGATACAGAAAAACAGGACAGTATGTTCTTTATCTTCAGTGCAGTGTAGCACATGAATAGAGCCCTCATTTCTTCACCGTTACTCTTTCACACATATCACTGTATATTCACTTCTTCACTGTATCCTTGCTGCTATTGCAAGATCTGGGGGGGAAATAATATCTAAAGATCTGATTGATTGAAAGACATACATTAAAAAAAAGCCAAACCAATCTCCCCCCCACTTTTTCTTTAAAATCTTGTATTTTTTTTTCTTTAACCCTGTAACCTTTTTTCTTTAGTTTATTATTCCTTTATCTTCATGAAGTTAGCCTTACTAAATTCTGATCTGTGGAATGGAACCAAAAGCTCTTCAAGACAGGCACTAAACAAAAGTGGCAGATTCACTATAAAAAATAAGCACTTTTCTGTACAAATTAATTAAACCACATTGCAAAATCAAAGCTTTTTCCTGCCCAGATGCTGATGATCATTGTTCCCTCTGTACTGAAAGACAATGTCAAAAAAAGCCATAAGCAAACAAAAAAACAACCCACCTTCCACTGCTTTTGTGGTCCTACAGCACACTAAACTGTTAGCTGGTGAAGATGTAAAATATAAACCTCTGATATTAATATTTAGTGCATGTCAGCTGGAGAATTTATTGTTATACTGTGGTTTACCTTATGCAAAAGAGCAGATATGCAGAGGTACAGGGAAGCCATTCAGTGAAATATCCATTCTGTACCCATATTTTACTTCTCAGAGATTTATACTTTCAAGCATTAAAGCTCAAAGACCTGTCTTGATGAACACCTTTTTATAGTCTTTTCATAGTCATGCATAATGTAACTTCAGATGCTGTCAGTCATCTCCATTTATCCTCTGTCTTTGTAATTGTTGTGTATATTTTACCTGCTTTAACTCAGTGTGCATTTTCAGAATTGTAATGTGGCCAGGGAAAGGGCTGGGAGCCACAAAGAATTGATTCAGGAGTGAATGTTTTCTACATTTTGAAAAGTACTTTTTTATTTGTTTTGTTGGTAGATTTTTTATGACATTATATGCTTCAGACTTTTGTCTACATTATTGCTCCTCTTAGGAGCAGTCCTAGTCTCTTGTGGCTGATGAGGTGAATGTAGATAGATGTAGTAAAAGAAGGTGTTTCAGCTGTAGGCAGCAAGAACAGGGATTTGAGGCCAACAAATAACTTCAGGATTTCTGATTCTGCTCTGACAGAGTCTAGCTGACAAGGAGCAGAGATGTTACTGTTTTGTTTTCCATATGTTCACAGTACTTGGCTGGTCTCTTTGTTGAAACATATTGTGTGATTATGGATGCAAAGGAGTTGGATTCCTTTACCTCTCTGTTGCTTTTAGTCCCGGTTTGATCCAAACCTAAATTTTGCCTTTGATGATTTCAAACTCTGGACTTGACTTACGGCTTAATTATGCTCTAGCTAAAAACAAAACAAAACAAAACAAAAAAAATCCCAACTCAGTGATTAGGAGGTGGGGGAATCTACCTCAAGACTATCGTATGAGTTGAGGATGCTTCCTTCGTCAGGTATTGATATTATAAATATTGATATTTAGACATGTACAATAAATCCCATTTTCACACTGTTACTTACCCAGACAGGAGTGTGGTGACTTTCTAGCATCCAGGACTTGCAGAAAGAGTAGCTGATGTAGGAATAGTTCTTTTCCCAAATATCAGCTAAAACATTGGGTGTTAATATATCCCCATGGTGATGAGAATGTATTTTTATAGTATAAAAAAGCTGTCAAAAACAAGCACTTATGTTAAATAACATTGAGCATTGGAGTCTGGTAGTTCACCAAACGGTTGATCTGACTTTATTTATTTATTTAATGCAGGCTGAAAAAGCAGAAGGATTTATCAGACTTCCAGACTTCAGTGTGGACAGAGCCACAGAGTGCAAAAAAAAGCAGTAAGTTTATCTGTCAGCACTAGTTTTGCATGATTTTTTACATTGTTGCAAAGTACTGAATTTCAGTAGCGCCTAACAATGAAACCGTGGGGAGCTCTTCTGTGTTGTATAAATAATGAGGTATTGAACGTGTTACTGAAAGAAAATCATATAGCAAATATGCTTTTGAAAATTCTCTGGCAGATGTGTTCTATTAAAACTGCAACTAAAAAGTAAATTAGTGTGCCAAATTTTGTTTTATTATTATTTATTCTTCTTTGTTAGCTGCTCATGAATAAATGACAATCTATTTTACATGCCTTCTCCTGGATGGGGAGTTCAACAATGATGCAAGTAATGACATTTCCCTTTCAGTCAGGACTCTTCCTTAGACTGCTGTGGTGCAACCTTGGGCTGTACTTGAAGTCTCAGCTTGTGCAGAGAGTGAAAACTTTGTTTAGCAGTGTGCACAACTTAAAACATTCCCTCCAAAACCCATGTGCAGCACTGACTTCCAGCTGCTTATGAGTACACCTGAAGACTTTGGAGAGGTGCTGCTGCTGTCCAAAGTTATAAAGCTCAGCATAGTTGTTATTCTGTCCCTTGAGAAAGCCTACTTTGTTCTGGTCATGCACTGTGCTTAGCTGTATGAGTTCCTGAGATTAAATGTGGGTTTGAGTCCTCCAAGGAAAGCGGGCAACAGTTTGAATATGAGGAGCTTCATTTTGTTTTGTCAGAAGAAAGGTGGTTGAATCACAAAACACAAGACCAGGAGAAAATATTTCCCTTCACTTCTGTAGCTGTTGGCTGTCCACAACTGGAAGGAAAACAGATTTGTCACTTTTGGGTTATGGGGTAAGTTAGGAGAGGACAGTGGGGACTGATCTGGGCTGCTTGGTCAGTTGGGGCCCAGTCAAATAGTGTGTGCTTCCACAGGGCAGAGTCATATCACAGGGAGCAAAAGAAGAAAGCCATATAGTCTCAGGCAGAGATGACATTTTACAAAAAATTGACTCTTGAAGGTCTTACTGATGGATATTTAAATAAAGCATGGTTTGATGCTGAGACCAATGCATCACACATGGCACATGTAATTCAAAAGTAGTATTTTGTTAATTAAGTGACATACCTATAGTCAGAACAGATCATTGACCACTGGAAATCTGCCAGTGAAAATAAGAAAAACTGAAGACTTATTCTGCATTCCTGGAATGTTTCAGTTGGCTGCTTCATTTTCCACTGACCTCCATCATCTTTTGTTACATTGTTGCTGACATTTTTTTTTTTAAAGTGGACACAACAGGAAGTCAGGAATCAGGAAGTCAGAGATCACTAATTTTACATACTACAATAAATAGTCAATTGGTTATATTAACTTTCAGTTGCTTGTGGCATCTCATATCTCTGTGGATCCTGCTGTCTTTCATTTGAGAGAGTCACTCTTGCACTTCAATAGAAGCTTGAGTGTTGTGACAAAAGGATACAAGGACTCATGGGATATGGGAATTTTGCTTCCTAAAGAAAAGAATTTTTTTTTTTTAATTTCTCCCAACATGTCTACTATGACAGTCATTGTATTCTTCCAAGTATGTTCAGTAGACAGAGAACTCTAAAGCAGTTGATATCACTGGGACAGCATATTTCCCTTTTTCTTTCCCCTTTCCTTGGGAGAGGCAGCTTCAAAACACTGTTAGTATATTGGAACAACATGTAAGAGGTGTATGTTCGTCCATATTTAAGGTGAAAATGTTTTTTCTAAGTTGGTGCTTCCCTCTCAAGGCAGTGTTAAGAACAAGGACACTGGACCAGACCGAAGCAGTCTGAGCTGGTATCCTGCCTTCTGAAGTGGCCCAAAGCAGGTGTCTAGCAAAGATTAAAGTGGAGGAAAAAAGCATATAATGCTATTTCCTTAAAATGCTCCTTCAAACTCCAAACAATTTACCAATTGGAAGCTTCCTGAGTCAGAATTTGGTCAGTGTATTTATTAACCATTGGTAATTTCCACCTGTTTGAATATAGATCATATAGCATTCATGGGGGCATCTGTAACATCCTGAGAAAGAGCTGCATGCATGTGAAGACACTACTTCCATTTTGCTTGTTTCAAATCTGCCACATAATTGCCTCTTTGGTGACTCCCAAAACTTGTAATGGAAAAGACAGCAAAGAGTCAGTCCCTGTTCATCTCCTGTATGCCACGTGAGATTTTATTGTATTTTAGCTCCGTTGTTTTTACCATTAGTTCTCTGTGCTGTGGGATCTTAGCTTGATTAATCATGCACAGAGTATGTTCTATACCATGGGTCATCCCTGACACTTTCTCTGAACCTCTCTCAAGTTTATTTTACTTTTCTGAATTGGGATATATATTCAAGATGTGGGCAAATGACAGACATAGGGAGTGATACACAGACATAACGAAGGTCTTTGTTTCATTCATTATTCCTTCATTTTTAATTCCTTTATTTTATACCCTCTGAATACTGTGTGGCCTAGGAAATGAGCTAAAAATAATCTTGAATTTTAAGGAAATAACTGTATGGATGGATAAGCTGATCTGGATTAATATAGTGAAGTGAATAAATATTTAAAAGATTTAAAATAATTCATTCACCAGTTTTTTCTTATGTAAATCAGTTTTCTTCATCTCTCTCTCTCTCTCTCTCTTTTTTTTTTTTTTCCCATAAAGTGCTATTAAGATCAGCCACCCACAGATCAAGACATTTTATTTTGCAGCAGAAAATGTTCTGGAAATGAACACGTAAGTAAGGAATCACTGGCCTTGTTTTATCCTGTCTCAGATCTGAGAACACTCTGAAAGTTCTTTCACTCTTAAGAAGTTGATGAAGGCGTTTGAGGTATTACTAAGTCTGTTTTGTTTTCTCATCACTAAATAGAAGGAAAATACTGTTATTTATTCACAAATGAAAATTGAAATCAGATTCTCATTATTAATATAATTTGGTACCAGTCTTCTGAATGTTTGAACACATAAATCCCTTCTCATTAGAGATGCAAAGGTTTTCTAGCAAGTTCATCACCTTGGGAGAAGCAAAGGAAGAAAGTAAAGAGAAGGAAAAGATTTATGTAGCTTTGCTCTAGAAATGATCTAGGGCTTGAATATAGTGTTGCTTGCTTTCAGAATAACATGCCAATTGACAAGGAGGGTTACAAGGATATAAGGGGTTTTTTTTGTCTTTTTTTTTAATCAAAGGAAGCATTTTAAGCATTTATGTCACTGCCAAACTATGTTGTTGTTAAACAACCCTCAAATTAGGCATTTTCTTTCCACAAATGTCTGTAGGAACAACAATTCATTCATGCAGTTTTTAATGCAAGAAATAAAAATGGGTACTAATGCTGCCATTTTAGAAACTATTGAGCTATCAGAAGTAGATATTGCTTGCTATTGATCCAGTTTGGACTGATTTATATACATCTCACGGCTTCTTTGTATTTATTAATTCAGAATGTAGTCTGTTCACCATGTTATTTCATTAAATAGCCAAAATTCAGATACAAAGCAGTATAATTTAAATAGAAAGAGAGCTCTTGTGATAGATAGGTCATGATTTTAGTCATGGCTGTATTGATGACCTTTGTGAGATTCTTCATAATGTGTTAACTGTTCTTCCCAAGAGACCTCATAGCTATTCAGCACAACAGAAATGAGAGATGTTGAGAGAATGTGAGACCTTCAAAAATGACTGTAGAAACAGACATTCACTACAGTAGTGTACGTGAATAGATATTGACACATAAATCTGTACTCTGTAGATAAATACACGTAAATATAGGTGTAAGGATGTGCTGCCCTTTGCAACTTGGAGAAGCTCAGAGCATGCTCTTGAGGATATAACCACTTATTTCTGTATGGCTGCATTTCCTACCAGAACTACTCAACACAGTGAGAGGCAGGTGGGCTGAGGAGGACTGAAAACAAGGGGCTGCTGGCCAGAAGTACTTCTGCAGAGAAACTGATTGAGAGAGAAGTGGGAAGGATGTAAGGGAAAGAAAAGAAAAACAGTAGAGGTAATGGAGGACATGTGAGTGTTAACAGCCACTTTGGAGCCCAGCTGGAAATTGTCAGTGTCTTAATGACATTTTGGAAATGTTTAGTCTCATGTAAGTGAGTGATTTAAATCTACACAGGTGTCCCATCTCTTATGCCCCCAGAATGATTTTCTTCAAACTGCACTTCTAGAGTAAATTTCATATTGGCTTAAAGCTAAGTAGCCTAGCACTTGAGCAGCTTGTACTACACTGTGCTAGTCCTAATTCCTCACTGTTGTAACTGATGATGTTTTCTTTGGCAAAGTATAATATACATGGATTTAATACATAAAGTACACGCATACTCACGCATATGTCAAAACAGACTAAAAGACATCTGTTCACTTGGCTCCAGTCCCACACATACATATGCGTGTGAGTGGTTCCACTGAAGTCACTGGGGCATTTGTGTGTGTCAAGTTACTTGTGTGCATAAATGCTTGGTAGATCATGACCTTTTGCAACTCTCCATCCACATACATCTATTAAGTCACAGTGGGTTTATTAATTTAGTCATTTACTTCATTAATTTAGCATATATTTGTCATGGTAATACAAACATGAAAAGAAAATTTGTGCTGGCAAGCTCCATGCACTTACCTGGTCAAATGTACACAATTACTAGTGGTCTGTCTGACCTTGCTCTTACTGAAATCTTGTATTTGTTAGCAACATTTTTCTTATGTTTACATTAAAAAAAACCAACATTATTACAATTTTCTAATAGAAGAAAGTCATTAATCCAATCTTATGGAAATTTCATTTTTTTTTTTTGATTTTTCATGCAGCTTTATTGCACATGACAGTCTAAAAATCCAGTTACATTGCCATTGATCTAAACAACAAATTTCCCAATATCCCAATGCTTCAGTATAATCAAGATCCAACACTATGTTTTCTCCAAATCAAAAATCTTAATTTTTGCCCTTCTTACATTCTATATTTAGACTTTGAGTTTCAGTCTGAAGGGCTTGAACTTTGTTAGTTGTTACTTTATTAAAACCTGGATAGATCTGAATGACTTAGAAGTAAACACAGTGTACAAAAGGTATATCCAGGGATTGTTGCTAGCACTGAAAAAGTGCAGCTGCCTAAAAAGAGAAATAAAAAAACTTAATCACTTAAAGCAACACAGGAAGTAAGACTTACTAAAAGCAAAAGTACATAGGGAGTTGAAGAAAGCAGAATATGATGGTCAGAAAGTCTACTTTTAAATTGCTTAGATTGTTAGGCTGTGCAGTGATAACTTTGGCCAGGGCAGCTGACATCATCTTCTATGGCTCCTATGCCTTTTGCTTCACCTTGGGTGGAGGATAACACCACAACAGTGGCAGTAAGCCATTGATGATGTATTATAGCACTAACAGTTTTCATTTACCTTCCAGAAATGCAACTCTTTGGTGTTTGGTAGTGGTTTTTTTCAAGATTGGGAAGAGAAAATGTCGCAAGCAACTAATCCTGCTCACCATGTGCAGTCTGAGAAGGCCACATGGGCTGTAAAACAGGACTATAAACAGCTTGCTGTAGTACCTGATTGATACTGGTTCAGAAATCCATGCAGAGAAAAAAAAAAGTTCTTGGTAGTCTATTACATATTACAAGGCGGGCCTGTGAGCTGCTCAGTGCATTTCTCCTTCTATTGTCCACTTAATCCTCCACAGTTGTTGAAAGGAATGGTAATGTTAGCACTCAAGTAACAGACATCTTCATAGAAAATACTCTGAAATACAGAACGAAACTCTGACATTCAGAATTTAGGTTAATGAAAATACATGCACTACACACCTGAATGGTGAGAAACAGTCCAAACAGCATGCAAGTATCGCTAACATTTCCCTCTCCTTCAAACACAGGTGGCTGAGCAAGCTGGGGATGGCTGTAGACCCTCAGGCATCCAATGGGAAGAGTGAAGAAGGTATGTTTCTAATGATGGTTTTTGTGTGTACATAATGTCCTGATGTGTTATGTGTGTACATAATGTCCTGAACAGTTTCTAATGGGCCAATTTTTTGTTAGATCTTTTTTCTTTTGTCGCTTTGAGCCTGTCCACCTATGGACCCCAGCAACACACCACACTGACACAGCTCAGAGTAGCCATAGAAACACTGGTGAGACACAGCGTCCCTCAAAGGGACTCACTGATCTTAAGTTGTGTTGGCAGACTTAAGAGTTATAAAACCTGACTCAAAATAAGAGAGCCAACTAATATTAATAAAACCAAAAAATGGCACACATGTTTTGTTGCAGGTGCTCCAGCATCCCAAATGAGAGGGACCTGGAAACCCACTAACATACTTGTGTGGATGTGCCCTTGCAGAGGCACTACCATTACCCATAGCCACTTTTATGCTCCCAGCAACCTGATTCTCCTCTCTGTGTCACATACCATAACGCTTCAGGAGGGTCTTTAGTGCATCAGAAACAGCTGTTACCAAGAATCACTGAAGAACACATTGTTAACAGAGCCTTAGAATTTGATATGGGACACACAGCCAGTCTCAGTCATAGAATCATCAAGGTTGGAAAAGAACTCCAAGATCATCTAGTCCAACCGTACACCTACCACCAAGACTACCTGCTAAACCATGTCCCTCAGTTTCACATTCTGACATACCTTGAACAACCCCAGGGACGGTGACTCTGCCACCTCCCTGGTGGTTCCAGTTCCAGTACCTGACAACTCTCTTGGAGAAGTTTTTTCTAATATCTATCCTGAACCTCCCCTGGTGCAATTTGAGGCCATTCCCTCTAGTCCTATCACTAGCTACCCAGGAAAAGAGGCCAACCCTCACCTCACCACAGCCTCCTTTCATGTAGCTGTAGAGTGCAGTAAGGNCAGCAATCCAGCCTGTCCAGATCTTTCTGTAGGGCCTTCCTACCCTCAGGCAGATCAACACTGCTCCCAACTTGGTGTCATCTGCAAACTTACTGAGGGTGCGCTCAATACCCTCACCCAGTTCATCAATAAAGATATTAAACAGGATAGGCCCCAATACTGACCTCTGGGGAGCACCACTTGTGATCAGATGCCAGCTGCATTTAACTCCATTCACCACCACTCCCTGGGCTTGGCCCTCTGGCCAATTTTTTACCCAGCAAAGTGTGAACCTGTCCATGCCTTGGTCTGCCAGTTTCCCCAGGAGAATACTGTGGGAGACAGTGTCAAAGGCTTTGCTAAAGTAGGTAGACTACGTAAACAGCCTTTCCCCCATCCACGAATCTGGTCACCTGGTCATAGAAGGAGATGAAGTTGGCCAAGCAGGACCTTCCTTTCATGAACCCATGCTGGCTTGGCCTCGTATGCTGGTTGTCCCACACATGCCATGTGATCTCACTCAAGATGATCTGTTCCATAACTGTGCCTGGCACCAAAGTCAAGCTGACAGGCCTGTAGTTCCCTGAATGCTAAGCCCTCAATGCTAAGATGTGCCAGCTGGTATTTTCAGTAAATAGAACTACATCTATGCTATTAGAAATCCTATGGTTCTGCATACAGTATTGGGAGAAAGTTTCATTTTGTTGACATCTTAGAAACCTCTCTCCAAAGTATAAAATTGTTCTCTCTCAACTTTTTTTCTCCTCACACCATGGATATTATTACCCTAAAATCACATGCTGAAAAGAAACTGTGCCAGCAGTAATTTAATTAGAAGATATGGTAATTACAGCTGATTTGATAATAGTATGGGTCTAAAAGGCTGGAATTTGCTGGGAGATTTAGCAGAGGGAAGTGTTCTGTTCCAGTGCTTACAGTGAGGCTCTGGGAATAGAATCCAGCAACTTACTGCCTCCCCTTCTTGCGTCTCCTTTTATCAATGATTAGCACTTCATGTAATTCACTGTCAAAAAGTATCTGAGAAGTTCTGGAAAAGACCTCCCTCTGCTACACATGTAATTAAATAATGTGACTGCCTCCCTGTCACCTCTCAAGATATACTGGGGCTCTGTCAGCTTGCTTTTCACTAGTGGTGTGTATAGTCCTAGAGTACTGTGTCTACTTTTATAGCTAGCTCTGTATGTGTACCGCTGTGCCATGTGGCAGGCCAAGTTACCGCATGGTGACAATCCTCCTGAGGGTGCCTTATGGTTTCCAAAGCACCATGTGAACAATCTGTTTTTTGCAGAATCACAGCCAAAAATCCAATGCCCATTGCCAGCTCTAGGACAGTTTGCTGGTTATAGAGATTGAGGGACAGCATCTGCTGTATGCAACAGGTCTCTGTAAATTATGTCACAGTTTCATTTAAAAGCTGTAAAGGGAGAAAAAAAGCATCCAATCTTTCTAGTAAAGCTATCTAGAGCAGTGCCACCTAGTGTTTCTAGCTATAGCAAGTTTTTAAAAAAGCAGAAGCAGAAGAAAAGGTAGCTATGAAGGAGCTATGCTCCTTTTGGTGGAGCAATACCAAAAGTAGGTTAATTTTCAGCATAGAAGGCACTGGTATGTTCCAGTCCACAATATGCTACTTGGGGAACTTTGGTGACCACAGCACTGTGAGGAATAAATGAATGTTGGTCTGACACCTTCTTTTTGCTCATTTTCCATGTCTGCCTCAGAATGCTACAGTGAAAGTGAACACGATGACCCAGAAATAACAGACACACCACCTCCCCCCTACATGGCCCAGCCACCACCTCCTCAGTTGGTAAGTGCTACTGTAATTAGCTTCTATTTGCTATCCAGCTAACACAAATCATTCTCCAGGTGGTAGGCCCCTGGCTAGTAACCAAAACCAGAGGCTGGAGACATTTGTTCTGTGTGTCTGTGAGATGTGGGTGCACTGACTGCTCCCCCTAACGTCTGCCATGTTATGGTTCTTGCAGTCATTATAGCCTACACTGCTGAGAGCCTCACACTGGCAAGAGCACATCCTTCAGATGAAGGCACATTTGCTTCATTTGAGAAGGGAAGGCTTTACTCTGACTCATACATGTGCTGTGTCTTTTCTTTTTGATGTTGTCAACACACTACTATGACATAGTTTTTCACAATACATGCATTTTTTTTAATCCAATCAAAAATCTTCTTTCTTTTTGCGACCCTGGTGGCATTGTACAACAGCATTTTATTTAGCTACTCAAGTGAGCTGTTCTTTAGACTGCTGAATTTGAGGATGCTTTTGTGGCAATGAGAGAAGTAAAAGGAACAAGGTCTCTTACAGGGATGAAGTCAATTCTTTTCCAGTGCCTCTGAAAAAGAGATTATAAAGAAGAAAACAGGCATTCTCCCAAAATCTGTGCTGCCTTGTCCAGAATATTCCCTCCTTCCAAGCTTCTTTCTATAAATTAGAATAATTAACATGAATTCTCATGTGCCTAATCAAATGTCCTCTCCTGTTTGTTAGCCACTTACTGCTCTGTTAACTTTACTATTGGTGCTCTTCACTGTGATCTCTTCTCTTCTTATATGAGCTTTAAGGTACAAGATTTACCTAATTCTGTATTTGGAAGTTAGTAATCCAGTTTGGGATGGCAACGAAGCTAAAATCCTGAGTTTGAGCCTTTCCTTATCCCAGCTGAAACTTAAATCTAGGGATAGTCAGTAATATACTCATTACCAAATTATATCTTACTGCATCTCATGGATGAATAAAAAATGCAACAACTACCTTGTTGGTGTGGTAGAGGTTCTTGCACTGACACCTTTAAATGACATCCAGTGGTTGGGTTGGTCATACAGGCAGCAGGGGCAAATCTAAAAAATATAGATGAGCTGGAGAAGCTTGCATGACCACAGAATAATAAATGCACAGAGCTGCCTGTCTGGCAATCTTTAGCTAGCTCACATAAAGCTAGGAGTTGATGTCATACCACCACCTACTTGCCCTGTCTGTTTCAGTCAGAGAAGGCAGTCTTCACTTCCTCTCCTAAAACAGTTGTGCAGCATTAATCACTGTAAAACAGCCCACCTGGCACTCAAGGGATACGTGGTGTTCACTGCTCTATAAAATAGGATTCTTTATTGCCTGTATTAATTGAAAGTTAAACGTGGCTGAGTGGCTATAAATATTGGAGAAAATAGGAACCTTGACAATATGTCTCCAAGAGTTATTCTGGGTTGAAGGCCTATAATGAAGCATCTTGAATTTTATACCTTCTTGGCTTGCCTTCAAGAAGCACTAGATGTCTTTCCCATCTGCTCACCTCAGAGTGAACACCAGCATTTTTCCAGATTATGAGCTTTAAGCAGGTGCTATTTTTTAGTTTACTGTTTTTCTGGCTTCCTGCTGCTTGTCAGCCTGTTGCTGCAGAGGAGATCTCCGGTTGTCTTCCTCCCATATGCTCTTCTTGAGAGCTGGCCTCAGTGGGTTAGGAGAGGACATGTGGAAGGCAGGCAATGGTGCAGGTGCTTGAGGGGTCAATTTCCTCAGCCTTTCCTCTTGAAGGTCATCTTCTCTCCAGCCTCTATGTCTAGCTGCTGATTTCTCTTCTCCTCACCCCTATCTTAAAAACTCTACCCCCATGGACGAAGGTCAGTATCTCCTCGACAAATTAGTCAACTTTTCACCCCAAGGGGTGGCCCCTGGAAAAAGCTCCAGCTGCTAGTGTTCTGCCTTATGCTCATGTGGTGAGTAGGAAGCCAGTAGGCACTGACAGGGACACATTTGACTACAAATCAGAGTCCTCTATTAAATACTCAATTTATCCCCCACCCCCAGACAGTTAATGCAGGAAGGAAACCCCTGGAAAGACTATGGAAGCACTGCACTTACTGGGAAATAAATTCTAGAAGCTCTTGGTTGTTTCAGGGAAGACTGGTTAAATGTTGCTTTCTGCCTGTTGATTGACTGTGGCGTTTTTGATCAAAACTATGCAGTCCTGAATGTGTGATAAGTTTGAGTTGATGCTCTGAGTGTACACTTTGTTTGGGAGGCCTGCTTGAATCTTTTCAGTTTGCTACTGGAAGAGACGCATCTCCTGGTCTGGAAACTCCGAGCAGTATCATGAATGCTACAGGCTCTTGTCTGGGGATTCTCTTTTTCTTTCTCTAAGTTGTAATTCTGCCTTCCAAGTGCCAAAGGCATTTTTCAAAACAAGAATTAGAAGCTATGGACATTTTGGAAAATCAAACCCATTCTGTCTTGAGTAGAAAGGCCTCCAAACTTGAGGTCAACTCCAGATTGGAACCTGCTGGTCTGGAAACTAACAGCCACCCAGGTACAGGCTATGTTACATTTTAGAGTAGCAAACATTTTGCTGTGCTTCTTGAACAAAGCTTCAGTTGCTGTTCAGTTCTCTACTGACGCAAAGTGTTTTGAAACTTTTTTGAAACTTAAAAAGCAAAAGTAGTGTTCATGAGCCTTCTATGTTTCTAAGTGCTTGTGGGTATTGTGGAAGAAATAAGCAAGGAAAGAACAAATAAATTTTAAAGTCTATAGGACAAAAGCTTAACTTACCATCTGCATTAATTTCTCCACATGTGAATGGCTCAAAAATTAGCAGTTATTTTGGTATAATAGATTGCAGCAATTCCAGAATAGTAGTTGAAGTGTTTCATGGTCATATTTTTTTCTCCAAATAAGTAGCTACAGACTCATTGATCTCTAGTGGAATCCTTATGATCTGCTATCTTAAGCATCTGCTTTTTAAAATGTTCCCAAATAGAGATTTATTGTTATGTGGATGGTTGCAAAACTTCCAAAGGAACCACTCTGGTAACTTAGGTAAACACTTGTCATGCCAAGAAAAAAACATATACACATGCACAGAGAAAAAGAAATACATTCTGGCAGTCTGTTTTATTCTCACACAAATTTTTTGTTTAACAAAAAATAAAAGCAAAAATATACAACAGATATAAGAAATTCCACTCGGTTAGGAACACTTTTCATTTCAGCAGCACTTTCTTTTGCATGGAAGAATGCCAGAAAAAGAGGTGAGATCTGAAATCTTCCTCTCAAGTCTTTAAATATCTGAAATTAGACAGACCATCAACAGCATGTGAGCAACAGGTTTTACTTTTTGATTGTTCTATTTGACTGTTCAAACACTTCAATAATTTGTCTTTTCAGTATGAACTCTGAGACAGATGAACAGATCAC
Source organism: Penelope pileata (assembly GCA_013396635.1). Lineage (NCBI taxonomy): Eukaryota > Metazoa > Chordata > Aves > Galliformes > Cracidae > Penelope > Penelope pileata. Next base: position 152,005 of record WBMW01001880.1, on the reverse strand, counting down.
CTGTTCGAAGGGCATTTTTGTTACTCATACGTGTAGTTCAAGGCAGCGTTTCCTTGTCCTTTACTTTAGCATGAATTTGTGAAGGTTTCCTTTTTAAAATCAAATACGCACTGAAAACACTATGTTGCACTTACTGTAATAGAGATGTAAATAAGGTCTGGTCCTGTGAAGTTTACGACAGTCTGGAAGAATAACTTTGAAAATTTACAAAAATGAAGAAAGCACTGCAAACAAATGGAGACCCACACTCTCCTCATCTTATGAATGGGTTAGTAGCCACATGAGACTGCTAGATTAGAAGCACAAGGAAGCAATCTTACTTGCATTTCTTAATGTAAAAAGGAAGTAGTAAATATTACAGAAACATTGAATTGCAGAATTTTGTATAGCATAATACAGAAATGATCACTCTTGGTTTGTTTTATATGAATGCATTTTCTTTCTGGTTTATCACAGGTATTAATAGGTATTTTATATATATATTTAATATTTAATAGGTATTCCAGGCTAGTTCCTTTATTGTGTTTGCAGCTTGTTTGGGTTTCCCTAGCAACACCGTTTCAGTAATTATCAGTACTTCCAGTTTAGTTATCATCCTTTTAATACTTACAGAGATTTATTTTACATACGTATTGAGAATATAAACTTGTCAGAACTGTAGTCCATTAAGTCCTGCATTCTGATTCTGACTCTGGCCAGTAGTGGATGATTTGCAAAAGGAATAAACTTCTGCAGTAGCAGATACAAGACATTTGTCTTTTGTATTATTCCTCCTAGTGGCTTCTGCTAAGGATTGCAGTCTGAAGCTTTATCTCCTCATGCCTTCAACTGCTTTGTTTGTTACTGTTATTTGGTCTTCTGTGTATTTGTATGTATGCTCTTGTCACCAGTACGTATCAGTTTTCTTGGCTTGGTGAATATTTAGTCCCTAGAATGGACTGAGTGAAATGGCTGCTTGTGTTGTCTATCTGTGATTATGGCATTGATGAATTTATTGAACACATCAAGACAGCTTCATATTCAATGGCCAATTCAGGATTTCTCTTCAGAACTCTTGATTAGAGAAAAAAAGTGAATGGAAACAAAAGAATGAAAATGACGCTGAGACATAGAAGGCTGCATTCAGCATGGTATTTTTGTATAGTTTTGTTGTTTCTAAGCCTTGACAAGTCTTTATCTGTTTTACCGCTGGCTTCCTTGTGACATGGTTTCTGAAGTTACTGCTCTGTGAGAGATTGCTTGCCTTACCTCAGAATAGTTTGGATAGATAATCATATTATGACAGTTTATGCTTAGCTGTCATTTCAGTTGCATATCTATAAGGTGTAGAGCCTAGGAACAGGAATAACTTGGAATAACTTTTTGTTTCTCATTTGTTTCTGGAAAGCAGGATCAGCAGAAGTCCTCTTTGACATCGACTCTGTCAAGTGAAGCATCTTGTTCTCTCTCCTCTCCTGAAAGCACTTTCAACTCCCAAGAATCATCATCTTCCTTGACGTCCAAAGTGGTTTGTTCTGAGAGGCAGTCCTGGCTTGACCTCGTTAACAGCTCTGCCATGGAAGACGGTGATCAGCCTTTAACTTTCTGTGTACAGATTCGGTCTGATGAGCAGCCAGAAGTAGACTGTGGAGAAGCAGCAGAAAGCCAGGTCTTGTCCAGTGGTGGATCTCAAAACACTTTTTTAGGTCCGGATACACATTGCCTAACTGTGCCAGATGCTACAGGACAGAAATCACTAGCCAAAGGTGAGATAATGAGAGAGGAGATTTGGCCTGCAGAACCATACAATGTGGAAGTTCAGCGTTCTCCTCATCTTCTTTTCCCCTCCCTTCCTTCACATTATTTACTGAAGAGTTTTGCAATGTCATATTGTTTATAACAAACATTTTGTTTATTGTGCCTTAAATATGCAACCTGCTAATAAGTACACTTAGAATTTTTCTCAAATTCTACCTATATGTTAAGATCATAGCCTTTGTATAAAATCCTGACATAGATGTATTTTTATTATCTTCATTTATTTCAGTGTAGCTGTCGTTTATTAGCTAGAATTGAATCCAAATCTTAAGACAGCTTCGTGACATAACTTTAGAATCACAATTGGTCTCACAAAGGTGGAATTTCGATTGTCACAAAGTTGACACCCTAAGCAAAATGCTAGAAATAAGAAATGGTGAATGCTGGGTTAGATCAACCCACCTTCAAAAATGTCAGTAGTTGTGTTTACTTGCTCTGTGTATGCTTTATTCATTTAATTGAACTTCATTGTAAACAAGAGGAAACAAATGCAAACCTGAATCAAAAAGTCCTTAAGGACTGGATTTTGTTGAAATATACAGGTATTGGCATAAGTATCCTGCTATTGAGATGTACTGTTAATTTAAAAAAA
>WBMW01001880.1:126536-149585 GCA_013396635.1 Penelope pileata | reverse complement strand
AAAAAAAAAAAAAAAGGCATACAGCATCAACATTTGGTAGTTGTTACTGTTAATACAGCCATAGTAAGACAATAAGAGCAGAGAAATTTCTTGCATACAACATGCTGAAATGAGAAGATGCTCAGTCCACTACCCAGAGAGGTAATACATAAGGAAAGAATGTTTCTGTGCACTGGTTCTACCCACGATTTGAAATCCTTGTAAGGGATTTAATGTATTCTATTGCAGAGAGAGCAGTATTGTCTCAGTCCAGTGCAAAACAAAGATGCATCCAAAAACTTATGCTGAAGGAAACGAAAAGGTGAAAACAAATGGCACTGGACACAGGGAATTTAGGATTTTTATTCTGTAAGTGAACAGAAAACTGAGAGCTGAATCACATAAAAGATAGTGTAAGGCACATCGGTTGCATTGTCACTCTTCCATTTGTTTTACAAATATCAACAGTTAGCATGCCTTTATTTTGTTATGTGATTTTCTGAGCTTACAAAAAAAAGTCAAAAAAGGAGAAGCTTTAGACTAAGTGAAAATTAACTGCAGAGCATTTTGCACTCAGGCTCATTTTCCATAGAAAGCTAAGCTGCTCTGCTAGAGATTTCTGTGGCACTGAAAATCAGTAAGAAAACTGAGAGCGAGCATATGTCTTACTTCTATGTTGTTGAAGAAAGTGGATGTTTTGAAGGAGTTCCTGTGGAATCCAATTTCTGTAAGTCTTGTCATTGCAAGTACTAAAATGTCTGGGCACAGGTCCCTAGAAATAATTGTCATAAAGACATAGGAAATGTTCTGTAGTTTGACCTTCAGGGTTAAATTTGACCAACTAATGCCTTTGGGAAATACTCTTAGAATGGACTGAGAGAGACATGGGTTACATGGGATCCTATATTTAATTGCATTCAGGTGGATTATTGGAATGTAAGCCATGCAGAGTATGATGGCATGCAGATCCTGATGAGAAAGATTCAGTAGTTGCTCTTCAGAGGTATAAACTTCAACCTTTGTTTAGAATATGCTACTCTGATATTGTCAGCATTTCTGCAGTAATGCTCAGGCTAATGCTTTCTATCATAACTATAAGGTTGACAGGTACATTTATGGATGGTGACAGATATAGCTTGTGCATTCATAATCATTTAAAGCAGAATTGTATAGGCTCGTACAATGATATAGTAATACTTACCAATAAAACAGGATTAAAATGTAAATCAAGACACATTTTGGTATATTCCTTCCCTTTGCAAGGTGGTTTAATTGTCCAAAAATGTTTCCCGGGGAAACAAATTAATTCATTGTTCACTGCTAAGCTAATGGCTGGCCTGATCACAGAATACATCAGTTCTAACTGTGCTGCTAATCCACGATGGAATTCCAGAAACAGTTCATTTGAATGAGACAGTCACTATAGAAACTGTATAACTTAGTGAAGTTGCTATCTGCATCATAACTATTGTTGAGCAAGTAAGATGTATACCGTACATTCATTGTTCTTTTCTTTAGCACTAAACATGTTATGAGGTGGGAATGGAGAATGCTGGTGATTTTTTTTTCTCTTGTAATGGATGCTGAAGTACTAAATGAAATAATTTGCAAAGAGATTAATTAAGATATTTCAGTTTGGGAATGAGGTGGAAAAAAGGATTGATTAAAATAGCAATTCAGTTCCAAATGGAAATTACCATAAAGAACACAATTCCGGGTCTGTAGCTTCTTCCTCAAGAATTTCTCTCTCCAGCTTATTGATAAGGATACACACAAATACTATGAGATAATTTCAAATTGTGGGATAAAAGCTATGTGCAAAACCTCATGATTTACAGTGACTAGCAAGAACACCATTGTTATCCAATGTGGAACAAGAAGACATACCTCAATGATTTGCTACTGTAGTCCATCTTATTTGGTTTTCAATGTTTCTAAACAGTACATTGCTGGCAGCTTTTCATGTTTCAGTGTACATCCAGGAACTGGGTCCACCTTGCATTGGTGCATATTCTGGAAGTACATGTCCCATGCACATAAAGCTAAGCCTGCTGTTATCAGAACAACCCTACAGTCTTCGCTGCCCACAGGGCCTTCACATGTGTATATGCTCCTTTTGCTAATGAGAACAGAAAACCACCTGTCTTGCACTCTGCTTTGCAGCCTTGTTCTGCTTAGAAAAAAACCCTTGAGGAACTCTTGGCTGTAGGTGATAGCAGCTGAGAGCTGAGGGGAAATTTTTTCAAGAACTGAAGAGTGTTTCTGTTGGCAAAAGTCAGAAATGGAGGCTGATGTGAGAAAAGTTGTTACCTAGAAAGAAGAAATAGTAGCTGTGGCTTTGTGGGAAGAGCTTATCATGAAAATACAAGAAGAATAAAAAAAAGTTTAGTGATGAAATAAACAATGAAAGAAAAGTTTCTCAAAGAGGATAAATGGGTAAATTTCTTTAAGGGCAACAACAGATTCAGCTAAATTATCATATTTTTTCAATAAAAATTATTCAAAGATTTTTAAACAGATCTGCTAAGCAACTGTGTCTTGTATGAGGAAATGTGCCAAGTGATGTTTTGAAAAAAACTTTCCAGCAACTCTCAGTGTTGTGAACAGTCTCAGACTTAATGCTCTGCTCTGATTACTGGGGAGAGGTTACATACTAGAGGGTAGCACAAAAGTACAGAAAAGGAGAGTTTTCTCTTTCAAAGGCAAAGCAACCTTATATTTCCATTTAGTCAGTGGGAATATTTAATACTTCAACATTACAGCCTTTTTCATGTACAATGACAAAGGATTCAATGCTGACACAAAAAAGCTGATAGGTAAACAAGAAACAGTTAAGAATACAAGCAAGTATGTGACTACGTGCTCCACATCTAGAAGCCGGCCTTGCCCCATCCGGGATGGCTAGATGCACTCTGCAGCCAAACCCCATCTTGTGTGTTTCCTCTGGCAACTGTTGGAACAGAAAGTATCTGACCATGACCCAGCACCACCATCATCAAAAACAATCATAACAAAAGGAAGCTGTAGAAATTGAGAGGTTACTGAAAGTCAACAGTAATGTGTGTTTTTATTTATTTGGGTAACTTCTACTGTAGCAATAACATCCTTTTTCCTTGTGGTTCCTGAGGGTTTTATGATCTCAGTCACGTGAACTTAATGCATCTTAGCAAGAAAAATTTATGGTACCACTTCTGGTTTTTTTATTTTATTTTAGCTCATGGTAGCTGGTGAAAGAGCTGGTGTGTGCTGATATTTTGGGAAACCTGGAAAGCATTTTGCAAACAATTTGAATTTTAACAGGCTTGGTTTTTTGGAAAGAAGTTAGTTAAATAGGAGTTGGCTGTGGTCAATTCCTTCTTTTCTCAGAGCTGACATCCTTTTCCCCTCTTGAGTCTGCCTGTGCCAGTAATAGCCAGAACAGATCTTCTGGTTTACTCTGACCCCTTTGTTCCTTCTGCAAAAGTTACAGAAAATGCTGCATTGTGGCTGAGACTAGCCACGAAACATGCCTATACTAAGCATAACCGTGTGGAAGAGAATCCTATTTGAATGATTATTTTGCTTCTGATCAAAAAGGCTTTAGGAATCATGGTGAAAATTATGGTGTTACAATTTTCTAAACTTGGAAAAAGACCTACTTACTTGTGTTGTTTTGAGTTTAGTCACAGTTTGTTAAAAATGACATACCTCACCACTGAATTCACTATGCTGTTGTAGTCAAAAGCCTCTGACTCTTAGTGGTGATGTAATTTTCCTGTTGTTTCTCCCAGTCTCTCCTATCTCTCAGTTTTATAGTTCTGCATTTGATAGTGAGGAGCTTGCCTAAGATGCATCCTCCTAATTCAAGTATTTCCTAATCTGTCATTCTGTCAGAAGTGTGATTTCCCTGACATGTCATCATACTCTCATTGGAAAGTCCACTACTAGTATGGAGAATGGATGGGGAGTGTGTGAAGGGGTAGGTAAGGGCAAAAGTGGTTTATGATGCTTTCATCTCCTCTCTCCAGCCAGAGTCTGTGCAGTGCCCCATTGGCACCAAAAGGTTTGGCAGAACCAGAAATAAGAGCGTTGGCACAGCCACAGGAAGTTTGCAAGTTTAGCAAAGACAGAGGGAAGAAGCAGATTTTTTTTTCCCCTGTGATTAATTCACAGCTGGAGAGCTATGAGATCCCAGTTAGAAACTGGGAGAATAAGTATTTAAATTTCTTGGGTTCAGTTTAGAGTTAGTAAACTATTCTGTTGGAGGTGGTTTTCAATGCAAAATGCTCTTTCTGCAAAACATTGCCAATTGCTATTTCTTCACCACTGGGAAGCAATCAGCTTGATTTTCCACAGCTGCTTCTTGAAAACTTCTGGGTAATTTCACTTTTGTGGGCTTAAAGAGCCTTATAGTTGTCAGTTTTCAGGCAGGCTCCTGTGTTGCTGTTGCAAGGTGGGGAGTTTTGATACTGTAATGTCTCCCACCTGTGGCAAGTTGGTTGAAAAGGATGTGGAAGCTGAAAGCTGAGGAGGTGTAAAACTGGTGTGCTGTGTCTCTAGCAGCTTGCTCTTGTCTGTGGTATCTCCTGTTAGGTAGAGGGAAATTCCAGATGTGTGGCACCAAGCCACAAAGATGTATTTTAATCCTCCTGAAATGGAGCTGGTCAGCCTGAAATATCACTTTATTTTCATCACCCCAACATAGACGGTCTCTTTCTCTACAATGTTAAAACACCTCAGGGCAGGACTTTCCTTTTCTTGGCTCCTTTGCAGTACTGGCTCCTTTCCACTTTCCCTACTGTGGAGGTCTACGAAGTTTAGAGAGCTATATGGTACTCTATGATATGCTTGTAAGTATTGGGAAAGTGAAATGAGTGCTTTAGAGGACTGATCCTTCCAGTGGCATCACTCAACAGAATCACTTATAGTTCATATTACCAAAGGAAGGGAAGAACTTATAATGTGTGATGATGCACACATTGCAGTGTGCATGTACATGCTCATAAATGCACGCAATATGTAATATCCTCCCACTGCTTCTGTTTGTTCCTTACCCCAAATCCTTCACTGCTTCCTGAGACAAAAATGAATGTGTTTTATCTTTAAAATAGAATGAGATAAAGAAATGCTGTAGTAGCATTTCAGTTTGCATGCCTGAGACAGAAAGTGTTTAGCTTGAAGTGTGCGGGTGGAACAGATAACTTCTAGTATTTTATTTTGAAGTGATTGCGAATGTGCCTGATGTAAGCTGTGTGACCCAGCTGGAAAGGCTCATTTCAGAGCAGTGCTAGTGGGGCCCAACCTGTCCATTTTATGAGAGTGACTCCAAAAATAATGCTTCCTATTTTATTATGTTGGCCTATGACATCAGAGGTGGATGTTGGTGGTATGGCAGTAGAAGTTGAACCTTCCCACCAATATTCCGTTCCGTGTTGTTGCCATGTGACAGATGGCAGCAGATGGGCACTCTGACAAAATAGTGTCTGACATGGGAGTGCAGATGAAGCAAAGGTGTGGAACTGAATTTCTTCATGTGGAAAAAATGGTACCCATTGACATTCATCAATGCTCGCTGAACATTGATGGAGACCAAACAATGGATGTGAGCACAGTTGAGGGGTGGTGATGCGTTTCAGCAGTGGCAACAGCGACAGTGGGGCACCTCCACTGCTGCAGATTTTTACGAGCATGGCATGCAGACTCTTGATCATGGCTGATGAGAATGTATAGCTAATGGTGGTGCCTATGTTGAAAAATAGTGTTTTGTAGCTGAGAATTTGCTCTATCAAATAATGTTATTGTGCTCTTTGTATCTGTTGTAGTTTCCATGGAAATAAATAGGAGGCTTTATTTTTGAAGTGACCTAGATTCTCTGCTAGCAGACTATATATATCCATCACCATAAACCTTCTGAGCTTAACAAAGCTCAGAGAAGGGACGGATCATTTTTCTTTGGGAAACTGACACAGAAATCTGTTTTTACATTGATGGCTGAGTTTGAGCACTATATGCTTTTTGCATTTTCACATTACTTTGTGATGTAAATCAAATATTTTGTAATAATTCAATAGTAGGTCTAGACAGGTCAGGTTTCATAGCAGGAGTCCAAATCACTGATGCCTAGATCTGGTGAATGCTGGTGCTTCTGTTAGACTTGCTCATGGGCAGGTTTGTGCTCTGTCTTGAAGTGCAGAGGGAAATAAGCAACACAAAGTTTTGGGCAAATGTGAGAAAAAAATTCCAGTCCATGCTTAAGCCTTGAGTCACATTACTTTATCTCTGTTATCAAATTTTAATTTTCTTTCAGGTGTTTTGTCAGGAAAATGAGAAAATAAACTGTGTGCAGTGCTTCATTGACTTTCCTGGCATTAAGAGGCTTGTGAAATACTGTGCAGCACTATTGTATGAGTGAGGAGAAATATGAGATTTATTTATTTATTATCACTGATCATTTCATTGGTCTTGTTAGTTAATTGCTAGACATAATGCCTCTCCTCTTTCTCCATTAGCCTTCCCACCTTCAGATTTACAGCATGAATCTAGTGTGTTCACTGACAGCTTCAAACCTGGAAAAGATGGGCTTTCGCTTTCTGGGTTTAGCTCAGGGGAACTTGGGATAGTGGAGCTAAAAGTCCACACGTGTCAGACAGTCTGGCCTCAATTTATTGGCAGATGTACTTTCTGTCAGTAGCAACAGTATCTTCTTTACAAAAACACAATGCTAAGATACTGTTTTGTTATTTTTTACCTATTATGGGAGAAGCTCATTGTTCATGCTTCTACAGGTTTTACTCACTCTTTTTTTCCAGCTATTTTCTGAAATCCCATTTAGCTGTTTCACTGTCATTCCCTTTATCCACTCTTCATCTGAAGAATGCAGTGCATTCCTCTCTCTCTGAGATTCCCTGGCCCTGGTCAATCCTTCTGGGGAGGGAAGTGGTGGAAGAATAAGAAATAGGAGAGGAGGTTGAGGCTACAAACTTGTAAGAAAACAGGAGCTAAGTGAATAGTGCTGATTGCATGCATGGCCAGGGGACCTTTTCCAGGCTTTTCTGACCCCAGCTCTTGCTTCTTTTTCTGCACTGAGCACCCCTGTCCTCCTTACCGTCACCCACAATGCACAGAACATATTAGAGTACTTTAGCATGGAAGAAAAATGTTCAGAGAGGTGTTTTCTCATGCTTGCTTCTTTGTAACCCTTTTAGGGGTTACATTACCAGTTGGACTTAAAAAACCTCTGGAGCAGGGACTTCACATTCCCCTGGGCTTGACTATTTTTTTTTAAAGCTGATGAGCCAAGTCAATACATTAATTTCTGTTGGTACACTCTTTCTTGGACATCTGATAAAAGTCAACGTATCTCTGCAAATGACACTCTGTGCAGTCCTGATGAGTGTGGTCTGCAGCATGGCTGAGCCGGTCCTGTACAGGGGCTGGCTGATGGATCAAACAGCTGCTTCATCCCAAGTAAGTAGGCAGGAAGCTAGTTATAATTACGAGCCTCATGGCATGAGCCAGAAGTTTTCAGGAAATACTGCTGCTGCGTATTATGCCTTACCCTTGCATTTTTTTCTATTTCCTGCAGCTTGTTAAATATACAACTGTTCGCTCCTTCCTCTCCCTACACTGTACCAATGATGGAAGCTATATTTAGTCTTTGTCAAGTTACAGCAGCCTTTTTACAATCACAAAGTAGTGAAAAAAAGGCCAGCAATGGAGTGCAGGCAAATATTTGTAGCATGTCATTAACCTTTCATGTAACCTAAATATTTAGAAAGAAGAGGAATGTAGGAGGATGCTGTACTTTTTAAAACATGGAAAAGATAAGGAGCAGACTCCTTTCTGAGTGTGCTGACAAGCTGGAGAAGACTTTTTGCTGCAACATGAGGGAGAAAGGGGACTTTTTCCTTTTGTTTGCTGACTGAAGATGATTTAGAAAAGTCAATGTTTAGGTTTCAATTAAAAAAAAAAAAGTGCCATCAGCTCAATCAGCACATGGAGGACTGCATTTGAGAAGAGCTGCCACCACCTACTCCAGTGAAATAAACATGAATGTCATCCCAGTGGCTTTTGAGGGACTTGGTATTCTGAAAGCACCAGTACCTTTAAGATTTTCCTTTAGCAATTATTGAAGTAGAAAAGCCTGCAGTTTGGACTGAGGAAGAAGAAATGAGTAGCACAGTCTGTTGCCGAAAATGGCCTTCTGCCAAAAGCCCCCATCTATGCCTGGCACATTTTGAATTCCTGACTGTTCATTTTAAAGTTGTTTTATTCTGGAAAAATATGTATTTGCTTCATTTTTTTAATCTTATTTTATCCTCTTCAAATGTCAGCTGCTTGCTAGCTTTTCCTTTTGTGTCCTCTTCATCATGGAAGATGGTGACGCAGCTTGGCGCCATCAGAGTAATTAAGTGGGGGTAGTCAAGGCTTTGCTGTGAGGCACCACAAACAAATTCTGTGCTCAATCTGTGAAGCTCAGAATTTAGATACCAGGTGACCCAATGGATGCTGCTTTTGTCTGTTTCCTAGGGACCTTCTCTTGTAGCCCCTGACGTATTTCTGTGTTTCATTTCCTTGCTCCTTTTTTAAACTGTTTTCAATAACTATCAATACCTGGCAAGAAGTTGATACACCAAATAGAATTTGGCCTGTGTATTTCTAGTTAGAAATGTAATAAACAGTGTGCAGCATAAAAGGAAAAGGTGTTTAGATGCTGTCAAAGTAGCATGCTGTTCAAATGTGGCGTTACTGACAGTTGATCAAAGAGTGTGGTATATTTAGAGCATTGAAGAAGCACTTGGTCAGTGGAAAGATCCTTGTATCTGTTTAGATCATCACCTGATTCTTAAAAACATTTGAGTTTGGTTGTGTATCATTCTTATATGCATAATTACTCTAACAATTGCCCTTGGCTTGGATTCTAACATCATTACTTTTCGACTTGGCTGAGCCTTTCTGATGACTGAACATAATGTTTCTGCTATCTGTTGCCATATTCTCGTACACATTTTATTCTTTGCTTTGCAGATCAGGAAAAATGTGATGATGATGAGATGGAGCGACTTTACAAGGCATTAGAACAAGCAAGCCTGTCTCCCATTGGTGATCGCCGTCTGTCAACCAAGAAGGAGCTTAGGAAGTCATTTATCAAACGCAGCAAAAACCCGTCCATTAATGAGAAACTCCACAAAATTCGAATGCTGAACAGCACGTTAAAGGTGAGGTCACAGAGCAAGCCAAGGAAAAGCCTGAGAGAAAGAAACAGTTTGGTTGAAACAAGAAGGAAGCCTAGACATCAGCCAAACTCTAATTACAAGTTTAGTTAAAGCCCCAGAGAGTTTAGTTAAGTTTTTGTAATTGTTTTCTGCTTTATTCAGAATAACGATCTGTGTTTTGCTGTTAAATCTGAACTGGAAGCAGAGCCAATAGTTCAGAAGGGACCCTTTCTGCAGAAGTTCCAGCCCATTTGGAAAATTTAATGAAGAACTTCTCTCTTAGCTGGGAAACTTTTAGGCTCAGCTGAAATCCCTTAACAAGGGAGCCTGAAAAAAGGAAGAGCAGAAAAAGTATGTTGATGATGAAGGACACAAAAACTACCCTGAGCCAAAAAAGTTTTCCTTATGTGATTATTAGGGAATGTACAGGACGTGCCAAAGCTATTGTAAAGACCTCCTGTAACTAGAATATTTTTAATAACAAAAGCATCCTGCTTTTATGTTGGAAGCATATAATTAACTGGGGGAGGGGAAGCGACGTTCTCTGAAAGGGCCAATAAATTTGTCTGAAATGTGGGGATTTATGAGAATATTTACTCACCAGTATCATTTTGAATGCCATGGGATTTCAAAACCTGCTTCTGAATGGTACTGTAGCAAACAGAAAGCTTAACCATAACATTTAAATTGTTAAGAGAAGAAATAATAAATGCCAACCTAGAGCATCACTAGCAACAGGAGTTGAGTATCATGTTTCAAGTATGTGTATTTGGCTTCAGGCATCATACCCTGGAGAAAAACATGTAAAAACTTCTTCAATCAGCACAATAATTGATTTGACGATTAGCTGCAACAAGAGGCTTGGTTTTGGCGCCCAGGCCTGTCTTAAACTTTCTGAAGACACAGTTGAAAAGATAAGTTGGAGTGCAGCTGTCCTGCCTGTTGAAGGGCTTCTAGGCTGTGTATGAGACCTGGAGAAGTTTTCCCTCAGTATAAATGAGTCTCCAGTGATGTGGTACTGACTATTGTATCATTCTTCTGCATCAGCAATAAAGTGAGCCTTTTATACAACAGAAAGTTAGTGTAAAAATACGCCAAATTTATGGCACAGGAAAATAAATAGGATAAATAGGATTTTCCCTGGTATGAGTGTCCCTAATAAATCTAAGAACCAGTTAGTACACAATGGAGTTGTATGTTGTGGAGTAATCTATTTTATTAGCCTGGAGCTGAATGCAAGCCTAGAAGCCTTTCTGCCAGACATGAGCAAGGGGGACAGCTTTACATTGATTTAACCCAGGAGTATTGTCTAAATTGTGATTATCAGTGTTTATAACCTTACACTTGTGTAACATTTGTATTTAGTATGGAAAAATCATTTTTGGAGTGTTCATAATGCATAAAATGCGTGGTTTTTTTCCTTTCTTCAAACTAAGGAATTGGAGTTTTGACAAGACAAATATAGCGCAGACATTTTCACACAGACACGAACAGAATTCTATGCACAGCAGTGTTTGAGTTTGTCTGAAAGGCAAATGCCTGCAGTGGGAATGTGCCATATTCTTTGCATCAGTGGGATTATGTTCTTTTAAAGTCAATTTTCTTAACATAAAATGTGAGGCATGAGACAATTTGAAATGATCTATTGGAAATTTCAAAATCAGAAAGGTTTTGCATTTGATCTGTATTTCTTGTACTCTAGATAGAATCCTCTTAGTTTTAAGGCAAAAGATTTATGCAACATTCAGTGTAATTTTAATTTTAGCCTTCTGACACCATTTCTTTAACAACAGATTAATGTTGCTGTCATGATATATCATTAACAAAACATAGTTTGGATTGTTAAGAAGAGAGAGAAGCTCTGTGGAAACACATCACAAGCTTAATGAATGTGGGAAATAAATTTAGTGCTGCAGAAAAATTCCACAACGTGGCTTTTTGCCACCATGTCTGTGAACTGTAAATATTCCTCTCTCAGTTCTACTTTCCTTTCTCCTCTTCTGCTCTTAGGCTATTGGTGTATTTCTGCATTGATGACAGAAGCCCTCTTCCTAGGACTGGTCTTGCGGATAGGACCAATGTAAACCGACAGTTTAACAAGTTCTGTTTTGAAAGTGGCTCACAGGGGTTAGAATCACTGATAGTTGTTTTAGAGCAGTAGTGGGACATGGATGTGAGAGCAGCCTATTGCTACTATCAGGAAGTGTTGTGAATGAGTGTGAGTGTTGTCAAGGTGTTTTAAAGGCAGCCACTGGCACAAAGCGTTCTCAGGTTTGATGATGGCAGTAGAGAAGAAAGGGGCGTGCAAAGAAGGTTGAACCAGACTCTTCAGTGGTGCCCAGTGAGAGGACAAGAGGCACTGAGCACAAACTGATGCACAAAAGGCTCTGTCTCAGCATCAGGAAACACTTCAGTGCTGTTTTGGTGACAGAGCACCTGGCACAGGTCTCCCAGAGAGATGGTGAACTCTCCACCCCTGGCGTTATTCAGAAGCCACCTGGACATGGCTCTGGGCAACCTGCTGTGGGTGGCCCTGCTTGAGTAAGGATTAGACTAGGTGACCTCCAGAGGTCCCTGTCAACCTCAACCATTCTATGATTCTGTGGCATCAAGGTTCTTACTCTCCCTGTATCATGACACAACTGTTGCCTTACGATTGAACTGGGGTCCCTGCATTTTACTGTCTGAGCTGCTGTTGTCTAGCAGTAGAGACCGAATTTGCTAACATCTGGTGTCAGATGTATTAACACCCACATGTACTCTAAATACCTTTACTGCCAGCAGATGGATTACATCCAAAAGTATTTTCTATCTAGCTCCCTGAGAACAGAACTTTATAATTGTGCTCAGAAGAGTAAGTATTTTTTCAGAAATATAGGATTTGTCTGAATTAGAGGAATAGATGCCATTGTGTCTAGTTTCATGTAACTACTAGCTTGTTATAAGGCAGCATAACTAATGTCTAATTTTCACGATTTCTCATTCAGAAAGTTATGCTAAGAATCTTACAAAAACAAAACAAAACAAAAAACCTGCATAAAATCATAGTCTTGTCTTCAATTTGGAGGAATATTTGCTGTAGTCTTGATTTTACTAATCCTGGCTATAAGAATTAGAACAAGTTGCCAAGAGGATGGATAATTGGTCTTCTCCTTGTGGCATGGCTCTGTATTATTTCCAGAGTGTTTTTGTTATGCACAATGAGCTTGACAATGTTTGTGGGAAATAACCACTTGTTCTCTTCTTAGTGCAAAGAACATGACTTGGCTACAATTAACCAGTTGTTAGAGGACCCGAAGTTGACAGCAATGAAGTACAGACAGTGGAGGAACACAAACATCATGCTAGTCCAAGATATCTATCAGCAACAGGAGGTCCAGGATGCGTCCACAGAGAATAGCGAGGAGCAAGAGATAACTCCACTGCCTATCACTGAAAGTGCTATCTGAGGCCATGAATTGGCAGTTCATTGGAAGAGTTTTTTCCCAAAGGGTCTTCACATACAGGCACTTTAAACTGCTGCATTCTGATGTCCGGATTTTTTTTCCAAGTGTTCTTCATAAGGAGAACGACGCCTTCTCCAGAGCTTTAATTCCTTTGCAAAACATATTTAGTGTCAAAAGAGAAAATCCCTCAAATTAAAAAAGCATGCCTGAATCCAGGCTGCATATCTAAGAAGAATATTTTATGAAGCAGCAAAGAAATATTTTTCCATATTGGGAGAAATGAATTGTATATGTGCAACTTGTGGAAGTCACCGTGCTATGAAATATGAACTCCATAAATGTCAGACACTTGGGCTTGTAATAGTCATCTAACTTACTGATAAAGGAAGCTACAACAATGCCAACAGGATGTAGTCTTCACTCTACCTTTTGACCCTGTAAAGTAACCTGGTAAATATATAAATATATTTTCATTTCTACGTTCATTCACCTTGACTGCTCTACCAGTTTAAATCAAGACAAATTGAGTAACAATTATGCATAAATTTATACTACATGCCACTGTCAGGCACCCGGTTTCTGTCATGCCTGATCTTTTATGAGTTTGATGTTTATTTATGGACTGGACCAGAATACTGTCTTTCTACGTCAAGAACAGAAGATCTCTCAATATGTTTGGTAACATGTGAGTTGCTCTTCAGTGAGGAAAATAATGCCTCAACAATTTTCAACTTTTCTTATGGACTTGGCAGAACTTCCTGGAAGGCTATTTGCTTCTTTCCTATTTTAAAGGATTGTGAATATGTAGGGTACAACTTCATCCCAAGCTCTCAAATCAAGCAAGGTGATCAAGTTCGCAAGACAGAAACTAAATACTTAAATTCTTGATGTGGAACTGAAAGTGTAAAGCATAGCTGCAAATGTTTTTGTAAATATGTTATTTTATGGCTTATTTGAATGTGACTATGTACTGTATATATGTTTTATTTATATATTTATATATGCTGAATTTCCTGATGTTGATAGGATCACATGGACCAGACCCGCTTAGGTGAGAGTGCTTGCATGTTTACTTGAAATGCCTCTTTGCTCTTCATTCCATTATGAATCATGGTAATGGTGCTCAAACTAAGAGTGCCCTGGGACTTTTACTGTAACTTCTTTTTCTGCCTTTCAACATAGCTTTGAGATTTAGATGAAGAATATCTGTGTATTTTAAGGCAGGTATGTAAGTTTTCTAGAAAATGTTGGGATTTCTTTTTGGACAAAAAAAAAAGAATACATTAAGAGATTATTATTACTATTAAGAGATTAGAGGATCATAACATTTTGGCATCACTGTTCTCAGTACAAGGTTTGTTTTTTGCCTTCTCATATTCAGCATGTGTGCAAGTATGAGGAACTTTTCAGAGTGCTGATTTTTGAAAAACAAGAATTAACCCACTATTCTCCAACTAATGCCACTACAAGAACTGAGGGAATCTGCACTGCTGTTCACCATCTTGTAAAGGTATTGTCATCAGTTTTTAACACTTTATCTTTTAAAGCAAAATACACTATACAGATGTAGCCACATTCACCTGTCTTTATACAAGATCTATTTTATTGTATCTTAATCAAGAAAATAAATATTAGTAGTATTATTGGTAACATGAAATCTTTTCCACCTGCTAAGCAATACGTCTGATTGTTGAGATTGCATTGTTAACACTTAGCAGCTTTCCTTTGATACAGGCATTATTGGAGAAGGGCTGGGCAGACGGTAGCTGGTTGAATGCAAGCAGAGTGCTGCACTCAGGATAGCATCATTGCCTCAGGTATAAAAGCGTTTAGAAGTGTGAGGGTCAGGACTGATATTGGGATAGAACTTTATTTCGTCATTCCCAGAAGACCCTCTTAACAGTGGGCATCTGTGAGTGCCCTGCTCCTCAATGAAATGTTTCAAAGGTAGGGGGGAGGGATAGCTCCTGTATTTGCCATGATGTCAGTTAGCTGCTGAGCGTGCACTGAAAGCTGGGAGAGTGGGATTTAATCTGCTTAGTCCATCTAAGTCTTAGCTACCTACTACTAAATAATTGATAAATAATAGAAGTCGTTGTCTTCAGATTTACTTCAGATTTACTTTTGTGAGCGCAGACCTTGCAGTTTATCATGAAACAAAGTATGTAAATGCCATTTCTCTTCAAAAGCATCTTCATTAGTTAAATTTTAAAAACAAGCACATGTTTAAGTGTCCCATTGAACTGTGCCAGACTAGTCAGTGCCTTGCAGTTCTGAGTAAAGTTCTAGCCAACTCCATTTGCTTAAGTAGGTTTGCAACATACAAAGGAAAGCACTATGCAGCCTGTACATGCTTTTTCACTCTGTTGGTATCAAGATATCCAAAACAGGTTTTTCAAATGCAGAGACAATTGTCCTCAGGCTGCCTGAAGTCTGCCGTTTGTTTTGATTAGATTAAATAGCTTAAAATAACTTAAATTATTCTCTTTCAGATGGTGAGTAGGTAATTACTGTTGAGTCATTCAGTTTTTGGAAATCCGCTGAGGATGGATTATATCATCCTCGAGCAGAAAATTATTGAACGGGGTTACTTTTAATTCATTTATTAGAGAATTCCCATGTATTCAAGAAAAATATGTGGGTTTTTTGCAAGTGCAATTCTGGAAGTCTATCTCCATTTTCTTCAGCTGCCTTTTAGACCTCAAACAAAAGAAAAGTGTGGGAAATGAAAAGTGAGAATTGAAGTAAAATATGATTAATTTTCCAGCATTTCTATTTAATGCAATGGTTTTCACGTGGATCCGTCACAAAGAACAACACAGCAGTGTGAAAGACGCAACTGGAGAAGAACAGTGTGTGAGCTGACAGCTGCAACTGGTGAGGGGCCATGTCAGCAGGAGAAGATTGGAAAACTGTTTGCTCTGTTCAACTGTATTTAGGATAAATGGTATCTGAGCCTAAATTCTGTTGGCCTCAGTTTGGAAGGCCTGCATTATTGACTCACAATGTAAGGAAATGTTGTGTCCCTTGTTAATGTCCAAATATTTTTCAGGAGAAAGTGTGCATGCATGGGATGTGCACACAAATCCCATTTTGCATTAGTGCAGTAAGTCCAGCTATGCAGATTTTGGAGTAACTATTTACAGTGTCTAATTTCAGCTGTTTCTGCAGCTTGTCTCTGGTAGCTTTTCTGGAAATCAAATCTCTCTCTGTTTTGGTGGCGTAGAGCTACTCATGAGCTACCAGAACAAGATGGGATCACATTTCCTTGCCTAAGATGGGAAAAGTTTCATGCTGGGTTAGAGAATTGTTTTCTGCATATAGTTCTGATGATTTACTCAATACTGAGTTGTACTGGAAACAGAAATAAATTATGTGATACAACCTTTTTTTTTGCAGATTACTTTTTTTTTGGAGAAAATCTTCTTGTGGGAGAAGAAACTTTTTTAGGACAGTCAGGGAGGCATAGGCAGAGGGGAGGAAAACAGGTGATATTTGACTTAAAACTATGTAGAATTTTGGAATTTAAAATCATTCATAACTAGAAAATTATAGGCATACTGCAACTAATATGGAAGCCTATGAGCTTTCTTGTCTACTACAAATTAAATATAAAAAACTTGTATTTTGTATCTCTTAAAGGAATTCCATGTAAGCAAGATTCTATGTGCAGAAATTCTTGTCCTGTGTTGGAAGTTGGGTCTTGTGGGTTTGGGTCTTTTTTTTTTTTTCTCCCTGTTTTGGTGGTACAGGAGTAACCAATTGCAATGAGAGTCTGAGTTGCTTCATTTATATGAGAAATGCCTTTCTGTTAGCAGGAAACCGAAGTGGTTTTCTTGTAGTAATAGAGCCAAAGTGGTATTTCCTGTTTTGTGTGAGACACTTTAAAGCAGCAGACATCTTAAGGTGTCATTCGGCATTTCCTTTAAGATTTATCCTGTTTTGGTCTTCTCCAAGCTGCCACATTCTTGCATTTTCAAGAACTAGCTTCTCTACCAACTGAAACAAAAATTGATGTGAAAAACAGAACCAAAATTCTCTGAGCTATGATCTATGAAATATTTGTTTCTGTACATAAAGGTAACAGAAACTAAGCTTGCCAAAAGCTTGTTTCAGCACTGAAAAAAAAGGTTGTCAGGTGTTAAGGAGAACACTGAATTTCTTGATGTTTGCTGTGGGTCAAGATCTAAAATCTGTCTGCTCTGGAAAAATGTTTATTTTTCCTATTTCATTTCTCCCTCGTAAAAATCTAAAGGGAGTGTCTTATGAGCTGACAGAAAGTTAAAAATGGAATATACATGTAATTTCTTGATAGCTCATCATCCCTAATGCATTACCATGAAACAATTGGTTTTTAGGTTACTCAGCCTTTAACATCCAAAATACATTTCCTTGGGAAACCACTGTATCTAGCACATTGTCAGAGGCTTATGCACCCCATCTGGAACATACGATTTTTTTGAAGATATATTTTGAAGATATAGTATATTTTATTTCTGTAGGGCAAATAGGTCATTAGACCATAGCTTAGGATTTATGTGAATTTTAGTGCTCCTTGTGTCCTAGATGCCTTGGAGCCTGCACAAATCACTCTGGATCTTGAAGTTGCTTATGATTGCCTTACATTTCTCACATAAAAGTAAAACGTCTCCAAGCATCACATGAAAACAGACTAACACTAATCTAGCCAAGACTCAGGTACTCTACTCACTAACTCAGCGTAATAACTCACCTGATGAAATGCCATATGTGCGTAATAATAGCAGTGCTCTTGTGTAAAACTTCCAATGCTGAGGACTAGCCAAAAAACAGAAATTGAGATGTCTACCCCATTAAACTCTGTGTAGACAGTGAAAGCCACACCTAAAGGAATTATCTGCTAGAATATCTAACATTTAGGGGCAGGGCCTGCAGCAGCATGGAGGAATTACAGAGTACCAATTTAGCATTCAGCTAAATCTATTTTATTCACTAGCTGCAAACTCAAGGCACAGTATTTGCATGCAGCGCTGCCTTTTCACTGCTTGTTGCCCACACATGTGACTTGATTTTAATGGAATAATACACACAGCCTGGAGAATGAGAGCCTTATGTTTGCACTTGTCAATTAAAAGCTGAAATGAGGGAAGGTTTTGCTTAGTCTTTTTTCTTTTTCTTTGAAGATCTTTCAGTTTGCTGCTATACAATATAAAAGGAGCTGTTGATTCCTAAAAACAAACAAATTCTTCTTGGGACTATTATTAAGTAATTGAGTAATTTGGAGCCAGGAAGAATGAATGAGTGGTTTGAGAGTGACAAATGCCTTCCACTGACTGGCAATGCGATTTTTGAAGCTCTGCTTTTAAATTGGTTGACTCTCTTTCATTGGTTGCTATAGCCACGCTTAAGGAAGGATATCCCATGCGTTATGGTCTCTTCCGAGAGATGTGGGACACTGTTGGATTTTTTCAGCTCTCGGAGCAGCCAGTTTCAATTAAAAGGGAACTGAGATCTTTGTCAAAAGTTTCAGTTTATCTGGCTAGGCCATGCAGGCAGAAGAACCATGGAGATGTATTTCCTAAGTGAGCTCGTCTAAGGGCTAGGCTGCTCTGAAAGAAGTGTCCCTGTCCTCTGTTCCCCCAACCTCCTACATGCTCCCACTTCTTGCCTCATGCTGCTCTGCTCATCGCTTGGCCTCTCTGTCAACTCAGAAGCATCAGGCAGTGAGGAACAAACTTAGCGTGCTGCATAATCATCTATGGCAATGGTGAATAAAATTGGCTTATGGAGTGGTTCAGTGCCTGTCAGAGCCATTACAAGGGAGGAAGCTGGATTCTGTGGGCAGGAGCAGAAGGAAGAGGGAGCTGTGTAAGAGGGAGAAAAGGGGGACCTCTTCTTCTTAGGAGCAGGACATTATCTTGGTGCAGCTTCCCACAAACCTTCACTTTCATCAAGCAATACTTTCATTTTACTTTGCAACACGATTGTTAAGACAGCATGAGGGACCAATTTTCATGTGGGATTTAACACGATCTCAGCCTGTGCTTTTGCTTTCCCCACCTCATGCAGAGTCAAATGTTCTTACTACCTTTTTTGTTTCTAGGCCTGAAAGCTAAAACCCTACAAAAAACAACACTGTGTTTCCTTAGGATCTTTCCTTGCATGCTTGCTGCAGGACTGCTGGTGCAGGCGTGTGAAGGAAAGTAGTGGGGGACTGGAGCACTGTACATCCAACACTTAACACTTGCTAGGAAATAGCACATTAAGGGCTTGAGCTTCCTCTTGCTTTCTGCCAGTATTTGATATACACCCTCCAGTGGTAGCACAAAATATAACCGTTTCCAAAGTTTTATAAGAACAGAAATAAAGTTTCTCATTATGATCCAGATATTTGTTTTTTACCTACTTAAAAAAAAAAATAAATACAGAGCTTTCCTTGGCAGTGAGACATTCCCAGTGAGATTGAGAGTGATATGTTTACTGGTGACGCAGAGGAGATGAGACCATCCAGTTCCATTCCCGGCATCTGACCTGTCCTATTTCATCATGTCACAATTTGGAAAGGGCTCGGAATTCTTTTGACATTATCATAGGATGAAAGTAAATACCTGCTGCTAGCTATCAAGGGGAAGATATCTGTATCACTTTCGTGTTCTCAAGAAATGTTCCAGTTTTTCCTGCAGGTGGATATTTAAAATTGTATGATACAAGCCCTGACAGTACAGGGTGACAAACCGCTCTTTTATTCTGATGTGGAAATATATGTCTTCTCTCTTCACAATGCTGGGCAGAAGGGTGCCTGTCTCGCAGACACGTGGGTTCTCTATGTAGTGCCTTTGGGAAAACAAGGCGCACTGCAAACAGTTCTTGGCATTTTTCTGACAGAGAAAACTGATCCCTTAGCACAGCCTGCTGGCTGTTAGTGAGACAGCAAGCGAAATACAAAATTACACAATTATATTTGACTGGGAAGTGATAGTATTACTGCTGTAGGCATGACGGTCTCAGTCTACAGGACAGCAAGTTTTAGAGTGAGGTGAGAGTGGTTACTGCAGGTGGGAAAGCGGAGGTGCTGTCAGCCCACTGTAGATCTGAAATGATAGCAAAGTACATTTCAAAGTACGAATTCAAACAAAAAACAGTCTGAAGGGGGAAAATGTTCTGTGCAGAACAGCAAGTTAATAGCTGTGAGGCCAAGGCAGATGTTGTGAAGAGAGAGATGATAGACCTGGGGGGAAAAGGAGATGATGGTGCGCAGAATTGTTGGGGACATGATCAAAGGAAACACATAAGCTGCAATTAAACTCATGTTTCAGAGAGGATGATTTTTAGTATCTAGTTATTTAACATCCATGAATTTCAGTCAACTCTGTAGACCACCCTGAAAGATGAGGATTGAAAAGTCACACATGCCAGTGTTAAGGACAGTGGCTTGAAACATCTGTGCAGTCTAATAAAACCCATGGCTGTAAAAAGCCATGGCTGTAGTATGGCATGAAAAGACAGCTGAAAATTCAGAGGCATCTCCAATGTCCTTGTCCTTGCAAAGGCAACCATGTTCCAGTCATCTATGGGATTGTGTTCTTGCAGATCTGCTGCTGAAGTATAAGGTACGTTTCTAAAGTGTATTTTCTTAACTCATACGTTTTATTATAGACAGTATTCTGGGCTAGCACTGAAGATCATAAATTATAGCAGCAATGAAAATGGCCCAGGTGGTGATCTTTTCTGTGTGATCTGAGAATTTCACTCTACAAATACCAGAAGGAACCATGAATAAAATGCCATACTGCTGTAAAACACAGACATCACCTTCCCAGAATGATGTGGTTTCATCAAGAGCATCATTTTTTGCTGTGAAATTGTTTATCCTAGTAATCTTGCTGATGAAAAATTGAAGCATTTCAGGTGGCTGTGCCTTATGTGTTGGTTCTGAAATAGGTTTTTAATGCAAGATAAAGGATGAATTATGATGCTGACATTGGTTAGATGAAGGATGTGAGAGTACTCAGGACTGAGGCAGCAAGAAAACATCAGCACTGCGGAGGCAGTGTCACAAATGATATGTATATCTTCAAAATGAGGTGAAGGCATCTCACTTGTTAAACAAAGAAAGGAAATTAGTCCTGTGGGGATTCAGAAGAATGATGAAGACGGATTTTGTGTGACCGTTCATACAAAAATTTGAGTGTGAAACAACCGTTGGGAACAAAGTCCACATACAGAAAAGTATTTGGGTACCTCACGCTGGCTGGTTTGGGTGATCATTTTAAAGTTCAGAAAATTTGAGTTTGTAACGAGGTGATGAGAAGTACCTACTGTAGAGTGGTGTAATGTGAATTAAGTCTGGAAGTCTGCTCCACTAATCAATCCGGGGGTGACATAGAATTGCCAATACAGGCTATGACAGATCTTTTTTAGATCTTGAAGTCTAATGGTGGGTTGCTGCTTGCAAGATACTTGCAGGAAGAATGTGTAAGAAGAAAGTCAAAAAGATTTCCTTCTCAAGCATCCCCTCTGTCAAGAGAAATTTCATCCTAGACATAACAACCGTGCAGTAATTGTGTTAGACCCCATAATCCAGATATTCCTTGTGTGCCTGTCTGTCCTCAAGCCAGAATATGGCTGTGTGCAATTGGAGATGCATTTACAGAAAACACGCAATGGAACTGGTGTAAACCAGCCATGACTCAGGAATTCTTTACTTACCTCATTGCAAATTAACACATTGCGATTCGAGTACTCTGGAAATCAACTACAACACACCAGCTGCAGCAGTCCAAATAATCCTGTGGTAACCTCAATTGTTTCTCTGCTCAAATATAGGTTGCCTGCAGGCACAGTCCCCTAAGGGTTGTTTCTGTCCCTCTTGCTACTTATTGTTTACTGCTTTTTGAACAACAAGAAAAGCTTTAATACAGGGCCAGCGTTTTGATGAATTAATATGAAAAAGATTTGCTATAGTGATCCAAAGACATTGCAATAATTTTTGCAGTGACTCATCTAAGTTATTTGATTTTCTGAGAACTATGACTTTAATATTCTGCTGAGTTCTTTTGAGAGTCTTTTTTCTACAAACTAAAAAGCTTCGTTTTAACCTTTTTTTTTTTGTGCTAAACTTTTACCTACATCACCTAGGATCAAACTGATTACTCTTGTGGCAGGACTGATGACTGATTGGAAAGCACATTATATAGGTATTTTCAATGCTGAAGTCTCCATCCAAGGGAACAAGGCGGACACTTTACCCCTCTTTGGTATGCAGCTTCTAACTTGAGTCTGTTGTTTCTTTCGAACTTCAAAAAATCCTCTCTTCCTCTTGCTAAAACAATGACGATGAAACTGCTTTCACTTTCATACATTTTCATTGAATTCACCAAGCACAGAACCATAATTTTCAACATTTTTTCCCTGAGTTCTCTCACAATTAGTGCTTTATTTTTTTTTAATTATTATTTAATTATCTATTTTGAGGGGCAGAAGAGAAGCAATACATTTGTTGATGTTGCTCTTTATAGTTTGGGCTAGCCCAAATTCTCTCTCATTGTTTGATGGGTCTGTGAAAGTACATATTTAACCTCTTTTACTGAGTACTTACTTAGCTTAGTCAGTAGTTCAGACAAGATGCAAGCGCTTCAAATTCAATTATTTTTGTATGCTTTAGTTGGACTATTTCCTTTTATCTGACTTTCCAAAGATGTAGAAGATAAAAGAACATGGAAGAAGAGGGCTCAAGGCATGCACTTTTTCACACGTAAGTGATCTCTGTTGTTTCTGCATTTCTGTTTTCTCTCAAAATCTCTTTTTATGGAAACCTCTGCTTTTCTTTTGTAGTGCCGTTAGTAAAAAGCATCAGAAGAAAGCATTCTTCCCAGGGATAAAAAGGTCTTGGTGGATCAGAATATGTCAGATGTGTAGTAACTAAGACAGTCAAACTAAGTCAGTCAACTAAGACAGCTCTGAAAGATGTACAAATTAAGTAGAGAATGGTGACATCAACTTGTGATTTCATGCATGAACATTTATTTCTTGGTAATGGAGAAGACAAGTGTCATCACTACATGAACTCTGAACAGGAGGCCTTCTATAGCGGTGTTAATAACTATAATCTCCCTCTGTGCTGATGACCTCTAGCTTAATGCAGTTCATTACAAAGCAATGCAAGACTAATTTTTTTAAGTACTTGATTTAGCATTTACATTGTCTTGTAATATTGCCAGCATTGTCTCTGTCATTTGGAATTCAGATATGGGAAAACTTTTTTTCTCTTTTAGGAAAACTACTTCTTAGAG
The DNA here is from genome assembly GCA_013396635.1 of Penelope pileata. NCBI lineage: Eukaryota > Metazoa > Chordata > Aves > Galliformes > Cracidae > Penelope > Penelope pileata. Next base: position 126,695 of record WBMW01001880.1, on the reverse strand, counting down.
GTAGCACAGAAACTGCGTGTTCACTATATAATATATCTTTAGGAAAATTAGCAGCATAATTATACACTCACAGACGCTGTCTGTGTTTCTGTCTACTGGATGCACTGCAGTAAAAGTTTAAAATTTGAATGTGAATAGCTAACAGGGCTTTTTTTTTTT
>WBMW01001880.1:99776-126525 GCA_013396635.1 Penelope pileata | reverse complement strand
TTTTTTTTTTTTTTTTTTTTAAATATTTTCTCTCTATTTCTCACTCACTTAATCCATGCAGATACCAAGCCATGGATCTGGGAATGAAAAATACGCTAAGAAAAAGAAACTGTGACACCTTTGTAGATAACAGCAAACAATTAAATGAGTAGGAGCTACTGCTATGACGCTGATAAAGTAAATAAAGCCCTTGGAGAATACAATACTTGGATGAACATTGTCCCCACAGATACATATTTTTCAGTAGGGACAGTGTTTAGTATATGAATACATTAGTGAAATGACATGGATGTGTCTGGAACTTTGAATCTAGTTCTGATTTCAATAACATCACCACTGAAAAGCTGGCTAGATGGCAGTAAGTGAAGCACCACAAGTAGAAATTTAGAAAGCATGCCTTGCGCAAGGAATTTTAAGAAGTTCAAAATCTTTCATTTAATTTACTCAGAGAAGTAGGGGGGTTTTGAGACAGTCTGGTTTTTCCTAATGAGGCTGAATGTCATCCTGGTTCAGATGAAATACCCGACTGACAAATGCTCTGGACTGCCCTGGAGGAGCCTGCCTCTCTGCCTTGACTTTACTCAAGGGAAAGTTTGGAGAATGAGTTCACAAGATCGAAGTTATCCCTGTAGGAAGCGTATCTTAGAAGTGCAACCTAAAAAAACCCAATATGCAGGGAAGTGGTTTCTAATAGCAGGAAGTCCTTGAACTCCCCCAAAAGTCATCAGAATAGATAGGAAGTGAAGCTTTGGCCAATTGAAACAGCTTCATTGTTTAAAATATATGTAGCAGATACATGGTTTGGGCCAAAGTATCATGGGGATGTAATAGCATTTCTGTACTTTAAACTAATTCGATCAAGAATAGCACCTCTCCCACTCCTAAAGTAAAACTAAAATTAAATTAAATTCAATTAAATCATTATGCAGTGGGATTATTTGGTCTTGGTAAATGACTAATAGAGGGGTTATATAGAAAGTCCTAACAGAAGGTTATAGCATTTTCTTTTTGCCTTCAAATATATGGATTGGTGAATTTACCAGTAAGGGATGAGCAAAACCCTGTCTGAAAAAATCTCAAGGGTGTTTTTGTTTTAAAAGAATAGTACTAGTAGTAGTAGGTTTTAGATAACCACTGTAGAACTTTAGCAAATCTCTTAGAGATCCTGAACAAACATACAGCAACTACATAATACAACTTAGATGTGACTGAGGAAAAGAAAAAAAAAAGAAAGAAAAAGAAAAACCTGCACAAAGAATAAACAAAGTAGCATATGTTTATTTATTGTGCATGAAAATGCAGTGAAATCAGGATTACCTACACTTGGGTAAAATCCATCATGGCAGGTTTCAAATGTCGTGTGGTGAGTTACCTCCACAGACTGTTTTACTAAGGTTCCCCCTCTCCCCAACACTCTCTCATGCTCTCCCTCCTTTTTTCTTTAAGATTGCTGTCTTTGCTTTGTAGCTGCTATACTACTTACTGTCTGGTGCAAGCTCAGTGAACCTCCTGCTGTTTCTTTCTCAACATAGCAGCAATCTTCCGTTTATTGCATAATGCTTTTTTTTTCTCATTTGTGTTCCTTTCGAGAAATGATTATTCTTTTATTGCATAATTTCTGCTAATGTAATTGATGTTTGTTGTTGGGATTTTGCAGAGCAGTTGATAAGCATGAAGAGAAGCATCCCTTTTTTCCCTCTGTGATGATGGGCAAAATAACTGAAATAAAACTTATTATTTGAAAAGTGTTATATAGCAAAAAATACTGTGAATCTTCAATAATTTTACAGGCTTTAACACGCTTTTTTTCAAGCTCAAGGCGTTTTGTTCTCTCACAATCAATATCTGCATATTCATATGTGGATCTGTGGGTATGTGCAAATTCGTGTGTGTTCCAGAAAGTGCTGTTAGAAGTGATGAATCAGAGAAATACACAATAAATATCTTTCATCTTTAACCACACTCCCTTTATATTTCTCACTAATGCAGAATTTAGAAATTTAACTTGACTCTTCACATCACTCCAAAACTTTTACTGAACTGTATAACAAAGAAAAAAAATGTATTTTGTGTCTGCAAAATTATATTTTAGGCTGCTAATGCCACAGGCGAATTTGTTGCTGTGAAATGAATTTGATACTGCATCAGAAGCTGAATACAGGTTTAACAATAGTTATTGTGCTGATCCTTACTGTGAATCGTAACAGAGGGAGTAGGAGTATGGAATGGCTATAAAGATTGTCATGCTTAGAGAACAGCATGTCCTGCCCTTAATCTGATGAGTCATTTTGCTGTGGTCTTTTGGGGACTGCAGGTGGCTCTGCATCCCAGAGGTCAGCTACGTCTTACTGGGGATCTGCACAGTGTTTGAGCGGTATACCTAGGATCATAAACAGAGTTTAGCACTGCTGCCTGTCTGAGCAGTAAACAGTGCATCAGGGAAGCTCTAAATTCATATTGTGAAGCTTCATTTCTTCCAGGCTGACAAAATCATTGAAAGATTGAAGGCTGGCTAAATTGCCTATGCTGCCCAAACTGACATCACAGGGCAGCTCGTGCTCCACAGTTCAGACCCAGTGATCTGACTTATTTTGGATGACTACTACATCCAAATGTGTTTTTGGGAACTGAACGTCTTGTGGTATGTCCACATTACCTCCCAGTCCTTTCCTAACACCAGCATTTGCTTCGCTAAGCTAACTTACTTTCTGGCCAGATGGTGTCTATGAAACAAACTTAACTTGGGGATTGATGCAGTTCTGCATCTTTTTTTCTCTTGCTTTGGGATCCTCTTGCCTTGGGTCATTAGGCTAGTAGGGCTTCTGGTGGCAGCAGATGTGCTCCTTGAGGACAACAGGGTTTTCCAGGGACTGCTATGCTAGAGTAAACATAGCATGACAAATTGGAAGGCTGCCAGCAGAGCAATAAGTAATTAGGAAATAAGATACATGATGAAAAAAGATGCACAAATCCTTCACATTAGAGTTCCTCACAGAGGAGCTAAGGAAAGTTTCAGTATTGCATCTGCCATAGTTGAAAAGCCTGGAGAGGTGTCTCAGAATTACGTGTCAGTTAGGAAAACTGAGAAAAAAAAAAAAATCCAAATAGCGTATGTATAACGGGGTAGAGAATTAGTTGTTACTGGTCAGGCAAAAGATGTTAAGAGTCATTGTGATAATTCCCTGAAAACATCCGTACAATTCTCCAGAGTGTTCAAAATAGCACTGAACATGCTAGCCAAGAAACAACAGAGGATTTATATAATGAAATCTGTAAAATCACAACTGTCATAGAGAATAATAACTTTCATTATTATTCTTTACTGCAGACTCATATTGCCTTGCCCAAATGTCATATTGAAGAGTCATTATTTTTTCTCTCTCCCCTCCCCCCCACTAAAAGAAATAGTTATGCTCAAATACAACCTTATGGCAGAACTTTTAAAATCAACAAAACAAGAATATTTCAGCATATCTCAAGTGTGAAACTTCTTGCTAGAGAATATTTTAGGTAACAAACCCCATCAAGGAATGAAAGGACAGCTTCATCAAAGGAAAAAAAAAGGAATCCTTAAGTCTTTTAAAAATTATGAGTACTTCTATAGCAACAAAGTAAACGTTCCCAGTAACATTGCTGGGACACGGAGGCCCACTGGGACCAAACAGCTTGCACTTAAGCTAGTAAATCCTTTTGGCTTCTAAAGAAGGGAGACTTTGCAAGCTACCCTTGGGGAGTGAGCCTTGGCTGACATATTCCACCCTGCCTGGGGCTGTACAGGAGCACGCAGTTGCACAGGGCCTGGGGAGCTGGACAGCAGTCTAAGGCTGTAAGCAGGAGGCCTAAGTGCCTCCTGGGCCAGCAGAAGAGACCAACGCTTCCCAGCGCCGGGGAAAGCTCATGGGCTGTCATTTAATCTACTACTAAAGAGCCTGGGAAGCCTCTTAGTTTGCTAGGAGCTAGGAATGGAGAATTTCACTTTGCCTTCCCTGTCTTTCTCTTAGTGGAGACAGACTTCTGCGCCGGCCGGCTCTGGGGGCTGAGCCTCACAGCACAGGAGGGATGTTCGTGACAAAACTGCATTCTACCCTTTTCCCTTTTATTAAAAAGAAAATGAACTGTCTGGATGTCCCCTTTTTAAATAGAAGGTATTCTTTAAAGCAGTCAGATAATTAATTTGAGAACCTTCAAGGTGATGTGTTGGTATCGGTTGATAGCACAGTGCTTTTTCTAAAGCTGAGCTACTAAAAAAGGGCATGACATGCTGATCAACGTGTACTGTGATTTGAATACAGTATGTGCAAATACACAAGAAATAAGCATTTTTATTAAAGGATTACAATGAAGATAGATATACAAGTTGTGTAACAATATGCTACTTTCTGCACAGCACTGCCAACGAACATTCATGTCTTTTGGAAAACGAACAGTGCTTTTAACTTATTTTTGCTAATGTTCTGCTAATAAAATTTGCTTCCTCATATCCTTAGGCCATTATGCCTACAACTACATTAGTACTGCTAAAAATATTTAGTCAGGATACTCAATTAATTATTGGACTTCAGAAATCTAAAATATGTTTTAAAGTTTTAGGCTGCCAGCAACTCGTAGGATTTTACCTGTGAGCTTTGTTACATTCCAAATATAGAAACAATGGTTTCAATTCATTATGTAAATTCTGTAACAGCTACGGTACTTCAAACTAGCCAAGAAACTGTGACCTTAGGTTTAATTAAACTTAGTTCTCTTCCTGATTTACTACTTAAGGCTTTTCCAATAGTTGTTCAATGTATTTCAGTTGCTGTATGTGAGCATGGCAGACTACTCAGAATCTGTCAAACTGTAATGCTGTCGGACAACGCTAATTCATTTGCACCTCTGCTATATGATCTTCCTGTTAGCTAAATAGTACTGCTGTGTAGCATAAAAGAACATATCCAACTTTTTCGAGTTCCTATCTCACACTTTTTAAAAGTTAGATGAAAACCCTCTGTCTTAAGATGATGACAACTCTGGTTTAAACTTTAATGAGGGCTATGAGGAGATCTTGCTAGACTAATAAAAATCAAAAATTAAATCCCTATGACAGCACTGCAGAATTTTCAACAGAAAAGGAAAAAACAAGGGCACTTCTGCTATGTCTGGCTCCATATTATGCTGATAGAAAGGGCTACAGATTTAGCTGAAACACACTGATAAAACACAGGTAGCGTTACTTCAACTCACAACTCACAAGGATTTGGCTGTCAGTCTTTATTACACAGTCCAAGGCAGAAACAAACAACTTCACACTAAAAGCATATTCTGTTACACAGATTTCAACAGTGAAAATAAGAAATACATTTTGACTGCAGAAATAAAAAGAAAACCCTGTTCTACAGAGTTGTATTTTAGAATACACTTAAGTGTACTTTTCCCCCCTGCTTAACTACTGATGATTTATTTACAAAACAAGTAACGAACAATGGCTAGAAAATACTATTGCACCACAAATTATTTAGACGGATATTTCTGTTTTCATACTAAAAACCAGCTAAGATGGCATTTACTTCAATGCAATGTTTCTTTCATAAATCTTAATGTGTTTTAGTAGCTAATACAAAATGGAGATGCAGTCTGTTTTAAGTTAGAAAAGCAAACATGGGTTTAGTTAAGAAAAAAATAGATTTCTATCAAAATGTTACTTTTTACATTTTTAGAAGCAGCTTTAATGTGTTTGCTCTTCCAAGCACTTCACACAGGGACTGTTGCTGACTTCCAAGTTTGAGTTGTTGTTGACAGGGCAGTTGAAATTTGAGAAACTAGTTTAAAAAGAATTCATCAGCTGCTGTTCCAGCTCCAACAAGCTTATAGCTGTATGTCTATTCACACTGGAGTTTACAATAATAAAGTCAACACTCTTTTGGGGATCATTCTGCAATCAATAACAACATAGAATACTTTCATTTAATCATCCTTTTTAGAAGAACAGATAGCTCATTTGTTTTGATTGCAAAAGTCTAGTTCTTATGTACGAAGCAGAGGATAATGGTGAAGCTTGGAGATTCGTTTCTGTTTTCTTTAAATGAGTACTGAAAGAAATATTTTCCCTTTCAAGTTGTGGATACACGCAATCCTTACAAGAGAAGAACAAATCTTGAGTTTCCAATGTCTTGCTCTAGACAACCTTGTGAAACTTTGGCACACAAATAATCTGCACAGAAAACATCTCTACAATGAAATTTTAAGCATAAATTGAGTACTCAACAGAATTACAACTCCATTTCCCATTATTTCCTGTCATTAAAAGCTCACCTTCTTTTTTTCAATCTATAGTTGTCTGTCCTTTGAATTTTTGTTTCCAACCTGTTTTATGCCACTGAAACTTGTCAGAGCATGTCAGACAGCTTTGCTTTAGACTAACAGATGTGTTCCTGGTTAATATGACTGTTTTGAACACTGGAGCTTGGGAGGACCCCATATCTCTTGGCTCTGCTTGCTGTTAAGTTTCACGCTTCTGTTATGCGTAATGTAGAAGTGCTGCAGAAGCAGTTTTTGACAGACTGGAAAAGCAGGCATTTTCCTCTACGTTTACTATTTATTATTTTTTTGAGAGAAAGTGTATCCTACACCTTCCCACAGCATACTGCACAGAAACACTGTGGCACTGGTTTGTAACTGCTTTGAGAGCTATACAGCAGGAGACCCTGTCACGGCAGTGGGGTGGTTTCAGCTTCTTGGAGTTCCAACTGAAAGGAAAGAAATTGCAAATACAATGAGAAATCACTTGATTTCTGCCCCTCCCACCAGTCTGTGTGTGTGTGTGTTTGCATACGTGTGTTTTTTAAGAGGAATTTAAGTATCATTTGCAGCTACTACCCTGCCTTGTAAAGCTGAACTGGTAGCCCAGGCAGCAAGGCAAGGATGTACCTTTGTCATAATGCAACAAGGCAGAGAAAATTATAAGAGAAAAATTTTGTGTCTGACCTTTAACGACACACAAACAGATCTGCAGTGCAGTCAAGTTTGCATAAGGGTCTGTTTCATAGCAAGCCAGTTGTTTTCTTTCTAGACAGGAACCCTTTGTGAATTTCACTTGTGGGGAAGGTTTTCACCACTCCTTGTATTCTTTTTGTAGCAACTGCAGGGAAGTTGGTCTTTTAGATGTTACATGTTTTCTGTTTTCACATCAGTAAATTGTCTAACTTCTGGATTTGAACTGAAAAATCCAGTTTACGTTCTGTGTGAGATGATGTGACATCAGCAAACAATCACAGCCATCCCTCTGCTCTAGGTGCCCATGGTATCCATGCTTATTCATGTACAGGCATGATGGCACTGCAGAATTTTTTCTCAAGAAAATCTGATTACTATACATCGTGTCCTGAAAGTCTGCAACTCTTCTTACTGCCCGGCAATCAGAAATTGTTAAAAATAAGGAGACACTGTGAGTAAAGTGTTCATGTATGGAAAGCAGATTCACAGATGAACCCTGAACAGAGGACAACATGTTTCACATGGGTAAGGTTTTCTGGGTGAGGAGAAGGTGCATTTTGTAACTGCAGTGTTTTTCCAGGCACTTTCAACAGTGGCAACTGTTAGGACTTCTGATTGGAGTTAAATTTCTCCAAAGGCAAAGCGTAACTCAAATGCCTATTCAATTCAAATTGCTCTGTTTCGGGATTTTCTTTATTCTACATTGCATTGATATTTTCTCTGCATCTGAAGTAAAGACATTTCAAAGTATTTGTCAGGTTCTTCGTTAAGAAACAGGTTAATGTCAATGACACCAAAACAATTTAGTCATTTGCATAAGCTAATATTTGGCCCTTTAATAGCAACCCCTACTAATACTGGGTCATGTAGAGAAAAGTTCAAAGTAAGCTGTTCTGTTTTGAGAGATTTTTTCCAGGATTCCAACATTCCTATTTTCCTGTGTTAATTTTTCATGCAAATGCACTTGAAAGATTGCACATGCTTCCCTGAAAACTGGAGTCGAGACTCTAAGCTCCCTCTGAGACAAATGCAACCACCTGTGCATTTTGACACAGGAGTCACCAGAGTAACCTGGTACACATCTCTCACAGACGTGAAGCATCTCAGAACACTTCCATATTTTGCATGCCTGACTAGCCACTGTCTTTTCTCCCTCAGAAACATGTTGCTGCACTGAGCATGTACAATTTTTATAAATGCTCGCACTGTCAGTGCTTCATTTCTGGGGGATGTCAGAACTTGTTTTGCACTTCTCCTAAATGCTGATAAAACAGTAATCAAATTCTCAATCCAGAAAAGCTTTTGAGTAATCTCAATGGTCCATAAAATAGGCCAAAGAACAATATTTAAACTCAGAATAATACGAACATCTGTGTTTGTTGTTTGTGCTTTTGCACCGATAGAAAACACAGTTGTTATTTCCATAAGTGAATGCTTATTTTAAGTGCTTAAAGACTGTGAGGCCCGAAGCTGTTCTGCAGTTGAGTGCGTGCAATTCTCATTACCTTTAGCAGGAGTAAGAATTCTCACTCGGCAAAAAAACAACTTGTAGAATATCTTTATCTTTGAAAATAACTTTCTGACCACTACACAGTTGTGCAATTAGGATTCATACCAAATGCTCTCCAAGGCCATGTCTATGCAAGAGCTTGTCAGTATACTTAGATCAATACAGATACGCTTGCTAGAGTTGCCTGTAAAGAAAGCACTTACCTGTGAAAAGAATGTCCTGTCAATAGAATTTACAGAAGCTCACCAACTGTTTGAGCAAAGTGCTTTTTTTATGCCTTCTGAGAGAAAAAGCTGCGTTCACCCTAGGGCTTTTTCTGTCTAAAATGAATAAATAAAATGTTACAGTAGTAAGTACTACTCAGAGAACCTTCTCAGAGTAGATGAGTCCTACAACTTTTTTGTCATTTTGATAATGAGACACTAAAAATGTTGTCTCTTATGGAAAAGTTTGTTAGAGAAGAAAATATATAACAAAGTTTAATATTCAGGTTTGAACACGGCTTTGTGTGAATGTATTCTATTGCCTCTGTAGAGGATGAGAAAGACTGCAACTACTAGCTGGTGCATTCATGAGTGCAGAAGGCTCAGGTCAGCAACCAGACAGTGTGTCTGGGAGGACAAAAGCAGTGTCAGCAGCTGCCAAAGCAATGCCTGCTGGATGGTAGCGAGGGAAAAAACTGGGCTCATCTGTGGCCACTTTGAATTCTCTCAAATACCAGACAACGCAGACAGATCTATGAGGACAGGAGTTTCCAAGTGATGTCTTCTCCATAGCCCCAGGGAAACCTGCTAGCAAGTTGCTAGGAAGAGTTATGGAAGTAGCGAAAGCTGTGTAGTTGAACAATTTCTTACAGTTCTGAATACAGTTCTGTTACATGTGCATCGTCTCCTCACTTCAGTTTTCTTCCTTACTGCCTCAGTCTGATCTTATTCCTGTTGTTCCCTTTCTCCTCTGCATTCTTTCTGTCACCTCCCTTTCCTTTCAGCACCTTCCCTTTCATTTTGCTTTATATATGCTTTATCTCTTCTTAACTAATTCCACAGCTATTCCCTGAAGGAAACAAACAAATAAAACCAATCAATCAAAATTCCAACTATGTGATTAGCTTGCTCCCTATTGCCATTAAAAGGTCACTTATATCCTGACGTCAGCTGGCTCTCTCCCTTGGTGTAGGCTGAAATATCTTTGTGGGAAGGATCATGTTCGGTTCTGTGTTTGTTCTGTGCCCAGCAAAACAGACTTCATTTCAGTCACCCTTTGGGCAGTGCCATAATAACTTTTGCTAAGGGTAGAAGTTTAGAAGGCTACAGCTCTCAGAAAATTTATATGAAGATTTATAAGTAAATGTAGAAAATATGTGACTCCACACTGCACTGTAAAAAGCTGGACATCTACTAGACAAAGATACAACCCTGTTGTCAGACACGTGCACAAAATTGACTCCACTGACGATTACAAATGCATTAGCGAGAGCTGAATCAATCAAATAAAATTTTACTTCATACAGCGAATACTACATATAAACATATACACATACAAACACATACACGTGTCCATGCCAAGTTTGGCAGTTCTGCTCCACCACTGATGTGTGGGTAAGACTGAGCAGGTGCTAACTTATTTCACAGGCCACAGCTTGGCATATGCAAATTGGGTGCTTGTGAATGACATCACCAACTGCAGATGCTTAATACACCTAACTCTCCTCCCTTCAGCCTGCTCCTTCCTCTTCTCTGGTGTAACTACTATCCTGTTTGGAGTGATTTCCTGATGGCCTGTGTGGCAAATAAGCTATTCAATCACTAGAAGCCACTGACTTCTGCACCTCAAGAAGGCAGTTAGCTTGTGACTGAAGGTGCAGCAGCGAGAAGCTCGTGCACGAGCAACCTAAGTATATCGCTGATGTTCCAACAAAAGGTGATGTGGCAAGGAATGAACTAGGCTTGTGCCTTTTCTCTTCTCTTTTTTCTTCTCTTTAATGAATTTCAGAGAAGATTCAAACCTTTTCTAATGTTTGCTGTGCTAGAATGGTAAGATTTGACTTTACGTTTTGCATGATGTTCACTGAGGGATGTTTTTTGGAAACTCAGGAATAATCACAGGAACATGGATGTTAAATATGTAACAAAAGCACTTCTTTGCAAAAGCTAAGTAAATATAGTCTGAATAAAAATGATCTTTTTCTCTTGGCATCTGCTGTGCCACAAAATCCCTACTCCTCAAAGGCTTTTTCTACACAGAAAAGGAATACTCTGTATACCTTAAATGGCAAAACGGCACAACACTTCTTAATGTGTATTTATATATTTATATATGTATCTGTCAAAGCTCACACTAGCCAACACAGGTAAAGATCTAGTACAAGAATTGCATGCAAATGACCTTTGTCTACTTCTTGCATGTCTTCCAGTAGAAACAGGGCCTTGTAGGCCTTCCTCGTACATCAATCAAAAAGTGTATTTGCAGTTTCTCTTCTCTTTTCAACTCACTGATGAAATGGCAGGAGACACAGGAGTCTCACAGGAGCAGACAAGGAGTATGAATAGAGAAACCTGCAATTCTTCTCCAACTTGTTCTAAAACAGTCACCTGTTGTAAACAGTCTGCAAATGAAACATTCTGTTTTGGGTGCTATGTATACGCATGCACGCTGGACCCAACCATGCAAGGTACCTTTGAAAGCCCTCAGCTTCTGGGCATCAATTAGAGTAGAAAACAATGGGCACCATGCAGGACTAGGGTCTCTGTGTATGAATATAACAGCTTCAATTGTAGCCTCGAAGATGTTCAGACCTTCAAATAGCTAAAAATCAGTATAAACTGTAACTTCAGAATACATGTCATCTCCAAGTGGGAGACCTGGATCCAGAGATGACATCTCCACTGCTAGTCATACCTGATGGTTAGTCCTGTCCACAGTGTTGGCAGTGGAAGCATGGTCACGAGTGTTTTGTCGGACTCGGGTGGAGTTTTGCTGCTCAATGGTTGAGGAGGTGGGGATGCAGAACTCTCTGAAACACCTTTTGAAATTCTCATCTAGAAATGCATACAGGACAGGATTAAGGCAGCTATTTGTATACCCTAGAGCAATACAGAAGTGCCAGGAAACAGTCTGGAAAGTAGTTTCCGGGATGTTGACCAGGGCTTTAATGATGACAAAAATGTGGATGGGAGTCCAGCAGACAATAAACACTGCCACCACTACAAGAACCATCCTCGTGATCCTCCGCAGGTTCCTGTCCTTCTCTTTGGAGCCAGATAACATGCGGACACTCTTTAGGCGTAAAATCATCAGCCCATAGCACACAGTAATGATCAGGACTGGCATGATGAAGGCAAAGATGAACACACAAATTTTCAGGAGGTTCTCCCAGTACCAAGCAGGGTGGGAGAACGTAAGTGTGCAGTCAATAGAGCCTAGAGAGAAAAAAGAAAACAGCAGAGAACAAGCTGGTCAATTTTATATTTGCTTTCCTTTAAATATATTTTTAAATACCATAAGAAAATACATGAAATTTTACTACGTAAATAACTAAAACAAAGCAATCTGTAATCTGTCACTGGCACAAACAGCAACAGGACACAGTGCTGCAACACATGTACAAAGCTTCAGTTAGAAAAACAAATCTGAAAAGTAAAATGTTCTCCTTTGCATTATATTACATGGAATTCCACATAGAATTTCACAAGGGTTGAATTATCACACATCTTCAAATGTTGGCTCATTTTAACTTCTAACACAAAAGCTGGTGATAAAATGATTTCACCACTGCATCTGCAGTGAGTTTGGGCATTTCAGGGCAAAATGGAAGAGGATGATATGCCACTTGTTAACCACGTGATATGGAACATTTCTGAGTTATGTTGAGATGCTGTCACTAGAAGGAATATTTCTGAGTGCTAGTGATCCAAAGTGTGCTCTCAGTTCTGTACCACGTTGTGCCAGATGAGGTAGAAAACATATAGACATTCTCTATGACTGCCAACTTCAGCAGGGATATCTTGGGTAAAGCACTGACTTCTGTGCTTTAGGAGAGTGCATATATCTCCACAGCTGAATCACAGACTCGCAGAATCACAGGGGCTGGAAAGGACCTCTGGGGATCATCTAGTCCAACCCTCTGCTAAAGCAGGTTCCCTAGAGCAGGTTGCACAGGAAAGCCTCCAAGTGGGTTTTGAACACCTCCAGAGAAGGAGACTCCACAACCTCTCTGGGCAGCCTGTTCCAGTGCTCTGTCACCCTCAAAGTAAAGAAGCCTTTTCTCATGTTCATATGGAACTTCCTGTGTTCCAGTTCACACCCTTTGCCCCTCATCCTGTCAGTGGGCACCATCCACAAAATATTTATAAGCATTGACAAGATCCCCTCTCAGTCTTCTCCAAGCTGAACAGCCCCAGGTCTCTCAGCCTTTCGTCATAAGGGAGATGTTCTAGTCCCTAGCCATCTTTGTGGCCCTCCACTGGACTCTCTCTAGAAGTTCCCTGTCTTCCTTGAACGGAGGAGCCCAGAACTGGATGCAGTACTCCAAATGTGGCCTCACAAGGGCAGAGCAGAGGGGGAGAACCACCTCCCTTGACCTGCTGGCCACGCTCTTTTTAATGCACCCCGGAACATCATTGGCCTTCTTGGCCACGAGAGTGCGCACAGATGCTTTTTCAAACACTGCAGCAATTGTGTGAAGCAGCAAGACTCAATGGATCCTGCTGGAGCTGCCAGTCACCAAAGACCGATAACATGCAGTGCTGCAAAAACTGTTGAAGATGGTTATTTGACATAACTTTATACAGCCTGCAGGTCAGAAGTGAGTCCAACATCTCTACAATAAGAAGAAACAATGCAGAAAGGAGTTTAAACATTGAAATATTCAATTTTGGAATGAAAGCAAGACTTACCATGTCTATATTTAGTAGTTGCCATGAACATAACTGGCAGGCCAATGGCAGAAGAAAGAATCCAGTTGCAGACATTGACAATTTTGGCATTTCTGGGTGTACGGAAATCAAGGGCCTTAACTGGGTGGCAAACAGCTACATAGCGATCCACACTCATGGTGCAGAGCGTAAAAATACTGGTGAACATATTGTAGTAGTCTATGGATATAACAATCTTACAAAGGATTGTACCAAATGGCCATGTTCCCATCAAGTAATTCACACTCTGGAATGGCAGAGTACTTGTTGCTAGTGCATCTGCCAATGCAAGATTGAAAATATAGATATTTGTGGCAGTCTTCATTTTTGTATACCTAGGGGAAAAAAAAAAGAACAGCAAAGAATGTGAATGACTGCAACTAACAACAAACAACATTAAACAAAATTGAGGGCAGTGCACCATCTATAAGCAGCTTCTGTGAAATAACATTAGATCAAAGATCATCACTTCTACTGTTCACTTTTACATCAAGTGATCTTTCTATGCTTTATCTACAATAATGTCTGTAAATCAGTCAGACAGTACCTAACACATGTAAGAAGGATAAGAAAACATTAATTTAACTTAGGCAGAGAAAAGGCACGTAGAAGAAACAATATTACGACTGCTAAAGAACCAAGAACCAAGCTGAAAAAAACTTTTGCACACGCTGGTCACTGTATTAAATGGATAAATTTTGTGTATTTTCTCATGCCATGTCAAGAATCAGAACCGTGGTTTGTAGCAACGGACAAAGCATTTCTTGTTTGTGAGGTAGTAATAAAATTCCTTAGGGAATAAGCCTGAAAATTCAGGGTTTTAAGACTTTCTTACCTGCTTATAATTATACAATTTTAAAATAATTTGTTATGACGGTTACTACATTGATCTCACTGATCTTCATGTCCTATACAAATTGGATAGATGTTCTTCCAACTGAAAGAGAAGACAGATCCTATTGACCATATGAACTGAGCGTATCAATAAAGCCATCAGCCCTAGGTGGACACTGCAGCTCTGCTGTTTGAAGAAGGAATGCGTGCTCTGCTCTGCTCCACAGTGCCTATTTTGACAGGAGGGACTTCAAACCACTTTGCATCCCCTTCTTGTTAAGTCTGTGACGCTAACTACACACAAAACACTTTCTGAATTTTAAATATGACACATCAACCACAGCTGAGCAGGGGAGCTTTACATATTTTGTGTTTGCATTGCTAAAGGTTGAATTAAAATTCTTCTTTTGTTTCAACATTTTTTTTTATCAAGAGCCCTTTATAATTTCAAGTCCTTATGTCATGTCAGTGGCACCTGACATCCATTGCTCATCAGGATGCTGTAATTTTCCAGTGGTACAATGAATACTTCACTCTAAGCAATGTTCCTGGCCAGTCTGCTGCGCTGTCCTGATTGCTGCTGAGATTGCTAGGTACTGGGGCCAGCTTCTGGGGGGTTAGACGGCTCGCTCTTTTGATGAAACTCTCCTGTGATTCTGCAAAGTAACAAGTACAGCATTTGATCAGACATTTTATAATGCATAGACTGCTTTGCAAGTGGAACAGCCCTTTTGAGCAATTTGCTGGAGAAGATAAAGCATAAAATGCAGTATTTAGTGTTTTTTTTTCTCTCTCATCTCTTCAGAACGTGAGTCAACTGCAAAAAGTCTGTGACAGGGCTGCAAAGGGAGCACACCTTTGAACCTTTTCTTTAGGGGCTGGAGGAATGTAGACTGCTTGCTGAATGCAGCTAGATAACTTCTATGATGAACATCTGACAAAGTTCATACTGTCTTTTTCCTTTTATTTCATTGCATTGTGCGTGAGGAGCCACTAACAACCTTAACATTAATCTAAAGTATTCTTTTAAAACATTTTTCAAGTAGACTCAAGCTGTTACTTCACTGCTGTCTTGAGAAATATGATCTGAGCACAATACTTTCAAGTTTTAAATAAAATATATACTCTAAAATTAAGTACCCTAAAAAGTTTTCTTAGGGGAGCACTCCCTTTATCCAACAGACTGTAGCAGCAATTTAGGAAGAGGTAGTTGCTGCAAGCATCCATGTGTCTATCTGCTGGGAATAACTTAGAACAAAACGCATGGAACTGCAGTGTGGGAGAGGTACACCATGAGCTACAGTTCTAAAAGCAATTTGGAACGTGGAGAAAATATTTGATGAGCAATTTGTTGGAGAATCTTGGAGAGGAGAATGAAAATAGGAATATTTTGATAGTGACTTTACTAAGGAAAAAAGGTTGCACTAAGCCCTCTCGTTGTTATATTCCTTGTCTTTTACCAAAAATGAATGCCTTCACTACGGGGCTGACAACAGATCCTAGAGTAGCTAACACTGTGTCCAGAGAGTAAATTTGGATATCTGATTGTGATGTGAGCAGACATGCACAGTTTGCTCCAGCATCACTGACTCAGGCAGCAATAGCAATGATAACAGTAGAGAGGCAGTAGCTCTGAACCCCCCCAGCAGATGAGAAAAAGCAACGCAGACGCAGTGCCCTCACCCATGCTGCTGGTCCACACTCAGCTCTGAGGTGATTGCCCTGTCTTCATGTCTGGAGAGGAATTACAAGCTTAGGTATGCAGCTTAGTGCTGCCGATTCTGTCGCAGTTCTGTCCAAAAAGCCCATCATTATCACCTCATGATAATGATTTTTTATTGGTAATTAAAATCAGTTTGATGCTTTAAAGGCAATGCTTGACATAGCAAAAAAATACATCAGCCAATAGGTAAGTCACTTTCAGATTAGCGTGCTAGAGGAAGGCAGAGAAAAGCTCCGAATGAATGGAACGCCATTTCTTCACTGAGACTACCATGGGCCCCACTTAACGCTACACAAATTTAAGTTTTGCTATCTTGCTTTCACTGCCAGTTTAAACCAAAAAGTCTTGGACTTTCCATTATTTCATGCAGTAATTTCATGTAATAGACTGTTAATGTAGAATTCTGCTCAATATACTCCGTAATCGTTGTACTTCTAATCATGCTGTTCTTACAAAGAAAGGAAGCAGAGCTTTTGTGGTGATAGAAAGTATCTACCCCCACAACTGCTTAATCAACAAAAGCCTATTGAAATTCACAATATTCTTTTCAGTGACTTTTATAGGATTTGGGTATTTCTCTGTACTGACTATTTCAAGATCGTATAAAGATCATATTTCTAAAAAGTACAATTTGTTGAAGGTGTATTTCTCCAAATAAGTAGATTATCAGTATCCCTAGGATTGTTTTCGTTTGTATGAACAAATAAATACTGAAGGAATTGATTTTAACAGCATGAAAAATAACAGTCCTGAAAATGGAGCTTTTCAAAGCCTTGATCTTAGCTTTTATTTTATCTTCTGCTGAAGTATCAGCCTATCTATTTGAAGAAGCAGCACAAACATTTCCATCATCCAAACATAGTTGTGTATGTGAGGAAATATACTTCAGAGGGACCGGATTTTGTACGTAACTGAAGCCAGAGGCTATCCGTACAACTTACTTATAATATCGAAAACACCGTGTGTATAAATACGATCCTTTAACGGATACTCCTTTTGCACTTCCATTCAAGGCCACTAGAGTGGTGAATATTTAGCTTGATATTGCTCTTGATATTCAAATTAATTATGTTCATTAGAATATTGACACCCATTAGCATGTTTTTTTTTTTTTTCTACCTCCTCAGTGTAGGTTTTGTATCATAAAATGTCCATTTTTATAAAGGTTTTTTTCTTTTGTTATTATGAGGTGACAGATTTTAGATTTATAACTTTGTCTGTCTAATTCTGTAGCTCATACTCACTCTTGCCTTATCTTTGCTCTATCCAGCAAAGATTTAAAATACATCCAAAGTTTGAGAATTTGAGCGGTAGTGGTCAACTGGGATTTTCTTGGAAAAGGAAAAAAGCAATAAGGAAAAACATGAGAATCCAGCTGAAGTAGTCACTCAAGCATAAATAAAAGCCTTCAGCTGCCAGGCCATTGGCCAGCTGTACTTCACAAACCAAACAAAAAGTTCGTCAAATTAACCTAGAAAGACTCTGCCTCCATTGCAGAAAGCATAATAGCACCTTGAGCAGGAGCCATGAGCATCTCCCTGTCCACCTCCCAGACACACTAGAAGAAAGAGATGTGGGCATCCTTGTGCTTCTCTCTTCCTGCAAGACACGTGGCACAGCTCTGTTTCCGGCCTTCCCAGTCCAACAGTGAGGCTTTCAGCTGATCACCTCTGGAGGTGATCAATTTTTGGAAAAATGTTTTATGCCTCAACAGCTCAAAAGAAAAGAACAAATAACATGACTAACATATATTTTCTTAAAAAAAAAAACAAAAAAAAACCTTTTCGTATACAGAATGCTTTTTCCAAGCCTAACAGACACAGCTGATAAACTGCTATCTGACTCTTGTCTGTAACACTTATTGGAGAAGCCATTTACATCTGCAAGGACTGTTGAAATATATTCTCTTCCAGGTCCTACAGCTTTCTGTAACACATCGGTTTTATATCATCTTTGTACCACTAAGCTGGTGCAAAGAAGGTAGAGACATGGTTCACATTTAGCCCAATGAATACAGTAATATGTAACATTGCAAATTCATTTGAAAACAGTGAGGAGAAAAGCAGAAACAGTCTTTTGCACTTAGGACATAGGCAAGCCGGTGATAGATTGGTAATAACTACTTCCAGCAACACAAAGGCATACAAGCTTTTGTCCATGGAATGCTAATTCGGAGACAAAGGCCGCTTCAACTGATCTGTGTTTAAGTACCACGCTAAATATATGAAAAACTAGTTAATTACAAGAGATTTATTGCAGAAAGCAGTCGTTCATGAATGTGGCTTGGCTGCTCAACAAAAAACCAGCCAGCAATTAGGTCTTGCATTCAGACAACCTGACATAGCTCTTGTTGATGCTGGAGGAGATTAGGTTAGCGTTCAAATTCATGTTCTTCTTGCAGAAATGACTTGTTAAGCAAATGAAGAATCGTTATGTGCATGTATTAGATTTGTTGAGGTCTCCTTGGGTGGGAAGATTAAAACAGGCAAAGCATGTCTAGTGGCACCAACTAAATCGAACATTTATTTCCATGGCTGTTCTGGTACACCTTGTATAGGAAGCTCAAAAACAGTAGGAAAGGATTTTTTCATGTGTGCTTTCCTAACACATGATATTAGGTACTTTCAATTTTCACTGAGCCCTTACAGCTATGACAATGATTCAGGCTGGTCTGGACAACTCCCGTCTGCCAGTCCAATGAGTATGCTCAACTCTGAAATGATGTCTTCCTGCTAGGCCATACAGTGGAAATTACCTTTGGTCTCAAATAATAAAATCAGCTGATGGCCATCCTACCTAATTATCCCCCCCTTTTTTTTTTTCCTTTTTTTTTTCTTTTGCATTGTAGTGCGTCTCTATATGAAAGACCTGCACAGGATCTCAGCCATAGCTGTGGTGTTGTAACAGTCTGCTACCTATTAAAGCTTTGAAAGTCATCTATATTCCATATGAGCCTAATCTACCCATCTAAGAGCACATGATGTCACCAGCTTGAAGATTTAATCTTTGATTTTTCTGTTCAGGAACACTCCAGAATGCTTATGTTGTAAGCCATTAAACAAGCTCTAGAAACAAGTACCATACATTTGTGTACAAACCCTACACGTTATTATGCAGTCAGGCCACCCCAACTGCAAATGACCTACTGTGGTTATCAGTGAACTCATTCTTTTGATTTATGTTCTCCATAGGAGATCGTATACACGGATGTAATTCAAAAGTAACAGTCCCTCAGCAAAAGCACACAAGCAACAAATAGAAAGCAGAACCAACTCCGGCAGGCACAACAATTACAGCCGAAAATGTTCGTGCTTAGTTACAGTGAAATTGTGCTATTGCAGGCACATTTGCTTACTTCCTGTACTGATCCAGGGTATGGGACAGAGTGAACTGGGGAAGGGAAAATTTCCTGTTGTTAATACAGACAGACACAGCTGTTGTTTTCTCCTGCTGAAGCCTTACATTTGCAAGCAAGCAAAAACTAACAGAGCTTTGGAGTTGTGAAGTGTGTTGGTGGTTTAATTAGAACAATGAAAAAACCACACTAGTACCACGCATCACCTGAGGTGCCAAAGCATGGCGTATTACAGCAGTGTGCTAGGCCTAGTGCTGCAGGGCCTAGCTACCTGACATGGTGGGGAATGCAGCAAGGCATGCCGCACTATGCTGGAGCAGCCGTCCTCTTGTATCTTCACACACCTGCAAGGGGATGCACATTTTCTGAAGGAGCTTGGTGGTATGTGCTGAGCATAGATCTGAATGTAAGACACACATCTGCTGCACTGTAGCAGCTTTAGCAGTTACCTCTTTTCTCCCTCATCCTCTGTTTTCCCACTAAACCCCCTTTTCACTTCATTATTTTCCATAGCACAAATGAGTGGAATCCAGAATTTCATCACCATTTACTTCCCTCAGGCTATCTGCCTATCTCTGACTTCACAGCCTTCCCTTTTCCTGTATCAGGCTGTGTTAAGGCGTGTGCAGATCCACCACTTAGTGTTATTTGTTGACATAGCCCAGGTAGAAGGGAGCATTCATGGAGGAACATCTGCTTGGGTCTCTTCTCCTGTACTCAGAACCAACTAGCAGCTTCACTCAGATCTCAGCTTGGAGGTGGGGAGAGCTGAACAAAAAAGCCTGTGAGGCAGAGCAGACTGGGTTCAGACTCCAGCGCCAGCCTTCTCAGGAACGATGGGTGCCAACGACAGAGTCCTGAGGGCATCTGACTCACCCTGTTTTCAATTAATTATAATAATGTGTTGGGCTTTGGGCTAAAACTCACTTGCTGCTTTCTTTAATGGTTTTTCCTGCCTTTTTTTTTTTTTTTTTCCCTACAGAGAGGGATCATATAGAGGTTCTCTTTCTGCTGTTTACTTTGAATTAGTGACCTTAGTCCCTTCACAAAGAAAACAAAATACACTTCTGTCTTTGGGAAAAATACCTACTTTACAGGGGAAGGCTGGTCCTTTCCCTTCAGGCATGACTGAAAGGATTTACAAGCAAGGAGACAAAACACACAAATTCCACAGCAGTTCTAACAGCTAACTATTTTATTATCATCTTTCTTTTATTATTTTCATGCTTTTTAAATTACGTGTACATGGAAAATATCCTTGGAATTAAGGAAGAATAGGTCCTCATACATATTCATACTGACTTGCCAAGCAAACATTTATGATGTTGCAATGTCTTGGAACTCCTATTAACCTAATTTCTTTTTCTTTTCCCAGACACCATAAAAAGCTATTTAATGATAAAAAGAAATGACAGCAACATGCAATTCTCACACAGTCAACTGCTGGTATACCGAACCCTTCACCTCAATCTAATTAAAGAAAGGAAATGTTATTTGCAAATTATTCCAGGACTCATTCTGGTCTGTTTGTTAAGCCATCTCTAGCTCAGTTTCAGTAAGCCTGACATTGAAGCACACGAGTCTCCAGTAATGGCTGTTGTTTTCACAATTACTGTGTAACACATCTCTGAGAAATTTAATAAATAACTGGTGCTAAAAATGGTAACTCCAATATATTGCCATTATCCAGCAGTGGGTGCTTACTGCTGAAATTTTTGCTTTGCCTCAAAGACATGCAAAGGAAAACTGTCAGCATCTTTACTTTCTCCTCTGTGCATTCAGGGAAGTGATCAGGACTACATCAGTGATAATCAAGGTGACACTTTTATAGAAGTAAGTTAACAGCTACTTTCCCTGTTTTCAGAAGATAAGAGATCTTCCACAAATCTTCCTGATTGGTGGACTGATCTCTCCAGCGAGGACTGTACATGAAACACCCCCTGCTTTGTATGGAAGCTGGCAGGAAAGCTTTTGAAGACAGTTTTACTGCTAGTAGATGTGAAATCCACAAAGGAATGATGGAGAACAGCAGTGGCAATCCTCCCTGGTAAAAAGCTTTCATAGCAGCAGCATGGGGCTCAAGGCAATGCCAGAGACCATACAGAGAAAAGTTATCATAAATATGCAGTGTACCATCTCTCATGTACTAGACATCAAGATCTTCTTGTGAAGGTGTTGAGTGTGATCTGGAAAGGAGCAACAGAGGTGAGATACAGGGTCAGGAGAGAGGATGAACACCAAGAAGGACATGCCTGTGAAGTGAGGGGAATGGGGAAAGCCGGAGGTGGAGGAGGAAGGTGCGACAGAAAGAGGGAGCATGACTGTATGTTTTGAGAAAACCAGATGCAAAGTACTAGCAAGCACGAATTTGGTCTCATGTGACAAGGATGAGTTTGCGTTTAAAACTGTGGCTCTGAGGGAGGCACTGAGACCATCACTTTATGAGGAGGATTTGAGAAACTTGCTTCTTGGATGTTTTTTCTATAGAGGCAGCACATATCGGGGCTGTAGGTCAGCACTGTGCAAGTGGAGAACAGGAAAAGACACCGCAACTGCTGGTCCTTGCTTTCCATCAAGAAAGCAAAACCTCTCACGCTGGAATTGCTCTATACCCCACGCCCCATCCTACGCAGTTTTGTTTTGAAGTTTTATTCCTGATCTGAGATACAAGATCTTATAGCTGATAATTGAAAACTTCTCAGTGAGAAGGTGGAAAAAATACGCTATTTCATGTTCTTCACAGTTACTTGACTAACTATACACTGTCATCTTTACCCTTTTCATCACGCAAATTTAAAGGGAAATATAAATAAAATTTAGAAGTGTTTAACGTTGAACAGATGAATGCTTCTTGACACAAGTAGGCTAAGCTGCATTGCTAGTGAATACCCTTAAAAGCCAGTTCTAACGGGAGCAGGGCAGGGTCTTTGAAAGGCAGTGATAGAATCCCCGCTAACACACAATATAGGCAAATTCCATGGTATAAACCAAATGAGGCACAGATAAGGCATAAGAAGAATTCTGTTTGAGATGACCCTAACAGCAATTCACAAAATGGTTTCTCTCAAATTTTTCTAAAATATAATGAGTAAATTTGCATTTTGAAGAGAATTATCACGGACTAGAAACTTTCACTTGGAATCCCAATTAAAAATTTTTTTTTTGAAAGTGTCCATTAATCAATATCACTCCAACATCCTCTTAGAACACCCACACTTAAAAAAAACTAATTTAGAATCTTTAACATTTCAGAATTCTGAAATATTGCCTTAGAAAACCATTGTTTAAAATAGGTTTGTTGAAAAGTAATAATATTTGTGACATGTTATTTCCAACCTCATTTTAGATTCTGATTTTTTTTGGACTGCTGCATGGAAAAATGTCCACAGAAAGGTACTGAAAAAATGCTGATGTGAAATGCAGTCCAGAAGGTCTGTCTGCAGTATAATAGACTGTTAGGAAGAGTCTCACACAGCAATGCTTCTATTTCTTTCACTCCCTGTCTAAACACCAGCTACTGTCTATGGCTGGAAAAGAGGTTAGAAAATTAGAATGATTCTGAGACATTTTGGCTTACAGCATGTTTTGTCTGAGATATTTGTATGCCATCTTTTGCTCTAGAAAAATTTAAAAAGAAAAGCTTTTCAACACTGTTCAGTAAAAGCTATGATTGGTGAATTGAAAAAAAAATACTGCAAGTTAAAATGAAGTAGTATTCCAGAATCATGCTAGCTTATATATTAACTCATTAGCCATTAGTTTGCTAATAATTAAAATACAAATAGTATGTTCTTACAATATTTTCTAGTTTTACTGATTCCATGAAAAGTCAGTGCAATTAGGCCTGTTTTTATGAGGAAATTAAGAACATTCTGGAAGTGTTTAATATTATTTTTCCAGGGACCATCATCAAAATGATACTCTACGAAAAATACAGCGGAATTGGGACTGCTCTTCCAGAAGAATGGAGTGAGAGGGGAAGTTTTCTGCCCAGAGGTGGAGGTGCTGGCTGAACGTGGGGACAGCCCCACATCCCTCAGGGGGAGCTGGCTGTGTCCCTGGATCCTCTCTGGCACGTCCTTATAACAGACATCACTGGTTGTGGCTGTCGTTAACTGTGCTTAGCAAGGAGGTGGAACATTTTCCTTGCAGACAGCTGAACAGGCAGGCCGCATGTTAGCTCATGCAGCACCGTCCAAATGAAGAGAAATTCACAAGTGGCTGTGGGCAGGAAAGAGAAGAAGCATTTTTATGGATTTCTAGGTTTCTAAGTTCCCAGATCTATGCTGCTACAAGGCATGCTGTGGGCTGCCTTTCACACTGCATCCCTAACTCCACGTCACCTTGCAAAGAAGTGCTCCTGTTTCTTGTTTTTTTTTAATATACCAACTCTTTGCTTCAGCCTCTTTTAGCCTTCCATCATTTTCAGTGGGTCATTTTCAGCTTATTTCTCTAAACAGACTCTCTCCACCTCATACACTATATCCTCTTTTCAAACCCCTCACTTTTCCCTTTCTTTACAGATGTGAGAGAATATTTATTCCTGTGGAGACACCTGTTCTTCCTACAATTGAGACTTCATCCCAGATATCCTTCTTAGTCAAACAGCTTTCCCGAGGTGTGAGGGAGCCAGGCTGAAGCATCCAGAGGTTTCAGTAGTGCCCTTCCAGATTAGGTGACGTTTCAGTCATAACTTTTTTTCTTTTCAAAACATTAAGATACTGTTCTGAGAAATGTAAAAAGCTCTTTGCTTCAAAGCAGATTTCTTTCCCTATTTTAATTTTGAAGGCTTTCTTTTATTGTTTGTTTTTCTGTTTTATTTTTAACCGGAGCAATCATTTACTCTAATGAAACAAGGCACTTCTCTCATCCTGACCGCAGGGCACCTCAGGCCCCTTTGTTTGCAATATGTGACAAAATGATTAGCAAAGCAATTAAGGTATCACATATATTGATGGAATCATAGCCCTCTCAAGGCACTTTGCACAGTACAGGGCTGGGGCCTCAGCTACTCCACTCCTCCAGACAGGTGATGCCAAAGACGTTCAGCTATGAACTATCACCGCTTTCTAGCACTGTGCATACCGCCTTAATCGCAGGGCATAGTCTTCTTCCCACTCTCATGTGCGACTAAGATCCCACTGACTTGATCAGAAAGCAGGAAAAGCCTATAGATTGCTGTGAAATTCATTCGATGCCACATGGTACTGGACGTACGCTGTCTTCTTGCACTCTGCAGCAGCTAGAAGTAGTAGATGCAGCCACAACTACATTGCGTTCCCATCAGTAGTTCACAAACAAAACATATGAGGAAAACAAATAATAAAGATTACCTACAGATCGTTCAGATTACAGGAAATTCATGGCTGGCAGTAAAACCCGACTGTTACTGCTGCCACTCAGAAGGCATTGTTTATACTTCACAAAGGAAACAGCTCAGTGTTCAGCCTCACGCACTGTGGATGTAACATGTTGTAAATACTAATTCAAGGAAGAAAGAACTCAGCTGAACAGAAATCATTTGGGAGAATGAGGAGGGTGGTAGATTGCATTAATTACAAAGTAACAGGTACACAAAGCCAGTGGCACCCTGGATTGATAACAATCCCACATCAGGCAAGCACTTGCACAGCTCTGGCACCAAGCCCATGGATCTGCTTCGTGTGGAGGAGCTGGAATGACTGGATGGAGCTTTAAGGACATTTGTCTATAAAAATAACATATAATAGCTATTGCAAAAAACAATTCCATAGAAGCTGAGCATGACGGATTAGGATGCGGCACTCTGAACCTGCTGCCGCTGTCACTGGGGTGGCCTCTGAGGGGTGAGCAGGGACGGAGCTTCAAACACCTGAGCATCTCCCTCCCAACTCCCGGCACTCACAAGGTAAACCAGGCACCACCAACACCTTCAATTCTTCTTTTTAGTAGTATTAATTCCTCTCAAAATTAACACAAACTTCAAAACTGCCTTTTTCTGAGCAGCCATGGTATGAAAGGTGGATAAAGGAGAGCTTTATATTATGTCAAATTCAAGCTGTTAAAGGTTTGCCTCCTACCTTTAGTGAGACCTAAGGCCATGTGAATATGAGCACACAAGCTCACCATTCCATACACACATATGATACGATTGAGAGTGCTCTCACGTTAATACAGCTTGCAATAGGAAAAAGGTCAGAAAGTTCCCTACACTGCCCAAGCATACTAAACCTATACAGAAGCACAGAAAGGAAAGGCAGTTTTGTGGTGCTTAAGCCACAGATCTTATTCAACCATAACAAGTAAGTTCCTTTTTCATCCCCAAATTGGTAAATGGCTGTATGATATTAACTGGGAAGGGATTTTGTCCTACGGAAAGCTCCCTACTGTGAAAGCACAGGAGACCCGGGTTCAGTGCCTGGGCTGCAGAATTCCAGGGTGGCTTTTGGGAGATCATTTAACTGATTCATGTTCTCCCCTGTAAAATGAAAATCTATTTTTTGCCTTCCATTGCTTCTGGCTTTTGTTTTTAAGTTTTAACCTCTGGGAAAGACGCTCTCAAGAAAGAAAGCTAAATGCAGGCACCTCATTCGATTTGGCTTTGCGGTGTAATTGAATTAACTAATGTAAGAAATATGAACCTAGAAGAGGTTATGCCTGGCATAAATCTGTAATTCCACGGAAAACTTGTAGCATATGCGCTGCTGACGGCCACCCCGGCTCTGTCAGACCGTGCATCTGCTTATTCTCCCAGGGGAACGCAGTCAACTCTTGGTCAGACGATTGCAGCCGTGTCCCTGCTCGGAAGCACTTCTCCCACAGACAGAACCCACATGGCAGCGGAGCATCTTCCCAGCTCCGTGTATTTAAAGCGCAGCCTCTGAAGTACAGCTAAAACCAGCGGCTGCCCGGCTCCGAAACCCCAAGTGGCCACGGGGAAGCGGCGCGGCTCAGCCCCGTCCCGGAGCGGCTCCGTCCCGCTCGGCCCGCCGCCGTCGGCAGGGGGCGCTCTTCCTCCACCGGAGCCGCCACCGACCCCGGGCCCGCGGCAGCGCGTCGCCCCCCGCTCGCACCGCGTTCCGCCCGGCTGGGCCGTGCCAGTCCTTGCGGGTGCGCGGCGCGGCGCTGAGCGAGATGCGGAACGCGGCGGCCGCCTGCAGGGGGGCCGCAGCGCACCTGCGACGGGGCTCCACCGCAAGTTCCCCCTCCGCGATCTCTCGCTCTGGCGCTTTCCCAAAGCCTCTTCTCCTCCCCGAGGTGCAGGAGCCCTTCGCACCGCTCCGCGGAGCCCCGCGGCCCGACAGCAGCACCCACCTGACGATGACATACATGACCAAGAAGTTGCCGAAGAGCCCCACGACGCACACCACGGAGTAGATGGCCATGATGGCGATAGCCGTCACCACCGAGGGGCCGCCGCCGCCCCCCGCGGGCGCGCAGGGGCCGCCGCCTCCCCCCCCCCC
>WBMW01001880.1:77951-99370 GCA_013396635.1 Penelope pileata | reverse complement strand
TCGCCCCGCACTGCCTCGGGCTGGGGAGTGCTGGAGGCTGTTCCCTTCTCTATGGCATCGTGGAGAATGCGCCTGGAGACAGTGCCGGAGCGGGGCAGGGCTCGGTGTGCGGCTGAGGAGCGTAGCGAGTCAGGGGTACTGAGCAGACGGTGCCCTCCGTGATTCTCTAGCTTCACGGGGAGATGACTGAGACTGGAATAAACTGTGGGGATCCTGGATCCTCACTATGTCCAGAGGTGCTTCTGCTCCAGAGCTCTAGGAACCCTCTCCCCGAGGCACTGCTGTGAGTGTTATAGATGCGATAACGTGCAGAAGGAGGACACCAGCACCATTCTTTGGACCGGAAGGCGATATCCATGCATTGTAGGCAGTCCTTCTGCCCGCTGCTTGTTTGCACCGGCACTTTCCATGTGCAGAGATGCACGGCTTGCAGTGCCTGCTGGGCAGTTAATTGCCAGGACCCAGAGCTTCCGCTGCTTCATCAATGAAAGCAGAGGGGACCCTTGGTGGGGCAGAAGCAATGCCTCTTGGTGAGCAGGAAGGAGACAGAGTGGCAGCAGTGATTGTCCCTGCTGCCTTGTCATGGGCTCACGCCCAGTGCCGCTGCTTACCAGGGGCAGAGCGTGTCCCGGTACTTCAGGCAGAAGCAGAGAAGAAGAGGCGAGTTGCACCCTGCCAGAAAGATGCAAAAATACAGGTGTGTTAGTCTGAGGAGTTCCTGTGTTTCCACGTCAGAAGCGATGGCAGCCAGTGCTGATTGGGGTGGGTAACAGCAGGAGAGGAAGACCACACAGAGCATCTCTGCCCATTAGCAGTGGGGAGGAAGAAGAGGGAAGGCTAAAGAGGGGTGTCATGGGACCTTGAGAGGGACACAGATTTGGGAAACAGATGCTCATGTTTTGAAGCTGCGTATTTTTAAATCTTACCAAGATATAGCGGAATGGAGGAAGAAAATCAAGCAAGCTGTTAATGGGCACTTTTTATAGATAGCACGTACTGCTTGGTGGGCAGAGAGTATTTGCAGCATTGTTTATTGATGGGAGAGCTGTTTACCATCATATTTGGAAAATGAGCTTTAGAATTGGAAACCTTTGTGGACGTGTGGAAATGAAAGCAAGAACTTGGAGACTTCACGTGGAGAAAGGCACTGCCTCTTCATCCCCTTATGAGGTATAGCATATTTAGTCAGACACAGAGCAGGAGGAGCACAGCTTTAAAACTGGGCCATTCCCAAAGGCTTTTATCTCTGGGTATGTGCCTAGTGCAGGAACCTTTCTCACCACTTCCCCTTTGTTCCACCAAAGCCATCAGAAGAGTTTGGTGTAAGCCATGGCACCGGTGGTGTGCAGCCCTTTGGATATACCTGCCTGTGCCTGGCTGTGAAGGGGATAGGGAAGATGGGCGACAAAAATCAAGGCTGCTACAGCTTTTTTGGTGTATCCTGTGTTATAGCCAGCTTTGTATCATTCTCACTATCAGAAGGGCCATTGATGAATAAAAAATGAGTTTCTTAAAAAAGTTTTAAAAATAGATGCCCAGGTAAATCTCGTGGTATATACAAAGCTTTATTATTAAAGACAGAAGAATTATTATGCCTGATTAAATCAACCCTCTGTCAGGTGCAGATAAAAACTCAGACCCCAGAGAGGACTGGCAACAAGCCTCGGGAGCTGAGCCTGTTTAAGATAGGCCTCATTAAGCAACATTTTGAAAGTAAGGGAATGATGTCTAAATGCACTTCTTTGCAATGTTATTACAAATGTTATTGCTCAAGGACAAAGGCAGTATGCAATAAATCTAGGCAGTCCTTCTTTCAGATGGTCTTTCAGATGGTGAAGGGCATTTTAAGTATAATAATGCATGAGCCCTTTTCTACAGATAATTTAGGTCATGAGAGGCTGCATAGTGAAGATTCTGTTGAAAATGTATTTGCAAAGTTCCATATCAGTAATCCTGTGGGTAGTAGTGCAGTGCATGTAGAAAAGGGAAGTACAGAGCTTTAAGACGTACATCTTAAGTAGTTGCCTCAACATCGGGCTGGGGTCAAATCACAACCTTCAAATCAGATTTTTGCATATCTTTTTTCTGCCACTGCACTAGGGTAGGTAAATTCCCAAGGCTGTGACTACAAATCAGTGGGCTCAAACTTTGAGAAAATCTCAAGGCTTGAAGAGAATTTTAGAGCCTGCAAGCTTTGCTTATTTTCAAATGAGGAAATAGTCTGACTTTGGTCCTATGGGAACTGTGAGCTTGTGATTCCTTCTGTAAAACCTACTTCTGGGATCTTCTTGCCTGAAATACCAATTTTGTCAATCTTAACGTTTCATTGTCTCTACCTGCTTACGTTCCTGAAGCTTCTTCGTGAGCACCCTTTATGGATCTTTTTTAGGACTACATGACCTATTCCATCCTTCAGGCTCCTGTCCTGCACCCTTTCAAATCCTTTCCTGTTTCTCATTTCCTCTGCAGCACTTACAAGAAATGATAAAAAAGAGGTACTTCTGATCTACCATGGGGAACTCTTGTGTCTGGTGTACTCTACTGATAGAATTGCCATCATTCCCTTTCCCATATGAGTACTCTTAATTTGAAATAATAGGTAATTTTAAATACATTTATATCATTTTATTTCCAGTAACTCTTTCATATAAAAGAGTGTTGAAAATGCATTCCTTGGTCTTGAGCAGCTGTCCAAGCGCAGTGTTATCTCTATGTTTTGTGGTTATGGGAACCTTGTTGCAACAGTGGTTCAAGACCTGAATGCACTATCAGTAAGAGGAAAATTCTGCTCTCCTGAAGACCAGAATTGTGTTTCTGCTATTTGCTTTGCCCCCTCCTCTCTAGATCCTGAACTCCAGCATCTCATAGTCACTGCAACCAGTGCAGCCCACTGCCTTCACATCCTTGACCAGTTCTTGGTTTGTAAGTGTGAGGTCCAGTAGACTGCCTGTCTTCACTGGATCTTTGAACACTTCCATAAAGAAATACTCATGAATTCACTCTAGAAATCTAGGTCAGGTTGACAGATGGAGGCCTCTGTCTCCTGCAGCAGGGAGTGATATAAATGTATATACATGCATTTGGAAAGTTGTAGAAAAGTAAGCCCTTGCTCTGAAAGTAAAGGATAGGAAGACACTAATAATTACTGTTTGTACTCATACTAGCAGTATTGTTAGACTGTGCTTCCTTGTTTTGCTGATGATGGTTGCAGAGAACACACAGTTTCAATTTACAAGAATATTTTGGATGCAAAAAGTAAGGGCAGAAGAGAGTGCTCATCTATGACTCCAAATGGATAAATGTTATTATTTCGTTCAATAGTTCATCTGATTACAGATAAATATACACATAAATACATTATAGATTATATATTATAAATTATATAACACATTATAAAACTATATATGCATAATATATTATAAATTATTTTAAATATAATAAAATATCACGAATTATTATTTAGGAAAAAATACTTGCATGAGAGGATTTAAAACAAGCTATTACAACAAATAGCGAATAAACTTTGGAAAGTATCCTAGTTTGATAAGCATGATTTTAAAGTGGAGTCAGTGTAAGCTCTCTGTATTTGCCTATAATAGTTTTAGTGAGTGTAAGGGGAAACACTGGGTCACAGCCTGAATTAGTGATTGAGCACCTGGTGAAGGGCGGTGGCTGGCCTGAGGAACACCTGTACCCCCCCCCATGTGACCAGGAGGGGTGGACCCAGGGTGGGACTACCCTGGGCTCATTTAAGAGCCAGCCACCGAGGGGAAAGGATCTTTTGTGTGGGATCTGGCTGTTCTTTTATCTTGGTGGGAGATCACTATCGTGTAAGTTGAAGTCTTTTGTTTACAACCATTAAATCATTTAATGCTCTACCTGGGATCACTGGAAATCTATCTGAAGCAATCTTGATCCTGCGGTTGCACCACAGTGAGTGAATGGGATTCTACTACATATTCAAACAGCTATGTTAATATATTTACATGGAAGTTGTGTCTAAGGCCCATTATACTCAACATACCTGTAATCAGCAGGTGGCTTTTTAGCTGACCAAATGTCATTATGTGGGATGAAATGAGCTCTCTAGATGCTGATTAGATTGCCATTGATTGTAATGGGAGCTTTGACAGAAAGTGCACCCATAGACTGCTAAATGTAGGATTCGTAATTTGGAGCTGAATCTCTCTTACTGAGTGAGGCCTTAGAACCGCCCGTAGAATTGCTTAAGTCCTGTGGGTCATCTCTAAATTGGCAGGAGTATATATGCATGCAGACAGATGTGCTGGGTGGTTATCTATATTATTGCTGGAGTTTTGTGCTGCTACTGAACTTCTTGTTCTAGTACTGTATTGAGATGAATAAGATGAACTTCTATGTCAGGTTTACTGTTCTTTGTTGCTTTAGCATTAAATCTTACGACATCCTCTTTTCATTTATTTTTTTTTCTGAGAGCTGTTCTATAGCTGTGCTTTACCTTGAACAAAACTGTTTTGTGAACCTCAGGTTTATATCTGTAAAACTCAGTATACCTAATTTCAGTGGATGTTCAGAGGGACATGTGTAAAATAAGCATTACTAATGATCCTGACACTTCTACAGAAAGCAATGATCATTTCCCTTCCTTTACAGAGCTCCTTTCTTGTCTGAATTCTGTGATGAGTAGACTTGAGAAAAGTAGAGTACGAACTGCATCTTCTTGCCTCTTTAAAATTTCCCAACTTGGGCTAAGTAAAAGAGGATGCCAGGTCTGAATGATTGCCCTTCCTAATGCTAATCTTCAATATGAATCTCAATTTTTTTTGAAGCTTGGGTACAGCACTTATGGCAGCTTGCTCTCCGTGCAAAATCATTATGATTAGCTCTTGGGAAACCCAGCTGTAAGGTTAGAAAACTGAAAATATTTGGATCCTAGTTACTAAAGAGATGTAGACAGAAGAAGAGACAGGATTTGATATAAACTTACCCCTTGGGCAGCTCTCCTTGTGTCAATAAGCATATTTGTCTTTATTGATACTCCTTTTAGCCAGATTTAGTCAGATGCTTAGCCTTGTCTTTTGGCATGTACCAGTGAAGTTATTTTTATCAAAAGACAGTAAAATGTCCAAAAAGCACAAGCAGTGAGGCACTTCAGTCACAGTTATTCATCGATCTTTCACAGAGAACTTCAATTTCCACTCCTCAGAATGGGCCTGACTTGGGGAATCACTCTTCCCTCCAGTGACCGAGGTTAGTGTATTTGTTACTCCAATCCTAAGTTTGTGCAACTTGAGAAAATATATACGCTGTGTTACTTTAAAAACCCCATGGTGAAAACAGCTTCATTACATAAGCTGGAAAGACCATGTTAAAATTTAGTTGGCAAGTTACCTCTGGTTATCAAAGGTATTTTTAGTTTTGATGAGAGGAACTGTTGCCCCTCGAGCAATATTTTGTTAAATTTCAAGAAGAGAACTTAAAAACTAAAGACTTTGCCAAATTTTCTTTCCCCTTTTGATATATATGTATTATATATAGGAAAAGTCATGCTGCACTATAAAGGAATGCTGTTTTTTTTTTCCCTGTAATCATGTTCCTGCTTTATTGCCTTTTTGCTGCTGTTTACTCACAAGAGATGAATACTCTAAAACAAGATGAAAGTGCTGAAACAAGTATGCTACTGTAGCTGACAGATGATAGTGCAGTGTCAGCAGCTTGCCTGCATCAGAGATGTACAATTTTCCTCTGAGGGTCCATTTGCAAGTAAGATATACTTTAAGGGTAAGTTAGATTTCAGTGTTAGTTGTTCTTACCTTTCAGCTGCTTCAGCATCCTCTGGATGATCCTGATAATGTTTTACATAAATAGAGAAATTGCTCTTAAATGATGTTAAACTCAGTGAGAGTTTAATTCTGTTTTTCTGCTAGGAACTTTGGATGTCTTTAGTGAGCTTAATTTAGGTTAATGAATTTACTCTTTCTTATCTTCAGTTGTTTTAGATACTCCTTCAGTTTCAATGCATTTGACTTAGGAGTTGTAATTTGTCTTAAACTCCAACAGCATCATGTCATGGATAAAACCAGCGAACATGAAGAGGTTCTTGATCAGTGGGATGTCAGCATGCCTTGGGCTCTGAAGTCTAAACTCGTGAACCTGACATCTGCTTCTTAATTCTGGAGAAATCTGAGATCCATAGATACATAGATTTTCATCTTCGAAATTGTTCAGAAACTTGTTGCTTTGTGCTTAGGCACACCTCATCCTCCCAAAAATAGATTGAGAGAGGATTCTTTAAGAGTAATTGCTTTGGGGAGATTTCTGGGCTGTCCAAAGTCCTGCTGCAAAGACTTTTTATGCCTTTTGTATTAACTAATAAGCACTGGGAATGTATTTCTTTTTAGGAGGTCACAGAATCATTAAGGTTCGAAAAGACCTCTAAGATCTAGTCCAAACATCCACCCATCACCACCATGCCCACTAAACCATGTCCCACAGTGCCACCTCCCACCACTTCCCTGGACAGCCTGTTCCAATGTATTACCACTCTTTCTGAGAATAAACTTTTCCTGATACACAAACAGAACCTCCCCTGGTGCAACTTAAGGCCATTACCTCTTGTCCTAGAGAGGTAGGTCTTTGTGATCATCATTAGATTATACGCTTATGTGCTTGCTTTCTTCTTCATACACTGAATCTTCAATTTTATTCTATAGATTGCTTTCCTGTGGTTTCACATACTTTGGTGTTCTATTGAGATTATTCCCTAAGAATAAAGGAAGAATTGGAACCTATATCTATTATCATCCTGTATGATCATCTGTCTAAAATAAATATCTTCAGCTTTATTTTTAAACATGAAACTCTCCTTTTCTGAACAGAGATCAGGAGAAGGACTAGTGGAGGGCCATACCTGTTGTCGCTGAGTCACTGAGGAGGGCATGCTGTCAGACTTCACTGCTGTCCTCACCTTTTCATGTTCACTAATTTAGGTGGTATAGGCAGAGTTTGGTGGATCTCAGTCAGAAGTGTTAAATCTGCTTGTTTGGTGCAGAGGGACCTGAGAGCACTTGACTGCCTTCTGGCTTCTACAGCTGGACCAGGTGGTCAACTAAAGACCAATGCTGTAATAGTTAAGTTGGTGTTTTGGAGTTTTATGTATGTCTGAGTCCTCTAAAACAGTCCATTTAAATCTGAATAATTAGTAAAAATGGTATTTTAAATTTAAATCTTAATCAAGGAGTTATGTTCTCTTTTTCTTAACACTGCTGGAAAAGTCCGGAACACATTTCCAAATTTTTGTAGTGAAACGTTACTTTTTTTTTTTTAATTTCAGGTAAGTATTGATCTTTTAAACTCTGCAATGATAATTTGCACTCAGATTCTAATATAAGAAGACAATGGTAATACCAAATTACCTTTACATATTTGTTCACATTCATCAACTTTTTATTTTGATATCAACATAAACATGCTTGCTGTTTTACTTAAAACAAGAAAATAAACTTCCTAGAAGAAACTTTGGCCATTCAGAAAAATCCAAAGGAATAATAATGCTTCAGAGTGTTACACTGGGGTACTGTGAATACTGCATGAAGTCGTTGAAAGATTTCAAAAAGGCTAGTAAAAATGCTATTAGTTTCTCTTCTGTGAAGAGAGGCAGAGAAAAGATGCATGTCTTGTCTGTCTTATGGGTCTTAAATCCTAGAAAAATTTCATAAGAAATATGATGGTTCCTAACGATGAGTAAATGTTATATTTTAGGGTGGCTTTTTTTGGTATTATTTTTGGGTCAAGTTGAATAAAATATATGAAATGGGAATAAAGAGAGAAAGCTGTTGATAGGGCCTTCAGATACTCCTCTTGGAAGTCTTAAGCATAAGACAGAGCTGACAGACCACTGGATTGAGCCAGTGGGTTCAGGATTTTTGAACAAAAATTCAGGATACTGCCTCACAGCTTTTATCTCTCTACCCTTCAGCATGCACAGGAAGCACGCTTCCCTGCCATGTTTACAGTAATTTATGGGAGAAAATTTTAGAGGCTTAAATAAATCATGAAAGCTGTGTCCTCAACAGTTCTTGCAAAAGAGATCAGTGACAAAGCTGATTGGGAGTAATTACCTGTAGGCTATTCTTGTTAAACCTTTCCATAGTAACTGGTATTGTAAGGTGAATTAATCTCTCCTTTGTCTTCCCAGTAAGTATTAATTAGTGTAAAAGAAAGACTTCTGTTTGCCAGCTCATGGCAGTAATTGTTGTTTCCTGCCCAATTTGTCTTCTGTGGCAATGAATACTCAAAATGCTCCTTGAAACATCTGTGTGCACTCTTAATGCAGGCAATATGCCTTGCTTCTTTTGAAATTGATTTGGAAGACTGCATGTTTTCTGTACTCGAGCACTATACTTTAGAGCTTGCGCTTAACTGACGTACACTGAAAGATGAGACTAAAGACTCAGCAAAAGTATAAGCAGTAGAAAAGATACATACTGGAAAATCTTGAATTCCATAGTGTCTAGTTTCAGGATCTGTCTTCTCAAATATACCAGATGCAGTCATAGGAACCCCTGCAAATAGTGTGGGGTACTGAACCTTGGTTTAGGTCTCTGGGGGTGGTGGACACTGGGAACAATTGCCTTGAGATGCAACACAACTCAAGTTAAGTCTAAGTCATCAGTATAGTCATGACATGTTGGTTTAACTAAAGGATTTTGATACTCAATCACTGAATCACAAACCTTTTCAAAAATGTAAAGTTTCAGACTTCTATCTGTCTGTCATTTTTCACTTGATGTTAAATATTTCATTCCTGTAGTACTCACTGGAATAGGAGGAACTGGTACTTAGGTTCACTTCAGAAAGAAAAACTTATTAATTCCTGAATTAGAAATTATCATTGTCTTCTTGCTTTGAATAAGTAAATAGTTACTTTTGCAAAGTAAAGTGGAGCAGCTTCCAAAAAGAGAGATCTTTTACTTCCTCCTTTCTCCCTGTCTTCCACAAACTACCTTTTACTCTTTAGGCATTCAGCTAAAAAATTGTGCTTAAGTCTTTTTGGTCAAATGAGAGATGTGAATTCAGACCTTTTTTGCACCTTGGAAGGCCTTCTTGTCCTTGAGGATCAGATAAAGATGTATGAGGGAAGAAGCATCGCAGCAGCAGTGGTTTATAAAGGTCCATGAGGACAAGCACCTAACAACGGAAGAAGTCATGGCTGTGATTTCAATCTGGAGGGAGGTGTCTCCCTGAAATGTAGGGTAAGGGAGCTTAAGGCCTGAGCAAAACTGCTAATTTTGGTGCTCAAATTCCCTTTAATTTTCGCAAACACTTGCTAAAAAGAAACCTCTGGATTTGAACTCAAACCATCCTATCCTCTAGAGATGAGTGTTGCCAGATAATGGCACTGCCTAGAGAGAGTACTTTAACCAGACAGCTGATGTAATCTCCTGAGCGTCAGTTTAGATTTATGACCGAAAACACAACACTTCTCTTTCTGAGCTTACTTACTTGCGTTTGTCCTTGTCATACTTTTGTCAAATGTTCAGGATTGCATCTTACAAGGATTGTGTCTCTACATAATGCACCAAAGAAGGGCACTTAAACTTATCAATTTTTCTTTTATATTTGTTGCCTCATAAAGCAGAATTACCTTGGGATGATTCTTGGGCTGAGGAAAGAGGTAATGTGTTGTAGCCTTGTTCTCTCACTAATCCATTTTGAATGATGAACTTAGTGAAATGAGGCATTGCAGAAGGATGATGTTTTCCTGTTTGTTCCTATTTGCTCATCTCAAGAGTTCCTATTTGTATGACTGACAAATTATGAACATGTAATAATCTTTCTTGGTGTCACATAGCATAGGATTTCAGAGGAACAAGATGTTTTATTGTGTTCGGAGTGCCATTAGATGGTTGTGTAGTGAATGTGTGCAAATATAGACTCTATTCAGACAATTATTAAGCCTCTTCATCAAATGCGTAACAGAGTCAGCAAACTACACAACTTGTCTGAGTCATAGTTTTCCTATTTGTATAGGAAGGATAATAGTACTACATACAACAGGATGAAAGGCTCTAAGTATGTTCAGTATCTTTTTTTTTTTCAAGTGACAAAAACTAAAATTTGAATTAAACCTTTGTTTCTAGGTGTTTTTTTTTTTTGTTCTTTTCTATGTTCTGTTTATTTATAAGTAGTCTGCGGTTACTAAAAAGAAAGCATAGGAGATGATTCATTTGCAGAAAACCACAACAGTAGAAAGAAAACAACTTCAAGTGAAGCTTTCACACTTGTCTGTATAATAAGCAATTGTAATTTCTCATCAGTTAGTGATTGCAGGAGCTGTTTGAAGTAGGAGATGACATATAGAAAGATCTTTAAATTGTCACTAAGATTCTGGATGCTAGCAAGCCACTGGCAACAGGGAGGTGTGCTATTGGGGCACGTTGGCGTTTAAAATGAAAGAAGAAATATCTTTGTCCTTTTGCATTGTAAAATTTTTTATTTATGGGAAGTTTTGCAATTGTTTTAGAAAATCCTTTCTCTCTTTGGTTTCTTTCTCCTATGAAATAACTAGTCTAAGTTGAGATCTCGTGTTATTTCTGATGCGTGACTTTGGTGTTGTATTTGCCTGGAAGAATTAAAAGAGTAAAGAAACGCATGCATTTCTCCCTGAAGCAAATGGAAGCACACATGGGGAATGCAATGGAAAGTTGCATGATGGATAACTAAGAACTGTTGTAGTTACCTGTGTTTATTTTTTTTTTCTTATTTGAGGTACTTGAAATGATAGCGTATTAGTAGATATGCTAGCGTACTCTTGGCTGTTGTATGTACTGCTCTTAGCATCACATTCAGATAGCAAAGCTTTTCCTTTTGTGGATACCACTAACTTTATGTACTGTAAATCAATTGGAAAGAAAACAAGTCTAATTTGTTTGTGATATTACTAGAGTAAGATGTAGTTCTGCTGAAATCACTGGAGCTGCACTTGGCAACAGAAGCTGGAGAAAAGACTTCAGGTATCCTTACCTGGGAGAATAGATTTTGCCTGGTTTACTCCTACTGCAAGCTTTAGGGGAAAAAGATCTTCCTTTTGCTATAACTATGTGGAGCCATCAGGACAAAAGGTTGTGCCAAACAAGATCACCAGAGCCGTGGTCCCATGAACTGGGGCTGCCAAGGAGAAAGCAGGACAGTAGCAGGAAGCCCTCCAACCTACTTGGTGGTGTCTGGGGCCATATCATCTTGTGTTGCAGCCATGTCAGGATCTACAATTATTGGGTTGTACAGTAACCATACTTGATGGTGTATGGATCATATGGCAATAGCAACTGCAGCAGGAAGTTGAGGAGAGATACAATGAACAGTGCTTTTTGGCAGAATTCTTACTGCACCAGTATTTCAGAAAGAGCCTGGGGGCACTTTTGTTACTGAAATATCAGCTCTCCTAATAGGAGAGAAAAATGAGTTCCTGACTTATGTGTTCATT
Organism: Penelope pileata; assembly: GCA_013396635.1. Taxonomy (NCBI): domain Eukaryota; kingdom Metazoa; phylum Chordata; class Aves; order Galliformes; family Cracidae; genus Penelope; species Penelope pileata. The sequence goes on along the minus strand of WBMW01001880.1, from coordinate 87,906 downwards.
AGTGATTCAGTGGATCCAGATACAAAAGGGCACCTTACACTTCCGGAATAAACTTCCTTGTTGAGTCCCCTTTGTTTTGTTTCAATGCAACATGCTGTTATTCCTCATTTCCTTTTGAAGCGTTTACATTCTGTCAGATAATGTCTTGGTTCTCTCTTGGAAACTATCACATTTTAGTGAGAAGCTGAAGCATCCACTACATCTTTTATGTATCTCAGAAGGGTATTACAAAGCTCAATAAACATTTGAGAAGCGTTCTGCAATCCTCAGATGACATGTACAGTGAAAGCACACAATAGTTATTAACCATTGAACAGAATGTTTCACGAGTCTCATCAAATTACTCTTGGATAAAAGTATTCTTTTTTTGGTTAGAAGACCACTTGAACTTGTTCAAGGGTACTAATCAAATATAGCTTTAGGAAGTGTCAATTTTTTCCTCATTAAAATAATTCATAATTGCAGGGAGAGTGATAAATCATTGTTCATTGTTCAAGACTTCGTTTATATGAAAATCTTAAATTCTCAGTGCTGCAACTTGTAAGAACATACGTAGTCAGCATTAATAGAAACACAAATGAAAGGAAGCCTAAAAGGCAGGGACCATGATTCTACCATGCATGACTGTCTTTGCAGCCCATTCACTGTTTCTAAGGTCAGGTAGAGTAGATGTAGTAATTAAAAGATGAATTTAGAGTTCATATCATCACTGTAAATTTGCCCTTTGATATGGTGGACTATGGGAGGATGGATTGCCAAAACCTTGAAGTTTCATTAGTCTTGGAATGAATCATTTTCACAGAAGAAAGGCTGAAGTCAGGCTGCCCTCTTTAAATAAATAAAAGCTTTGTATATACAAGTATGGCAAAGCTGGTCTCAGGGAAACCAGTCATCTGTGCTTCCCATAGCCCACTTGATCAATGAGGTGGCTTTTCTGATGGAGTTCTTGAAACACAAGCACCCAGTACAGCATTGTACCATCAGAAGTGATTTGGGGTTACAGCATAATAGCAAAATGTAAGCAAAAGTCATATAGTCCTTCAAGTGCAATACAGAGAAATTAACAGCAGCTGAGGATCTAGCTCTAATAAATAACGCAGCAACCCAGTGAGCTTATTTCTTCCCATTCAGGTCCTGTTAAAATTGTAATTTTATAACAAAAAGTTGCAATCAAAGCCAGTTTGCACCGCAATCATGGCACTCCGCGGAATGTTTTAGCATCCTCAAAACCTGCAGTTCCAATGCTTCCTCGGATTTTCTGACTTCCCCAGGTTTTCACCAGGGGACTTGGTGAGACAGGAAGGATATCTTTGCATTTGCTAACTCAGACTTATTTTTTCCTTGGAATTCATCCCACATTAATCCCTATTGAACCTATGCAACCTCTCAACATCTGCAGCATTCAGTAGTAAGTGATTTAACAATCTGTTGTGTGAGAAATATGTCCTTTTGCTCATTTTGAACTTGGTAACTGGTAGTTTTTTCTGATGTGTTCTAAAAAGAGATTGTGAGGAATTGTTCTTGCTATTTGTTCAGTGCTGTTTGTGAATGTTTAGATTTCCTACTCCTCAATCATCTTTCTTTTCTAGGTGTAAGGGTTATTATTATAAATATGGTAATAACGAGCTGTGGTAATCCAGGAGGAAGAGTGATTGAGCCTTCCCTGGCTCCCATTTATAACCTTGCATATTTTTCATGGCCATCTAAGGATGATATGTAGTCATGCTATTTCATACTGTCTGAAACAGCCTACATTTGTATTTATTCTTACATGTTCAACAGAAATAAACTGTCAGCTGTAAATAACAGAATTGGATTGTAGGCAGTTTGTATTTAGCTGTCTTCTGTCTGAAATACATTAACACCCACCTGTATTTAGTGTAATATTTCCCGATGTCAGTGTCGCTTCCTCAACCAATGCATCACAATTACCAGTAGGCAATGCAATTAAGAATGGAGTTATGATTTTCAAATATATATTAGGTCTGAAGACGTTTTCTGAAATTAAAACATCTTGTATGATATTCTGCTTTTTTTGCCAGTTTGCCATTCACTGTATATGCATTCTTAACAGTCACTTGCTGACCTTTAATTGGTTTTCTGATTAATCTGGTGTCATGCCGCTGTCAAATCTGAACTTAAATAATTGCCTTTGGAAAGATGCCAGTGTTTGGATTTTCTGGTTTGCTTCTGATTGGCAGGAGACTAACAGCGTATTTTGTCAAGCTTGTAGTACTCAGAAAAAAATTTTCCAGCACTTCAAGGCAACACTACAGGACATTCTTTTCATGAATGAAACAATGAAAAATCATTCCCTATCCATTGTTTCAGTGTCAGTTATGAGTTTACAAACTGTATATAACTGGGCAGCACTGCAGATGCAAAGAATTTGTATTTCCTTGTGTAGTTTTGACTAGACTGTAAAGACTGGAAGAATCTCACACCCTTCAGACTGATTCCCAGGTCTCATGCTGGAGTGTTGCCATGCAGTGTTTGCAGGATGGAGGAGTTTCCTGAGTGACAGTGTGCAATCAAACACCCTGACCATCCAGTCTGCCTTAGTATACTTAACATAGACAGTTGGTGCAATCATTGTAAATACTTCCTGGTGTTGAAATGTTCCTTCTGATCGTAATTTATGCAATTGGAGTATTAGTTGTTTGTTGCTAAAATGGCACCTAGTCTGTGCTCAGCTTTGTCTTTTGATATGTCAAAGCTGAATGAATTTGCTAGATGTGTCCTCCTCTGCTGTTCTGTTTTTTTAAAAAAAAAAAAAAAAAAAAGAAAAAAAAAAAAATTTCAGGGGCGAAAAAAAAAAAAAAAAAAAAGGAAAAAGAAAAAATCTCAGGGCTGTAAAAAAAAAAAATATATATATATTACGTAATCAATGTTCAAAAAGGAAAAGCAAGCTCTTCATTTACCTTTTTATTTGCCCCTACCCCACAGCTTGAGGAAAACTGGCTTAAGACTACAAGTCTTACCTCATTGGGTTTCTCATCAGGAAGAGAGTGTTGTTTACTGTATGTACAAAAAAGGCAGTGATGGATTAATTTTTGGTCTTATTTGAATTGCACTCATGTTTGGAGAAAAACATCAAATCTGTAGACATGCGTTATGAATATTAAGAAAGCTGTGACCTTAAGACACGAATTCCTGATTTGCAGTTCAGCCAGAGAAGTATCCATCCATTCACTTCCTATTTAAATTGCATGGTTTAGGTTAATTAAAATCAGAACTGGATCTAAAAATAAACTACGTAGTTTCTCCAGGTAGTTGTATTATTCATGCATTTAAACCAGTTCTTCTACCAGACTTAACAGTAGCAGCTGCTGTCAGATAAGATAGGAAATAGTACATGACAACCCCTAGAGACAGGGTAAGATGAGCAGCATATGTGAGCAACCATTTCAAGTGGTTTATATCAGGGCAGCTTTAGTGAAGCTGAAAATTAGATGACTTAGAAACCATGAGGTGTGAAAAAGAGGTGAGTCAGGATTACCAGTAACAAAAATGTCAGTAGAGCTATCTTGACTGCAAAAGATACAGTGGACACATTTTAGGTTATTTCACTTTACACAGATGAAGATGACTTTGCATTAGTGATTTAGGTTATAAAAGAATAGTCCTCTGACAAAGTGGTGCTCCTCTAGCAATTAATATTTATACATGTTGAGTTTCCCCTGTGCTCCAGAAACCTCCATGAAAGTTTCCTCTGATCTTAGGCAAAATTTTCTACTTTAAGAAGTTAACTTTAAATATGACTCTGACTTCTAACTTTTAATTTTTCTTCTCACCGTTATTTTTGCTTTCAGTTGGTATGTACGCATTCACTCGTGTGTGTCTGTTGGCGGGTGGTGAGATGTTGCATTGCTAGTGGGGCATCAGTCAGTGAGCAGTTGTTAGCTGAGCATCAGTCAGCAGGTGGCGAGTAATTGCATTATGGGTATATACAAGTCTATCATACACACACACAGGTTGTTCTGAAAGCAATGCCTCCTATTTTATTGTGTTGGCCCACAACATCAGAGACAGATGTTGATGATTGAACCTTCCTACCAATATTCCATTCTATTTTGTTGCTGTGTGACAGATGTGGCAGCAGAGGGGCACTCTGACGCAATGGCATCTGACATTGAAGAGTATATGAAGCAAAGATGTGGAATTGAACTCCTCCATGCGGAAAGAAGTTCGCCTGTGGATATTCATTGATGCTTGCTGAACACTGATGGAGACCAAACAGTGGATATGAGCACAGTCAGGCAGTGGGTGGTGCATTTCAACAGTGGTGACAATGACAACAGTGCAGATTTTTACAAGCGCAGCATGCAGGCTCTTGTTCATCGCTGGTGAAAATGCCTAGCTCATGGTGGTGACTGTGTTGAACAACAGTGTTCTGTAGCTGAGAATTTGCTCTATCAGTGCTCTTTTTATCAGTTGTAGTTTCCATGGAAATAAATAGGAGACATTACTTTTGGAGCAACCTATGTATATATAGTTGTAATTGCGCTTTTGTTTCTATTTTCCTTTCCTGTTTTAGGGAATAGTTTCTATCTTAACCCACAAGTTCTATTTTGTTTTCAGTTCTCTCCCTCATCCTTCCTGGGGGGCAGTGAGCAAGTAGCTGTGTGATGTGTAGCTGCCTGCCAGGTTAAACCACAACAAGAGGAAAGGAACGTTTCTGTAATTCACCTCTATCACTCAGTCGTTTCAGTAGTCTTATCAGTATAACTGATATCAATTTATTGCATTCAGAATGGTGAAATTCTTGCTTCAGCCTTGCCTAATCTGTGTGCTTGAGTCAAACACGGGGTGGAAAGGTTAAAGGAGAGTGCTTGCTTTTGTTCTGAAGGTCCAATTTCATAGTTGATGTATTTGTTTTATGCTGTAGAAGCCAAGCTCTCTTTTAAGTGCAAAACCTATCAAAGTGTAAACCTAATCTTTGATGCATGCCCTGGAGCTGAGGCAATGCCTGGGCCAATTCTCTGGTCCTTCAGTGGAGTATCTTCTTTGGGGACAGCTAAGCCTTGCCTGGGGAACTCATGGGATCTTCAGTTAGAGGGTGATCCACCCATCTTCCAACAAACTAGTCCTGATTAGGGAGGCATAGATTAGAAGAGCTTCAATTCTTATGGTCATTTTTAGTTAAAACTTTCCCCTCTTCTATTCAGTCATTTTGAGCTCTGTTTTCCATAATTTATAATTTAATGTTGTTCAAAAGCAGAGATAAATGTAGTGTCTTAACAGCTTTTGGCTTAAACTTATAATTATCACAAAACCCAAAGGTTTTGTTAGATGAAATCAAACATACACAGCTTAGAGGAAAAATTATGAGACACAACAGGTAGACTTTTTATACTGAGAGTTCCAGAAACTTCAATCAAAGCTTTGTTTGAGAACAGGATGGGCCTTGTTTTGGTAGCAGGGGATGGAGTTGCCACATAAGCAAAAATTAGAGTTAAACTGAACATTCTGACACCTGCAATGTGCTCACTGGAAGACTGATAGTTTGCCCTATGCTTTATGACATTTCAAACAGGAGACTAACAATACGTCATCTTTTTCTAGTCTTCATTTGGAGTGCAGTATTACGAAGCAAATTTCCAGAACCAGAGAACATTAATGCAAGAAAAATCCTAATTGAGTTCTGGTAGTGAAGGCTTTTATTGTTGTCTCTTGGGCTAGGACAGTTGGCTTACTCTTTGGCTGTTCCGTGCTTTCCATTTGAAGGATGTTATAATAAGATTAATGATGTGGAATATAATTAAATAGTGGGACAAGGCCTGGATCAACCTGGTCAGCTGTCAAAGTAAGCCCTACTGTAACTTGTCAGCTGGACTAGCAGACCTCCTGGTCTGCAGAGACTGAACTCCTCTCTGGTTTTATGATTATGTGCAATCATTGAAGATGTTGCGGCTTCCTTTTTTTTTTTTTTTTCCCCTTGTTCTTCATGCCAAATATTCCGTGAATTATAGAGCACAGTACAGCTAAATCACCACAGTGATTTTCAAGGTTCAGAAATCATCACCTTGGCTCCTTCCTGAGCTTGGTGTTCTCAGTCCGCACCTTGAGCACCGGGTAGCTCTGCTGTGTGTAGCTACTTCACATTACCACCAAGAAGGTTGTTTCTTAATTCCATTTAGCCCAAAGGAAAACTGCTTACTAAACCTATTACTTAGAACCAGGACTGGATCTATCTTTCACCCCAAGAAGTAGCTGATGGCAGCTTGTAACATCTGACTAGCAGTATCTCACTCTGCAGAACTCTTGTTCATGGTAGTATAGCACATATATTATTTCCAGAGAGGCACAAAGCCTCAGGTGATATTGTAGTCTTTTCTCAGCTGATTTAAAAGGACTACTTTCCACATACCATCTAAAGTTAATAGGTTTTCTGAAGGAATGAGATTTAATTTATCCTCAGTTGTGATAACTTACGAACCTGAGAGCCAGGCTGTACAGAGAGGAAGAGCTCTCAAAGGCATTCTGCTGGATGGTAAACAGAGACACAGATTTTCAGTAGGGCAACGAACGCAGCATAAACTCAGTTATGTTAATAAATAGTAGAGAATAGTAGAAATGGATGAGAGATGTAAGGAAATTAGAACGTGAAGCTTTGTAAACAATATTATATATTTTTAAAGGAGTAGAGTTCTGCTTCCAGAATACACCAAGCTTTTCTAACTCCTTCCCCAAGAATGGCTAATATTCATAGCAAAAGGAACTTAATGTGGGGTGTCTCTCCATACCCTCCCACCCTTTTTCAAACATGTACACACAGGTATAGAAATCAGTTTTGCTGAAAGTTATAAGCAGCTATACAAGGCACCAGTCATCTCTGAGATATTGCAGGTGTTACAAATAACAGATGCTTTTAATGCACTTCTTGCGGCTTTTATAAAAATTTTTGCCAAAGTGGGTCTTCAGTGTGTGGGACAACAAAAGCTAAAACAAATGCATCTTCATAAGTAAAACGTGCAGTGCTACCCCAGTATATCGAAATCATTAGGAAATAGGAAAGGAAAACTAGGAGTTCTGCTATAAAATTTACTCTGGGATTGTGCGCAAAAAAAAAAAAAAGGCTAGACAAATAGTATTGCATATTAGTTGCAGGAGAAATTTCTGTATTTAAAAAAAAAATCTAGAATAACCTTGTAAGCTATTTATTTTCCATGTATCAAACTGCTTTAGTTAAATATTTGTTCTTAAGTTCTTACAATTTTATTCATAAGTGCACACAGTTACTTGAAATAGATATTTTCCTAACCTAAGATAAGGTAAGTAAAGGCTTCCTAGTTTGTTTTTGCTGAGATATAATCTCAGGTTTCTATATTTTAATATAACGGTGGTTAGGATTATACTAGTGTCTGAACCTTATCAGTGACAGAACTGTAAGAAGGAAAATACAGCTGAGAGCTTCCCTAAATAGGAGGTATAAACTCAATTTTGAGGATGACTGTGTTTACATGCTAAAATGGAGAGCTAGGAATGCAAAATGAGCATTTGTGACTGTAAATTCTGGATTTATTTTTGCCAAATGGATATGTGTCAAATGTTGTAGGAATAATTAGAGAACCCTTCTGAAATCTGTCAGACAGTGTTTCAACAAACATTGGAAATGAATTAATAAGTACTCCCAGTTTTGCATTTCTTCTGTGCTAGTAGTTCCTTCTGAGGTCAAATTGCTCTTTGCTCATTAATTGAAATGTATCACCACTGATACATAGTTTGATGGCTAGTTAGGAATATAATCAGTTTTCCAGACTTCATTTTTTGCTGTTAATAAAAGGTTTGTAAGGGGAAGGGGAGATGCTGAGTTTCGGATAGGTGCAGAGAATGCTGATGTTTTTGACAAGCAAAAAATAAGTGTTCAATATTAACAGTTTAATGTAGCAGAAATGGAAGAATGTTTTTCTGTGTTTAATTTTTGTAAAACACCTTTAAGTTCAGTTTTCTCTTGTGGCTGTGACATAATGAACATGGGAAAAGGGAGACTTGCTAAGTGCTGTATGTAGCAGTTGTGCTTGATTCAGAGATGATATTGTATGGAGGTATACATATTGTAGTAACGCTAGGTTGCTGTAAGATCTGTGAAAGGATTACAGACATTTATATGAAGAATTGAGGTTGGACTTCGTCACCTACTGGAAGTTCATTGAAGCCACCCTTGCTGACAGCTACCTGAGGATACTGAATTAAACAATTGGCATCTGGCTGCCACCCCTTCACTGTTAGCAGCTTTTATCTCAGCTGAGGTGCTACGAAGGACAGTGTGACACTTCTATTTTACTTCAGACTAAAGGAAATCCATATAAGATGTCACCGTAAGTGTTCCTCTGCCTGTTTAGACTGAGGGGTGTGATCCTGCGGGCTATTTCAGAGCACACTGCCTGGGTTGCAGGTGACGTTACAGTGACCGCTGCTCTCTTTCTAAGCAGGCATCCCCTTGCTGAGTGAGAGCTCCATGGTTACAGCACATATGCGGAGTTCTGCATCACCTGCCATTACTGGCCCCTTCCTCCTGAAAACAGACATCCATATTTTCCTCCTCCAAGGATTCTGCTTTAGTCTTAGGAAAATACTGCCAGGCTCCAGGTTGTGGAGTTGCTCGTAAAAGAGTCGAGGGTACTAGTGGCAGAAGGTAAAAGGAAAGGTCTAATCTTTCGCCATGTGTTTCAGATGTTCGCCCGAGAGATAAAAAGCTTGGAGCTCCTGTTTCAATGGACACTTGAGTATTTTAAATCAAGTAGGTAGTGGCTAGAACACACAACCGGTCTGTAAACCAGGAATGGGAACCCAGGGCTCCTTGCTTTAATCTGAGTGCTCAAACCACTAAACTACCAAGCCACATGCATGCTAATATTCTATCTTGGCTCCTAAATGATCTTTAATATTCTTTTCCCAGAGGTTACATTCACCAAGCAGTTTACAAACAACACCAAATCAGATAAAAACACGAGCTGCCTTCTACAATAATTACAGAACACAGTAAAAAAGACCCAAACTTGCCAATAGCGTATGGATAAGATCCCTTTCAAAGGGAGAACTTACATCATACAATAAGGCTTTTTACTGAATGACTGTGAGAAACATAATTACTACCCAAGTCATTGTAGATAAATCAATACCTGTGACTGATTAAATTGCATCAGAACTCCTGACTCTATGAAATAGTAGACTATATACAGTATTATAGTCCATGAAAAAACTGTTTACCTTACTCTATATTAACTGTATGTTATCTGTAGAAAGTATGTCCATTGTATTGGACCTGATGAAGTGTTTTTGTTGAACTGTGGGGCCTAAACGCCTTACGTAAGTCTGCATGTAAGACACTGTACCAACAACAGGTAAGCAAGATTTGTTGACCATTAAAACTTACAGGTAAATAGACTGGTAAAGACCCTGGGGGAGTGAAAATGAGTATCTCGAGGAGTAGATTTATTCCACAGAATTGTAAGGCTGTAAGGAATCTTGGGAACCTACGAAGTTCAACTTCAGCCTCCAGGCAGAGCTAAATATGCAAAATTTGTTTCTGACAAATGTTTGTTTCTCCTTTTCTGAAATTTCCAGTGATAGGATGCCTTGCCTGAAGTCACACAGGAGGTCAGTAGTAGAACGGAGAGTAGACTGAGATATTTCTAGTATTCCAGTCATCAAGCAAATCTTGTCTTTCCAACTGAAAGATATTCTATTTTAAATAGCTCTACAGAGTAGAAAAAATAGTAAAATTCTCCATAATCAATCATTCTGTGCTAGCAGCTATATTTAAAATGGAAGAGGAAACATAAATATAGAGTAAGATTAATTCCAACCTTTTCTAGTTTCAGAGAAGACAAACTGAATCATTCTAATTTATTTATCTTACAGAACTACATTTCAGGTGAGGGCAAATGATACCTAAGAAGTGGAAGGCTACTGAAATCTACTGAAGTTGTAGAGCTGTGCCCAGCACAAA
>WBMW01001880.1:31376-77938 GCA_013396635.1 Penelope pileata | reverse complement strand
AAAAAAAAAAAAAGAAAAAGCGCAGTATCATACAGAGGATTTTGGATGAGCCTGAAGGGCTATAGTTCTAGAAATAAGATGCTATCTAAATATAAAATAATATATAAAAATAAATAATATACAAAATAATATAAAATTCGATGTCCTGAATTTAGGAACTAATAAAGAGGGTTTCTATGACAAGCTTGGTGTTCATCACTTGGAAATTACAGAGGAAGACCCAGCTATACTGCTTAGTCATGGAGTGACTATGAATTGAAAATGTCCTTCCTGCCTGTAAGCAACTGCCATCAGGGCCACCAAGCCAGCCTTACTGGCGAAGAGGCAACATCTTAATGAAATCAAGTTTTGTATGCCTTTTTTTCTTCTCTGTGGGCCATACCACACCCAGACTGCACATGATCACCTCTCAAATGCTGCCAAAATAAGTGATGGTGTTGAATCTCCTAGGAATTAATGCCCTTTTGCTTCCCTTCATCATAATGTGTCTTTCAAATGTGAGAAAGAGCTGAGTGGCTCTGAAAGGGCAGAAATCTGTTCCTTCCAGCAAATATTTGACCATAGTAGGTGCTAGTTCTTGTTCAGCTTAAACTTCAATCCAGATTTCTGATATTCCACATCTGCAATTTAGATATTGCTTTACATTTCTCATGGGTGGAATAAAGATGCTTTGTGAATAAAACTTTCAAGAAAAGCTTTATTAGCAGTAACAAAAGTAAAAAGTGAGCTGTCTTGCATTTATGCAAGACATAAATGTCCATGGATGTAGATAAAGGGACAGTTTTTAGGCAGTGACAGCCCTGGATGAAGAAAAGAAACAAGTAAATAGTAAACATGGAATACAAATAAATGCATATCAGGCTTCTTGGCAGTAAAACAACATTAAATTCATCTTGCACAAACTAGCTTGACTGAAAAAGTAAAATATTCAAGAAAGGCAAATTAACTCTGAAAATATAGGGTAGGAAGATATTTTGTGTAAATTTACTTCATATTCTTCCTTTTTTTTTTTTTTTTTGTTACTTGGGTCTTTCTTAGTTATTGTCAATGCCATAATTTCATCACCAAATAGAAGTACTGTGAATAGGTTCAAGTTTTTTTTGACTTATCCACAGACAAAAACTTAAGTACAACTGAGGTTGAGAAAAATATCTCAATGGTTTAAGGTGAAATATGTTCAAACATATTTAAAAGCTGTTGCGATTAATGAGTCCCGAACTATAAGTAACAAATTAAGAGAATTTTTAGGTAGGTGAATCTGAACATTAGAAAGCATAAGAACATGTGTTTAACTGAGCTAGGAATGTTAATATTCTCTTTTTGAGCCTTTCCAAATTCTCACTTGGTTTAAAGACTATAATCCCACTCACTGATTAGATTTCAAATAATTCAGATATTGCCTCTACTTCTTATTCATTCATCACTGCAATTACCTCTTTTAGCAGAAATCTTGACTTTCTTCATAGTGACATTGTGCAAGGTCTACAAGATTGTGTTTAGGTAATCTTAATTTTTAAATCTCATTCTGTTTTGTCCCCCCTTCTCTGTTGACATTGCTTTAAGAAGATATGAGGGCAAGATGTGTTGGCAGGGATCTGGGAGATCTGGAGGGAAAAGATTGTGTTTGTACCTCCAGCCAATTTTGTGAACACGTTTTGCCGGCTCACAAAGAGAGGTTTTAGCACTGTGTTCCAGACACAAAGGATGAGAACCACAAGTTGCAATGAAAAGCCAAAGTGTTCTTATGCCCTGTGGTGGAGTGGCAGCTGAAAGCACTCCTCAGGTTTGCTTTAAACTAGCTTGTTTGTGTACTGGAGCACTGCAGCTGTGGGAGCAGCGTAGAGTAACTACTATGCTATTCACTTATCTTTGGCTGAGGAGGACAGCTTTTGGTTCTTCCATCTATTTCCCCAGTAGCGTTCCCATGCTGGGGTGTGATGTTTGTTCAGGACCCAGAGAGGCTTTTGCATTGTTGGCTCACTGTGGAGAGAGAGCACCTGAAAATCACTTGCTCTGACAGAAAGAAAAGAGAGCTGGGACACAAGCTGGTGCTTTTGCATTTGAGTTTCATGTGTAGCTGGTTCTTAGTCACTTAATGTAAGTCTTTGCTTTATTCCATCAAAAAGTTTTATCCTTAGTGCTTCTTCCTACCTTCGGTACTTCTGATTCCATTGTAAAGAAAATTGTAAAGTTCACCAGAGTCCATTACGGAATTCCCGCTGACCAGTGTGGATTTTAGACCAGATTCTAACATATAAATTATTCTCATTTGCTCTGCAAATGGTCACTTGTAAGCAGGAGTTATGTCATGTCTTAGGCTAACCCACTTTTTAGTCATATCAAATTGTCTGAAAGTGGATAAATGGCAAAATTTTGCTAAGTAGTTGAAAGGATCTGAATGCATTTGACAATTTAATGTATTTAGCACCACTAAAGGCAATTTTGAGTGTTCTGTTTTTATTTTGCATCCTCACAAGTTTTTTGTGTCAGCAACAGTCCTTCCTTCCAACTTTTTAGCAATCTGATTGTGCCTGACATGCTACCTGACCATCATGTAACTTATCCCACCAACGTTTGCTTCATTGTGACCTATCAGCTATGCAGTGTTTGCATAAATCTGAATGTTCAGGTGACATTTGTTATAAGAGACAGCCTTATGCCAACTGTAAAGGCAGTGCCTATGAGAAATTGATTGTTGCCTACTGGCCCGGTCACAGTACCTGTGCTAACTTTGCACTTTGGACAACATTATTTTTAGGGTTATAAACACTTCAAATGGGTATATGGGTTGGAGTCTGATCTACTTTTGTTTCATTGGCCTCTCTGGAAGAACCACTAAAAAACACTTCAATTTCCAGAATGAAAAGATCTTCAGTGTGAAGGCAGAATTATCAAAGTGAGGGAAGGCAATGGTTATCAGGAGATAGATTTATTGGTGCTGAGGATGCTGATGAGAGCTCAGACTATGCCTGCGATGAGCCTCTGACTGGGAGTGCCTCAGTCAAGTAGAAGTGGCTGCAGAAAGCAAAGCAGCAGCCAAACTCTGAATGTCAGTAACAGACCATTAACACTTTAAGTGTGGTCCCGTAAATATGCTTTTTGTCATAGGAAACTCTGTGCCTAAGGTGGCTGTCTTGAAAGTGGAGTAATTTAAAGAAATTGTCTCATAATCAAGGAGAGCTGTCAGAAACCATGGAGCAAACAAATGCACAAAGTGCTCAGTGCTAGAAATACTTGTGCATTATTCCTAACAAACAGACAAACAAAAAACCCACCCACAAACAAACATAAAACAATAACAACAACAAACAAATCAAAACAAAATCAAAAATCAGTTGTATTTTGCACAATTTGCAACGCAACTATTTTGAGACAGAAGTTATGGGATATAAAGAGCTCATAGACTAGTCTGTGAAAATGTATTTCCCTTCTATTAAGAAGAAAAGAGTAAATGTGCCTCTCACTTCTGATTGAACAGATCTATCCTAAAGTAGAAATCTTTGTAAGTATTTTGAGTTTCTTGGTCTCATTCCTCTTATGGCTGATCATCTACATTGCCCTTGAAATCCTCCACCATAAGGACCGTACTATCACTCAGTCTTTCCTAGAAAGTCATCTGATGAATGCAGGTGAAGAAGCATGTGGAGGTCAAGATTTCCTTGATTGCCTTATCTAGAATTTCTTAAATGCTAAATCAAAATTTCTAGCTAATTCCTACCGTTTTGTGTAGGATTTTTGTCACCTTTTACCTTCATCTTCCTTGTGGTTTTGCCTTCCAGAAGAAAAATATCCAAAATTGAACTCAGTGACCAGCTGGGCAGGATGAAGATAATGACTGAGCAACTGGATGGACTGCAAGCCTTCTGAAGGGAGCATCAGGGCAACTTGGCCAAAAGTTTCTTAGCAATAAGGCTTCAATGTCAGGGTTTCAACCTAGCTTGTAGTGCTGCTTTCTGCTTCCAGAGTGCTTCAGAAACTCAGCAGCAAGTCAAGAAGGGGCACTTTAGTTTCCTCTTTTATCATTTATCTCCTTTTGTGTTGTTTGATGACAAAGCAAGAGGAGAAACAGAAGTGAGAGCTGTGGCCTTATCCACTTTGTCTCAATTGCCTAAGTAGGAAGACTTTCAGTAATGCATTTCCTTCTGAATTTTTTTCCTCCTTTTAAAAAAGAAGAGAGGAGGAAAGTGGAAGGAACTGGTTATCTTTTTATCACCTACTACTGCTTTAATGTTTGTTTATTCAAATAGCTTGTCAAGCAAAAATAGGTACCTGCCAACCAAGTGGAAGCATGAGTTACTCTGAATGCTGGATAGTGAATGCCCCAGTCGGTCTCTCCCCATGGAGACAGGATGAACACTGCTGGGGATGTGGAAGGTAGGTGTTGGGAAGGATGCTGTGGGGGCAGTCAACTGGAACAGAAGGAAACTCTGCACAGGAAAACAGTTATCTCTGAAACTTTTGGAGAGGAAGTAAACAAGGAAGGTTGCATGGAGGTTTTTCATAACAGAGTCTGGTCAGCCACTCTGGGGCACCAGCTGCCCCATGGCTGTGCCTTGTCCTGACCTGGGTCTGAAATGTAGGAAGTTAAATTACCCATATTTTTAATAATATTTTAAAAATCTTATAGTTTTATAATAATTATGGTAATAATTATTATTACCCTCTGCAGATCAGTAGGACACAGATGACTGCACATGCCCTTGCACTGCTCAGAGCTGTGCTCTTGCTGCTGCTCGTGGGGAGATGCATGCTGCAGGACAGGCAATCAGGTGGGTGGCCGCACCCCACAGCTCAGCCCCAGCTGCCAGCCCTGCAGTTGCTATACCAGACCCAATAGGTGGCAATCGCACCCTGGCCTCCACCTCGGTGGAGCACCTGCACAAGCGCCTCTGCCTCCTGAAGTCCTGCAAACCCGGCAAAGCCAGCAGAAGGAGAGAGCAGGCACTTAAAATTCAGCTTCCTTTCAATATGCTGCTCTGTTTCAGATTTCAGGCCAATTTCGGAGCGTGGTGTAATGCTCTGCTCCATATCAGAAATCTGAAATAAAAGAAAGCAGCCTCTAACTACTACTGAAACTACAGTCAGTGACGTTATTGGGAGTCACAAGGAAGTCCTTGGGCTGTCCAAGGTCTGATGTTAATTTGCCCATTTTCTTCTATTTTCATTTCCATATTTGTTCCAGAGGTATGAAAAAATAAACAGGAAAGAGAGAGAAGGGGTGGGGGGTACCAGTGCTGTTAGTGGAGCTGAATAGTTCACTTATTTCCATGGAAACATCCACATCCTAGCAACAGAATATTGATAGCAAGATGACATGGAAAGGCAAAAGCTGACGACTTTGGCTCATGGGGAAAACAAAGTATCCTGGATTTCTAATTTTTTTTAACCTCCTATTCTTTTTCAAAAGTGCATAAGGATTTAACATAAAAATCCCCTGCCAATTTTTCTATTCTTAATTGCTTGCACTTTTGTGTTGAAACATTACCTGTTAAGGGAAATTGATGGAGTTGAAGTATTATTAGCATTGTCTGTCTGGCCGCAAAAATCGTTAATAGGCAACAAAGAAACCCAAAGGTATTGGACTTCTTTTGCTTCCTTATTTATTTATTTGCTTATTTGTTTTATTATACCTCTAGACATTTAGCAAGATGTTTTTGGATTAGCTGAAAACATCTAGAAGGCCAATGCACCATTTTGTGTGCATCTCCTCACATATCAGAACATGGATGCTGCAGCATGGATCACTGATACATTGTTCAATGGGATTTGGAGTAAGATAAGTTGTGATATGGTCTGCGCTCCATGTGATGTCCAGGGAACGCGTGTGCGTGCTCAGCAGCAGTACAAAGCTTTCTCTCTTTACACGGCCTTAGGTTAGGGTTGACTGAGAAAATGCATTTTGTTCACTTTCCTGGCATATGTTGGTACAAGAAGCTCCTCCAGGAGAAGGTAGGGTACAACTGTCACTGTATGTGAAAGGAGATATTTTAAGAACAAGAATCAGACCATTGTTAGTGCTATTATTATTACTAATAATTGTGTTAGCATTTTGGAGCCCCAGTCATTTAGATGTGACTTGTTGTGCACACCTGTATCTGTGTAGAACAAAAGGATGATCAGTTTGTGTACCAATATTTTTTGTGTGATGTATTTTATTTGTTGGAAATTTGGAAATGGTTCTGCTGAATTGGGTATTTCAATAACAATCTTGGAAATATAGGGAATGTACGCTATTGTTTTGTACATAGCATCACTATTGTGTAAACATTTGTTTAAGAGCTTTGCTGAACTGGATCCATTTAAAGGACTCCCTGAGCGTTGTTTTTAGTCTGTAAAGAGCATTGAATCACAGTATTTCCATAGCTAATAGAAACCACTTTACAGAAATGTGACCCTTTATCTTTACATGAATTAAAAATTGAGCTAATCAAATATCCCAAGAGTAATCAGTGATGTTTACAGACTTAATGAACTCTGCTTATTTACCTGCCTTTTGATAACAAAAATAATTCGGGTTTTCTGGATTTTTTGTTCCATTAGCATAATTTTTCCCCTTGGAGATCAGGACTGCTTGGCTGATAAGCAAGCCAGGTTGATGTTCTCATACTGCACTTCGATCAGGTTTATAATAAGTGAAGTTCATTAGTGCTGTGGAATCATTGAAGGAGCAGTTAGAAATATCTAATGGAGAGGAAGAGTACCATAAGGACAACACCAAAATAACTAGAGATGCCCTTCATGCTGCTCAGATTGAAGATTTCTGTAGGGAAAGAGAAGCTGCATCTAGAAAAGGGTTATGGCATTTAATGTAGGACTTAGAATTTAAGTTCTCACACCATGATCACTGTTTTCACCCTAATACCAATATCACTTTCTCGAACTTGATACCTTCTGTTCTGATCTTTAGTCCCTCCAGTGCCTCTATTGTTGCGCTACTGCATTTCCAGAGCAGGATCTATATGAGTTGTGTAGATCCTACATACATCTTACTGGATGGCTTCCCAATGGTAAGCAATAGATCAGAAATATTCCTGAGAGCAGGAACTAGTCTTACCAGGCTCTTCCTAGGTGGTGCATGTTTTGCATGGTCTTCCTAGATTTCCTTGCTATGATCATCTCCAGGTTCAAGGAGAATGGAAGGAAGAGACATAAGGAAAGCTGAGTACTTTTCTGAAGAACTCTAGGGCAGCCTCCTCCATTTCCTCAGTGTTTGCAATGCAAAGCAGCATGCACTGTGAATAGTGAGCCAGGGTCTGCTGTGGCTTTTGCCTGCTCATTTGTGCTTTAGAAATTCTTTTTTCGATTCTACCTTTCTGGATGCATTCCATTTAGAGTAAGGAGAAAGGGAGGCAAAGGTTAAACAAATTCTTCTGCCAAGGTTGAGAAGAAGAGGTCAATTTGAGTGACAGTATATCTTCGGGTAGCTTAGGTGAAAATGCATGTGCACTCCACTGAATTTTTTGGAGTCTTCACAGGTTTGAAAGGTTGTGTGTTTTGGAAAGGAGTAGACTGGCAAGGAACAGCTGCAAATACTACTTTCTCTCCGAAGAAGAATTAAGGAACAGTTCTGCACACTGAAGCTCATAATTTCTCCCTCTACTGAAGAATAACATGCAAACAGTATGATACAGGCTTTTCAAGAAATATGATCAAAAGTATTATCTTCATTGCAGGAGATGGAGGTATATCAACTTTAACAGTTATTTTTAAAATTCTAGTAATTCGTATTAACTCAAGGTCTGTGGTACACATCTAATGCTTTTATGATCTCAATTTCTCTTGACCAATGCATTGACAGATGCACTGGCTAATTTTGGAAAACACCCTTTTCCTTTCTTTCTGATGAAGTTTTGTTACCTGTTAGCAGATAAATTAGTCAACATTAGCACCTGGAAAGGCCTTTATTTTTATCACTTCAAGCAGGTATGTCTACAGCTAAAGACATAATTATATGCATTACTGAAACACATTTTTGCTGTACTTTAATTTTATTTTGACAGAAAAGAAATGTCAAGGGAGTAGCACTTGCTTTTAAGCTCTGAAACATTTATCTGTTATACACATTTGTCTATGCTTTGTCACGCTATCCTTTCAGATCTTACTTTTGCTGCCTTGTAGTTAGTGTCTTGCCATTGTTTCATGATTTAATGTGAAGTTTTTATACAAAGATTTCATAAGCAACAGCTAGAAATTGTCTTCTGAAGCTTAAGTCCATTTTCACTCAGTTGCAAAAATATTAAATCCAGTGGACCTGTGATGATTTGTACTGATCACAAAGCTCATCGGTCTTCTAAGATTTCACTCCTGGCGCACGATCCTCTCTGTGAAATGCCAGTGGAGTGTATATTCTGTGTGACAGAAGTAACAGGCATTAGTAAGAGCTGCATATGACTTCTTTGGGATTAGTGCATTTAAGTTCTATTTTTGTGGTGCTTACTCTGATATGCATTGAACATCTGGGAAGAAAAGATAAAAACTGGAAGTGCCAAAAATGAATTCTGCCTTTATGGTATTGTCATTAGAGGTAAAATTTCTGCTTGTTTTTTTTTTTCCATGCAACAGCCAAGGACCAGTCTCATCTGCAAGCACTTGTACACAGCTGAAGTATAACGTCAAATTTAGTCTGTATTTGTACCAATGTTAATGAAGGTAGAGCTTGTCCCACCATTACTAATCATTTCCATGTTGAAAGACTGATTTTTAAGAGGAATGCTCACAGCTATAAAACATCCAAAGCCAGTTAAGAGAACCCAGCTGTAAGGGAACATGGGCCAAATGATCTCTTAGTCAAGTCACTGAACTTATGACAATAAATACCAGCTAGGTAGTTGTCACTGCATCCCAGTAGTAAGGATTTTCTAACAGATCTTTTAAGCATTTCTGTATCTAAGCAGTAGTGAGGAGCCAATAAGGATGCTATGTACCATGCTGTTTTCTTCAGATCTTATTTGTAATTAGGAAATACCCTCAGGGAATGATATACAATTAGTACATTTCCCATAGAGTTATTATTAAGCCAGAGCTCTGATATGGTGTGTCCTCCCAGCCCTACAGGGGCTTAAGAATGTGAAATCTTTAATATAGAAAAGATGCACAAAAACCCAATTGGAGGAAGACATGCCACATACACTGGAAGCAGTTTTCACTGACCTCCAAATTCTCCTGATGTTACTACCTCAGCTGAGGATGGCTTAACATTGTCTGAGAGTTGTTTCTCCCAACATCTCTTCTCCTCGCTTCCCAGGGAAAGTGCACAAGGTCTGGAAGCATGGAAGGAAAATTTTTGTCTATCAAGAAGATACACAAAAATAAGGCATGCAAATGAAAGGTTGCACAGAAGTCGTGGCATGTGACAAGAGGACAGTGGTAAAGAGAAATGGGAAATGGAATTGTGCTTGGCAATGTGGAAAATGGGGGTGGGACAACACAAATGAAGATGAGCAGATGTGGAGGAGGATGAGTAGATGGTTTACAGAACCCCTCGTGTGAGTTAGAAACAGAGGAAGGGTGATGGATGGCATACAGGGAGCTGAGGGGATAAAAACAGAGGAAGGAATTAGCCCACGGTCATGTAACACTTGCTCAGCTTTCAGAAAGAGAGAAGACTGTCATCCTTGAAGGGTGTCACAAGTGTCATCTGACCATTGCAGTGCCAGGATGGCATGAAAGCTAGCTCATTATAATCAGGATTCCAAGCAAGTTCTGAACACCGAGTTTTAAATCCACTTGCTTCAGGTATTTAAGGATGCATATTTAAATTTGTTGTCTACAATCAAGTCATTCTGCATTCAAAAGGCAGCCCCTAGGAAGCGTCATTCACCACGCTGAGCAGTTGAGGCATGGTGCAGCAGTTGGTGCCAGCAGTTGGTGCAAGGCAGCACTCTTCTCATCTGGGAGCAGCACTCTGCCACAGCAGTTCATGCAGGCAGGGTTCTGTACCTTGCTTACAGATTCACAATCAGGGGAAGCGCTCTTAATCTCTGCCAGTATGGTGGTGGGCAATTGCCTGAGGGCTAAAACCTGTGCCCCTTCAGAGAAGTCCCTGGAGATGTCTGATGCGTTCAACCAGACAGAATGACTTGGGGGTCCTGGTGGACAATAGGTTGGCCATGAGCCAGTGGTGTTCCTTTGTGTCCAAGAAGGCCAATGGTATCCTGGGGTGCATTAAAAAGAGCATGGCCATTAGGTTGAGGGAAGTGATCCCCTTCCTCTGCTCCTGCCGTGGTGGGGCTGCATCTGGAGTACTATGTCCAGTTCTGGGCTCCCCTGTTCAAGAAAGACAGGGAATGCCTAGAGACAGTCCACTGGAGGGCCACAAAGATAATTAGGGGCCTGGAGCATCTCTCTTATAAGGAAAGGCTGAGAGACCTGGGGCTGTTCAGCCTGGAGAAGACTGAGGGGGGCTCTTATCAATGCTTATAAATATTTAACGGGTGGGAGTCAAGTGGATGGGTCCAGACTCTTTTTGGTGGTTCCCAGTGACAGAACAAAGGGCAGTGGGTGCAAACAGGAACACAGGAACTTCCATACGAACATGAGGAGGACTGAGGGAGGCATTTTTCTTTATTCTGATACGTAAGCTCAAAATTGAGTATTTTCCTCTGTGATAATGTGTCTGTAGATCTGTGGTTTTGGTTTGGCTCATTATGGTAAGGATCTGAGCAGGAAATATCAGTTCAAATCTCAGTGGTGATTTCTTCCTCGCAGCTTCTCTCTGCCTAGTCTATCATTCCGCATCTATTAAATAATGAGATCATTGCTATCCCGCAAAAAGGAAGCTACATGTAGAACAGAACAGAATTTTAATGTTTGTCTTGAATAGAAGAGAAACAAACCCACAATGTCAGAAGTACCATGCATAATACAGAATTTTATAGAAATGTATTTTAGCCAACTAAATCAGATTTCATGTTTTTTATTTCTGGGGGCATCTCATGTTCCAGAAGAACAAGGATGTTTTTGCCTATAAATCTTCATGACAACTTAATCTCTCCCACAGCCTGTGAGTTTCATTCTGGGATTTTTTGTGTATTTTTATGTAAGCTTGTACTTTATGCAGCTGGCCAGAGATGGTGCTGAGTGCTCAGGTGCTGCAGAGTGAACTGCAGTGGGAACTTGAGCGGAATTAGTTTGGGACAGTAATCAGACCTATAGTCAGCTGTCATGGGTTATGACTTAGAGTAAATGTAAAATTACAGTATGTGTAATACTTAGCCAAACAATAGGAAATAAAATGACTATAAAAAATGAGAGAAGGGTTGGGAAGTTTTAACACTGGGAAAAAGATTTATTTGTCTGGAATATTTGTTGATATTTTCTTGCTCAGGGAAATAAAGGCAATCTTCTGGAAGTGAATTAATCTTGCCTTCTTCAGGTAGATTGTGGCAATGGAAATAAGCTTGATTTACTAGTAAGACCTGTGGGTTGTGTCTCATTTCTTACTGACATTTCTTAATTGCTCTTTGATTTCATGTGTCTTTTATTTCAGCATGGAAGTCTGTGCAATATTGTGGGATTTAAGGCATATAAGGAGTTACACCATCTGAAACCAACTCTATCGTAGTCAGTACCAAGGCTCACTGGGGTAAGGCTTTCTGAGATGAGTCTGGTAAGTTAGCATGCTTTGCACTGTACACTGGTCTTCTCCAGCTCCTTCTTTCCATCAGCTTTTGTGTTCTTATGTCTTCTCTGATTCATGTAAATATCACCAAAATATGAAGAACAAACAAAAAAAAAATTCACTTTCACAACCTGTTTTGTTTTCTTCATTTCTTTTTTCTGTTCGCTGCTTGTAGCCGCTAGGTCAAACCCTTCTGATACTGGACTTGCGATACAGATCTCGTGTGTTAGTAACAGGAGCATGTTACCTGGATGCAACTGGAGGGCATTCCAAATAGATTGAAAAAGGCTTGTTCCTACTAGGCTCTTCATCACTACTTCTGGATGGCTCCAGGGTCAGGAGAATAAACCTGGAGAACCCTAGTCTGTGGTCCTCTGACTGACCAGACACAGAATCTGTCTGAGTGGGGGCCAAAGTGCACTCTGACCTGTGTTTGAGCCCACTTGTCATGGAAACCAGTACAAAAAGAGAGATGTATTTTTGAATTTAGTCCTCGGAGAGCCTTGGTATGCAGTTCAGGCCCATGGGGTAGACATAGCCTAAGCAGATCCTCAAACATTTCCACATCCCCACCTTTTCTTCTTTTTACATAATATCTCTCATTACTTTAGTAAAGTATGTATTTCTTTTAACATATTTACTAGACTTCAGAAATGATTTTTTTTTTAATCAAAAAATGCAAACTATAATCCTAGATTGGAAGGTTCTCTGGAGCCTTGGTTTTTTCCTCAGTTTACCTTTTCCTGTAATGAGAAGGATCTCGGTAAGGGCTGATCTTTGCAAGTGTGTGTTGTTTCCTTCTCATTCAGTGTAACATAAAAATTCATTCATTTTCCTCTCCTAACAACTCATGACCAAGTCCACTGACATTCTGCAAGGAAACTCCTGCGTCAAATGTTCTGTAACATCCAATACTTCGACTCTTGACCACCAGGAAGGTTTTTCCTAACTAAAGGTTGTGGACTGCCGTTGAATCAAAGATTCAAGTAGGAATGTCAAGAGACAGACTAGATATTGCAGTCAGAAATTGAAGCAGTTTTTTGTTCTCTGTCTTGCAGGATATTTCTGCCTTGAGGAATTTGGGCAGTTTTCTGTGATTTATGGAATCCATTACACAATGGGATGTGTATCTGGGAGGAGAATCTTGTAGGAAGTCACTGACTGTACAGATTATGCCGTATCAGTACCAATTGCATTGACCTCAGCTATTGTGGCTATATGGTAATGAACAGAATCTCTCTCCCGTACTACCAAAGCTGCTGGGGGATTATTACAGAGACAGTCATTGATATCTCCTATGGTACTCTATTTCCTACGTTGTTTTGGCAGAAGGAAAATTCTGAACCTGATAACATTTGTACATGTGTTGGGGAAGAGGGACAGAGGCATTGATTCAGAAAATCTGAAGTAGTGTGATGTGCTTTTTATGAACTCAGTATGCAGGTAATACTGTCATTAACACATGATGCTCAGTTTACTGCACGAGCAGGCAGAAAAAGAAAAGATGGAAAATGGGGAAAAAACACTGAAAATAACTATCTATTCTTAACTTCTGCTGAAGAATTGGCCAATGTTCAAAACAAGGTTAGTCAAAATGAGGACTATAAAAATGTAGAAAGTTAATAACTTTTCAGTTGTTCAAAAGTATTTCCTTTATTTAAAACAAAGTAGTTTTGCCAGTGAAAATCTTTGTAAATCATTTTCCTAGTTAATAGAGCAAACTTAATATTTTCAAATTGTAACTAGTACCTGCATTTTCTACCCATGAATATTTTGAGTGAGGAAAAGGCTACTCTAGATCCATGTTGCTTTTGGAAAATGGACAAATTTAAAGTTTTGTGGATGGATAAAAGGAAGCACTACTTCCACCACTACTCTGCCCATGCGCATTGCTTGTTGAAACTGCAGAACTTGAAGAAAAATAAGATCTATCCTAATTCAAAGATGCCAGTGAGGGGGCCTGTTAAATGGGAAATGCTGAATCTACTCATCTGTTAAAGACAGGGAAAAAAGATCTTTGTATTTATTTTCTGAATCTTCACCTCACAAAGTGAATCAAAACCCGGCAGGTGAGTGGAGCAGCATGATAATGAAGTGTGGGATCTGATCACTCTCTGTTGTATATTTTGCCCTGCGCACCATGTACACACAAATAACAAGTTAGCAGGGGATAATTATGACCTAGAGAGTTCTGTTTTGTAGGCACAACATGGAAGTCTCTTTGCTAATGAATCATTTCCTACTTTGCCAGATCTATTTTGACACCTTTTAAATTCCAGTTTGCATTCCTTGACAGGTAGAATACTGGACACCAGCTAAATGAGGCGTGAATCAGTCATGTTATTTAGATGTGTGAGATAGATTAGGATTAAGATAGAAAACAACTGTGAATTAATATATTCACTGCTCCACTGCATTCAAATAATAGTTAGAAAGACCTCCCAGCTGTCTTAGAGTATGAATTACAAGCCTTCTTTAAGAGCTTCCAGAGTAGGATCCCTGTAATTGACTGTTTTCAGTGTTTTCGATGTTGGGAGACTCTGCAGACAGTGTAGTAGTGGCCTGTCTTACCTGTCTCTCTGAAGCTTTGTAAAAATTTCATTTTTCTTCTGAAATTTTTTGTGCTGAGCAGGGCAGACCTTCTATTAGTTTGCTGATAACATCTGCTGGCAAATCTTCGCTGATAGGTGTTTTCTCCATCTCTTATCCTGTTTATCTCTTCTCTGGCCTTCTGTCAACACAGTCACTTTCCTATATAGCTGTCATCAGCCTTATTAACTTGCTTTTTTTTTTTTATTTGAAAATAAAGCAAGTCCCTTGACAACATCTGAGAATGAGAAGGAAAGTGTGGGGATCAGATTTCTAGTTTGAGCCTTGTGCTAGTATCCTGCCACCACACTCCTCCATGCTCTGCCCTCCTTGTATTTTGGGTGTTACTTATGTACCTGCTTCTAGCTGGTCACAGTGCAAGGCAAGGTAAACCTGCTAGCACTCATTCCAGCTTATCAGCAGGCACTGATTCAGTCTCCTGGCAGGCCAAACCTTTTCTCTCTGCATAGTCTGAGAAAAGCCAGCAAAACTGCGACACACCAATACATGTGAGAGCACATGGTGTATCTACAGAAGCCCTCCTGTCCACACATTTTTCCAAAAGGCAGTAAAAGTACAGTAGAATAAAGTCATCTTCTCACTCTGGCAGGTGAGATGCAGATGTGCTAGACTACCTGCTTTTTTTATTACTGGAAAAAATATTCAGAACAGAGGTACAAAGGTTAAATTTTTGAGTTTTTTTTTTTTTTTGTGGGGGGGTGGGGATTTGCTTTATTTAGTAGGGAAAGCCAATACAGTTTCAACTCACATTATCCAGGAGTGATTTAGCCCTAAGTTCCATAGAAGAACAAGCTTCTGTGAAGAGATTTCAGGAAGCAAGGCAGGGTGTGAATGCACAGCACTGTTGACTGTGATGAGAAACTGCCCCTGCTCATGCTTGCAGCTTCTGCTTGCCAGCTTTATCCGGGAGGACCACTAACTTGCGTTTACCACTGAGCCAGACCATGCACATGAGCAGTTAAGCTGTAGTAGTCATGCTGTAATTTCAGCCCCTTGTTTACGCTTGACAATTTGTCTGTGTGTGCCTGAGGGCACCTGTAGTAGATCTGAATTCGGTCATTTCCAGAAAAAAACAGTTTTATGTGCACAGAAATGAAGCAATATTGCTTGTTTGTTTGGGTTAGACATCTTTTTTTTCCTACATTTAAGTAGCTGTCTGTAACAAAAATATTATTAAGCTCCATTATTATGTAATCTCAGGATATGAAGTCCAAGTGACATTGGCCTTCACACCTTCACAGATTTTGCTATCCTGCCTCCGAAACAAAACCATAATAATTCCTCACATGGCTTGCAGGACATTTGTCTCAATGAGATTTCTTTTCATAGCTTTTAAATCCACAGTCCTTTTGAGCAAAATTGTTTGGAAAACAGTATTTCAATCTGGAAGAGAAATAATAGCATTTCATGCAGAGCCGCATTGTTTTTTAAAAGCTCTATTAGCCACACAGAAGCTGGAAGAAAAAATGTTTTCTATTTAAATTTAAAAAAAAAAATGTTTATCAGTAGAATTAAAATACAATTATTTGGAAAATTAGGAAGGAATTAGAAAGCTGTTTTATTATCTTCTGCCCATGAGCCAGTTCCCAGAAAACTCACTGAACTCTCCCTTATGTTATACTGTGAAGTTAAAAGATTAAAACAAGAAATGCAAGGAAAAGCTGAGTCATTACTGATGAATTCAATAACTGTTTTTCTCTATTTTTTATAGAACTAATGACTTCCCAGCACTCTCTTTTACTCCAAAAGTGCCAACCACATTTTGTCCAAGATTGTTCAAATGATTAAAATTTTCTTTCTAAATATGGAGATTTTCTTCTTAGCTAGCATTTATATTTGAAGGTTTCTGCTTCTGGTTCAGTTCTGAACTAGAGCTTGTGTTAGTGATGGGCTGTCTGTTTTTTTTCCAACAACAACAGCTGGTCTAAGAAAAGATGTTGTTGCTTTTCACAAATTTTTTCACACTTGAAATGTGTAAATTTTGGGGGAAAACTATTTTTTCTTTCTTTGATACCCTGTATAATAGAACAAATTCTTCCCTGCTTAAATATTTAAAACCGATCAGAACCATTTCCTTTTCCTTCTTGGAGAAATACACTTCCTTATTAGCATACCGGTGTATGCTACACTATAAATGCCCAGTGTGCGAGAACAGAATCTTAAAAAAGAAATCTTGGATTTATGATGTGTCCAATGTGATTTTTCTAAAATAAGAAGGGTGAGATGAGCAATGATACACAGCATCTGTATTCTGACAAACTTTAAACCTTATGTGCTTTCTTTGCAGTTATAACCAGTTGATGTTTATTCCTCATGAGCTCTTATCTGGATTATGCTATTTCTTTTCTCAGCTGAATGGAGCTTCCCAGCCTTGACTGTGCTTGGCACCACCTGCAGTCCCTGCAAACGATGGTGCCATCCCTGCAGTATGCTCTTCTGCCACATGAAACCTCCCGGGAGGAAGAAACTTCCCTTGCTCCAGTCCTGCCAGCAAGTGTTCATGAATTCACAGGGCACAAATATGTGGACTCCACTGCTTGGGGTTTATCTGTACATCATGCTTATCCTCGTGAATCAAGTTGCATGGCTGTCTCTCTGGACAAAGATGCAGCTGGGACAGGTACAAGATCTTTAGCTGCAGTTGCTCTGGAAATATACCCATATTTCACTTGCCCAATTTTCATTCTTATGTTCACAAATACAGCTAGTTACGTTTTAAGGGAGTAAATGAAGGTAAAGGTTTGGCTAGAAGGGATCATATCCTTGTGGCACAGGACAGGAAGGAGCAGCATACCACGCACCTCACATGTTCAAATCCAGAGTCTTGTTCCTGAAAAATCACTGATTAAATTGCCCTTTCTTTCCCAAAACATTTTTCAATATATGAAAATTCAGCAAAACACATATTGTCAGCTTCACAAGGATGTGTTATCTGCCATAGAGTCTTCAGCATGATTTTTTGTTGTGATTGCTGATGACTTCTACAAAATCAGTGACCTCTTTCTTACAAAAAAGTTGTTCTTACTGCTTGGATGAAAAGACTTTTTATAAATTAGCTGTTCTCATCATTTTTAGGTACATTTTTTGCTCCATGAACAATACCTACAGGCATATTTTCTTTTTTTATCATTTTTGCATTCTTAAAATTCCACTTTTTTCCCTGTTCTTCCCAAACTAATCTAGTTTTGCTGTGTACTAAGAATTTCTGCTATGTTCTCAGTAAAGCTGTTTCAGCAATGTAACTTGCCTAAAGACTATTTCTCTGATATATGTGTTGTGGTAGCTTTTGTTGTGCTGCTCTGACGTTTCTTTAAAAAAGAAAAAGACAAGAAACAAACAAAAGAGATAGTAATTTTAACGCCAGATCTTGTACTTTATACTGAAACAATTGGCAGTTAGTGTGAACAAAAAAGACAAAATCCAAGTATAAACATCATCCATTATATTTAATTAAAACTTCCTTATACTCTTTACAGTTTTGCCTTTTGTTAGCTGCTGTAAGGAGCACTGTTGAAAGCAGACCCTGTCAGCTATGAGGGCAGAGGATCTGGAGGAGACAGAGCAAGGACAGAGAAGGAGATGCCCAAACACCATGCACAAGCAGTAAATTAGTGAAAAAGCACTTCAGTGCCAGGAGAAAGGTGCTGCCACCAAACGTGATGGGGAGTGCTCTCAACTGTTCTGGAGATGGCCCCTTCATGCCTCCATTCAGCACAGCCACTAAAACCTAATTTTGAAATGTGTGGGAGGGCAAATGTTTTTTATATTAGCTGTATAAGGTAATCTGGTGTGTATTTCACTACTGTTAGCGACAGAGGAACTTTGTACTCTGTGCTTCCTTGCAGACATTTTGTCCATGTAAGTCTGAAATGGATTCAGGCAGAGCTTTCACAAATCTGCCGTATCTGCATCTATTTCACTTTTTCTCCAAGTGGTGAATGTTAAGGAATCTTTTATGGCAGTGTTTGTTCAGGCAGCAGAGAGCTGTCGCAGAAGTTAAAGATCAAGTCCTGGAGGCTGGACAGTGCACAGTGATTTACTGAAATGCTGATTGCTGCAGGGCCATGGTCTGGAACACAGGGAAGGGGCAGTATGAGGGCTCTATTAATGCACTTGGATAACTGATGTGAAACCTCTCATGGCCTGAAAGTGGTCAAGAATGTGAAATTCTTAAACCATCATAGGATTTTTGTTAGACCTTTGACTTCTCCTTATAGGTGGTCTGGACTTCATCAGCAGGATGAAGGGAGAAATGATGCAGTGAGCTAACCTGTCCCAGAATGAGTCTGTGCTTAAGGCTGTTGGAGGAGAAATGTAATTGCCAGGCATCAGGTATAAAAAGCATGCTGATGCAGATTGCATCTATAAGCTCAATTTCTAGGATTCTTTCTGTAGCACACACAACAGGGATCGCTACAGGTAGAAAGAAATTACATACGTATGTAAATCACCATTTACGTTGCTGGACAGATGAATGAGTTCTTATTTTTTGTGAAATGTTTCTCTTCAAGTCTTCAGCCTTAGTATGATCCGTAAAGTTTGTTATATGAATGTAATTAACAAGAAAATCTCAATTTCTTATCAATGCTTATAAATATCTAAAGGATAGGATTTAAGTGGATGGGGCCAGGCTCTTTTCAGTGGTGCCTGATGACGGGACAAGGAGCAAAGGGCACAAACTGGAACACAGAAAGTTCCATACAAACGTGAGGAAAAAAATTCCTTACTTTGAGGGAGACAGAGCACTGGAAGAGGCCTCCCAGAGAGTTTGTGCAGTCTCCTTCTCTGGAGATATTCAAAACCCACTTGGAAGCTTTCCTGTGTAATCTACTGTAGGGAACTTGCTTTAGCAGGGGGTTAGACTCAGTTTCCAGAGGTCCCTTCCAACCCCTACAATTCTGTGATTCTGTGATCACTTGGGTCAAGAAAGAATTATTGGGAGTAGTTCTACATCATCACTTACGCATGAGTGCCCAGAAAGGGAGCAGAGAGAGTCTTAATGACAAGTGGCTTTAACTGTGCTATTTACTTTCATATGAACTTTCAACAAGTGCTCAATTTTAATAAACCTTCACAAAAAATCCTACTGGTGATGAAATGTCCTATTACAGCAAAAGACATTAGAATTCACTGAGTTTTTCTGCAATTCTATCCTTGGAATGACTACAGCTAAGCCCTTTTTTTTCCTCAAAAAATAATGGTTATTTTAAAGCAAATAAGCAAGACTCCAACAAACACCTAGAGAGCCAATTGCATGGGTGAAATGTTCTTTCCAAAGCATGGCAATCCTACTTTTATTAAACTTTCAAGTTTTATGATTTGAAACTTTTCCTCTTTGGCTTTATGTGACTCTGAGATAGAGAGCCTACTGCAGATCATAAACTGAATTTGGCAGAATATAATAAATATATGTTGCACTTCTGCTGATGGCAGCTGTCTGAGAACATTGGTGAAACATACTGCTCAGCAGAATGGGGCAGTGAGCTTTGGCCTCTGCTGTTCATTTATGGAGATGGAGCACAGAAACTGTTCAAAAGTGTGCAACAAGACTGTATAAACTCATGCTCATGCCAGTTGGATTTGCTTGCTAGAGGGAAAGTGGGTGCTTTCAGTACAACTTCAGCAGGGAGGTCGTAACCACTTGCATTTACAGAACCCCTGGAAAGTTTCTATGGGAAAGAAAGGAATGTCGTGCCCAATGTTCAATCCGTATTTGATTGTACATGCTGTTGTACACATTGCTTTCACTTACCCAGGATATCCACTATGTCCTGTCAATAAGCTTTATGGGTGGATAGGTTGTAGTTGAGATATTTCTCTGATTAATCAAGAGAACTCAGGACAGTATTGAGTCTGATTCATTAGCTATTTAATTTGTGGACTTCACAGATAGGTGTGCTCCCAGGACAGGCATAGAAAATTGCATGTACGTCTCTCAAAGATGTGACGGACAAAGAGGCAGTATGTAAATGTAGGATCGTCACAGGTGTTCTCTGTGTTTGAAGCTTGTTCAAACCTCTTATATACACAAAGATAGAACTATGGAACTTAGTGCCTCTCAAGCTAAGCTATTTAACTTCACACCTATTTTGATGGATATGAAAGGCTGAAACATTTTCATAAATCTAGTTGGTAATTTATTCTCCAAATTCAATACCTTGTCTGCAGTCTATTTAAAAAAAATGATTCGGTGAANCTATGGAACTTAGTGCCTCTCAAGCTAAGCTATTTAACGCCTGTTTTGATAGATATGAAAGGCTGAAACATTTTCATAAATCTAGTTGGTAATTTATTCTCCAAATTCAATACCTTGTCTGCAGTCTATTTAAAAAAAATGATTCGGTGAAAATTATTTTCTAGATTTTTGTCAGCAGGTCACTCTCAATCTATTTTGATTACTTGAGATTCATAATCTTAGTTGTGCTAATTAAGGTATGTTATTAATAAAGGCTGTAAAGTATATTTTCAATAATTTGGCTTTTTCAAAGACAAAGTGACACAAGCATTTATATTAAAATCTCAGAGCTTTCTTCCATTGAATATTCTGTAATATTTCTTTCATAATCATTAATTGGGAAGTTAGTGATTTTGCTAACAAATGTTTACCTGGAAGGTTATCAGAAAATCAACTCATGCCATGTAGCTGCAGGCAGACTGAGCAACAGTTAATTTGTGCAGTTTACAGACACAAACAAACACTAGACTCCATATTTTGTTGTTTATTATGTATTTTTGTCTGCAATATCACATTGTAGTGCAACATACTAAAATCATTTTGAAAACTTTTAGTTTTTTAAATATGAAAAAAGATGAAACCCCATTCAGAGCAAAAAAGAATGAAAGGAATGTGACTAATCATAGTGATTTTAAATGTCCATTTATTAAACAGCAGTACAGAACAGATATTCTAATTGCCAGTTGTAAATGGAAATACTGACTACTGACTGGCAAATTTACATTATAGATGTAGGGACAAAGGTGATGCAAAAACATTTAAGGAGAGTTAACAAAGTGTTTCTATAAACTTCAGCACACTGGGTTCTATCATTAGATATATGATAGAGCATCCCAGTGTAATCACAGAGTCACAGAACTGTGTAGGGGTTGGAAGGGAGCTTTAGAGATTATTGAGTCCAGCACCCTGCCAAAGCAGGTTCCCTACAGCAGGCCACACACCTAGCATCCAGATGGGTCTTGAATATCTCTAGAGAAGGAGACTCCACAACCTCCCTGGGCAGCCTGTTCCAGTGCTCCGTCACCCGTACTGTGAGGAAGTTCTTAATGCATATTTGTGCAGAACTTCCTATATTCCAGTTTGTGTCCGTTTTCCCTTGTCCTATCACCACACACCACCGAAAAGAGTCTGGCCTCATCCCTTTGCCTCCCACACTTCAGATATTTATAAACATTGATAAGATCTCCTTTCAGTCTTCTCCAGGCTGAACAGATCCAGGCCCCTCAGCCTTTTCTCATAAGGGAGATGCTCCAGGCTCCTTATCATCTTTGTTGCCGTCCACTGGACTCTTTCCAGGAGATCCCTGTCTTTTTTGTACTGGGGAGCCCAGAACTGGACACAGTACTCCAGGTGGTAATTTGATAATGACAATTTGAGGCCCTTTCCAACCCCTCAGAAATTCCCTGTCTTTCCCCTACATCCATCTAGAGGGCTCCCTGAACAGGTCACAATCTGGTATCAGAGACAGAAGAAAATCCTGCCTCTGAAAAATATTTAGGCCTTGGAAACTCTAGCAACTTGATACGACCAGTCAGTGCAGTCTGAAAAAGAAATGCGAATGTGATCCTAGGATGTCTAAATAGGTGAGCGGTGAGGTGATTTTTATGTCAACATACCGCAGTGCTGAGACTGAAATACTGAGTACTACCCCACTGCGGTCACTGCAAAATGTTTTGGAAAATTTTGAGATAAAGCAAAGAAAGAGCTGTGTAGTTCTGAGAAGCAGGGAAGATGCCTCTTGGTAAGAGAGAGTTCTCAGTCTGTTCAGGACAGTGGATCACAATGCCTTTCTTGGGGTGAATAAATATTTTCACTAAAAAAAAATATGCAGACCTAGAAGGTTATTTACTATGACCTACAAAGATAAACCATGAACTTGTGGCAGCCCAAGCAACTCAAGAGCAGAAATGAGAAAATTTTTTTTGACTGTGACAATGTTCAGCAGCTAAAGCAAACTAACAAGAGGAATCCTAAAGTCATGTTGATGTACAATACAGTTTCTGAGGAAAGCTACTACATAGCTGGAGAACCACTTCAAGCACAATACTTAAGATAAGCAAAAGGAAAATGACTGTAGAGACATTTAGGATCCATGCTTCCTAGACCATATTGACTTTGAAATACAAACTTTTCAGACTCTGCTACTTATAGAAATAATGTATTTGATGCAAATTTATTCATTGGTCATTATAATTTGATCACTATAGTTTCTTAACAAACAAAATACTATTGACTACTTTGTATTTTATTACAAGCAGTCTGTAACCCATTAAACATTTTCCATTTTCAGAGTGTAAGTCAAAACTTTACAGAACTCAAAATAACAAGATGTTAGAATTTAAGTATTAACTTCTGTTATGCTACCTTCACATTGGAGACAGTTTAGTAATAACAGAAGCTCATCCAGCAATGATGAAAAAGCATTAACTCAATGGAAAACTGCTGCAGATCAGAGCAGATCCATATGGCAGTTAACAATAAGTTACTTTCCTCTCTGTTAGCATTACGAAAAGCAATATACTTGGACTAAATTAAAAGTCATTTGAGTGTCCGTGAGGGGAGAAGATGCAACTGCTGCTTGTCTTTGTACGTTTTTACTAAGAAGCTGTAACTTGCCTGCTGTGCAGTGCTACACAGAAGTAAGCCCTGCAAGCATCCCAAGTGTCCCCAATAAAGACTATATGAACTGAAGGGACTATGCTGCAATTCTGGAGGTCATACTGGCAAAGCGCTCATGCATCCCCGTGGACCTGGAAGGTAACACCTCCTGGCATCACTGGCCATGCTCTGCATTGCCACTGACTTGTCTGGCCATAGGTTTTATTCCAGGCACTCTGAAATCTTAGTACTGGAAGTCAAGTGTGGTTCAACATAGGCTCAATGTCCTAAGAAGTATAATTAATTATTCATCAAGAAGGCTGTAAGATGGCCCACATGGAGCACAGACCTAAAGCATTACTATTGATGTCACACCAAGGCCAGTTTCAGTCCTTTGTTTCTCTGTTTCTGATAGTTTTGGCCAGATCTGTGTCAATAATCTGCCAAATAATCTGCCAAGTGGGGGCAATTGATAAATTCTGGACTTGACAATTGCCTTTTTTTTTTTTTGAATAAATGAATGAATCTCTGCAAGTGCTGACCTCTTCTTTTCTCAGTTTGGAGCAAAGACCTTTGCTCCTTTGTGTCTTCAGCTTATGAAAGGGAAAGCAGTCACTTAATCACTGGCAACACATCTATTTATTATGCAGCGTGTAGAAAACATCTGTGAATACTTTCATCATTGACTTTGAAAGTACCCATTATAAAGTAATCTGAGCAAATACCTCTGAAGGCGATAAACTGCTCAAGCAATCATATTATTCCTGAAAACTGGATCTGAAGTGTCTTCAGTTTTCCAGAAGCTTTTCTCCTGTCTGATAAAATTATGCTATTAGAAGATCAGTTAGCATTTATGAACCGTGTCCTGTCATGATACTTTCAGGACTCATCTATTTAAAGTCTAATGGTCACCATTACAC
Source organism: Penelope pileata (assembly GCA_013396635.1). NCBI lineage: Eukaryota > Metazoa > Chordata > Aves > Galliformes > Cracidae > Penelope > Penelope pileata. The sequence goes on along the minus strand of WBMW01001880.1, from coordinate 53,955 downwards.
AACCTTAATGAAATTACATGAGTCACTGCAATAATAGGCACTGAGTGCAATACAATGCAAGTTTCGTTATGTAATATTATTATGTAAATAAGTATAGTGCCTTTCAAATATACTTCAAAGGAAGTTGGAGGAAATCTTAGAAGCTGGAAGACTTGAGAGGAAAGTTCATGACTTTTTTAGGTGAGAGGTTGAAATGCTCTCAAACAAACACATATGCCAACATCTCAAAAAAACACTCTAGTTGTCTAGGTGATCTGCAGAAACAGACCAGGAAAGGAGAAATTCCATATCTCATGTCAGCCTGGTTACTTTTAAGAGACTACTGACTGATTTTAAGAGGTTGTTAAGTGAAAACATATTGAAAAATTTCAGTGTAACATTCTTCATGAAGTATTCCTGTAAATACTGCAAGGAGCAGAATGTCTCTAAGTGCTATTTTGTAGAGAATTTTATCTCTCAAGTAGAATTTATCTGTTGTAGTATGACATTTCAAATTGTATTCACCTGAAACTAACTAGTGCAACATAGTGTTTTGACAGCATATGTTAGAGCTTGAATATTCAGAAATTATTTTTACTCAGACCTTGACTCACTGAAGAGGTAATGGGAAAAAGCATAATTATAAGCAAGTAACATACAACTGCTCTCTTAACAACTTTCTTCAGTCAGTGCACGAAAGCTAAACTAATCATGTGCAGTATGTTTGCACATGAGATTTTGTGGTGTTTGAGGGCAAAATATTGAAATACTAACCCTTGGAAGGGTCAAGGTGAATTTCACCTAGTGACAAATTCTGAGAAATGACTTCCAGAATGAAAATAGAACTGGGAGTGTGTTCCACTGGTTCTCCATAAGGTGGCAGAAAGCCCAATATACCATTGTTCCTTCAGTATCCGCCTGCTGGGAAATGCTACTAATATTACCACCACCACTATTACTAGTACTACTACAAACAATTGCTGTTTTAAAAAATGTGTTTTTGTCATTACAATGTCAAAATTTTAAATATAAATATTGATACTAGTAACGTCAGTAGGCACACAACTCCCTTAATGCCAGTCATTCTGTATATCCATAATCCCTCCCACTCTCCACAAATTCCAAACAATAAACAATAAGTTACAAAATGTTTTATAGAGTTTTTTTCAAAATGTTGCACGGCCCTTAGTATAGTGAAAAACACCACAACAAAATATAAGCATGCAAAATTTTTGCTGATACCTTGAGCATGTGATAAATGGAATGGGGCTTATGACCAAGAAGTGGAACATTCATGGATCCTAATCTTCAACATCCAACATCCTTTCTAATATTCATGATTAGGTATTATTGATCAATATTCTGTCTATAAACAAAAATGTGATATGGGTACATTAAAAGCCTATTCAATTTATTTTTGCTATGTCTTTTAACTTACTGGAAGTGCTGTTCTCTCTAGGCCACCATTTTACTGCTGAGATATTTATTCCCACTGTCATACTTCAGTGTGCTTGTTGGTAAAGATCTTTAGTTTTCTTAAAACAGGCTTATCTTTTGCTTCAGTGAAAGGGTATATTTGAGACAGAAGGAGAAATGCTACTATTTATACCTAATATTGTGCCCTATTTCATTTCATATGCATGACTTATGTCCTCAATCCTTTTTATTTTTTTGAAAAAGCATTGTCTTTGGAAGATTTGGGGGTTGATTGAGTTATGATGACAAACCATGTGTGCAGTGCTGTTTTTTATTAATAAGTTATACCCGTTAGCAGTAACTAAAGTTGAGAGCGGCTCTCTTTTGTTAACACACACTGAAACCTCAATGTTTATTTCAGAATGGGGGAAAAAAAAACCCTTAACATTGGTTTCATGAAAGGAAAGTGACAACATGCCAGTTTTTGTATTGAAAAGGTCAGACTTTTGATTTTACATTGCTCTCACATAAAGAAATGGCCAGACTTCCGTCCCTCCAAATCTTCCCTGTAAATCTGCTTCTCAGAAGTATGTGAATCCAAGAAAAAATAAATGTGTTGCTTCTGTTTAAAATGTCAAAGATTAAATGACAAAGATTTGCATATTTGAAAACTTAAAAAATACTTCTATTTTATTGGTAAACCTGACAAAATATCTCTCTTTACAAACCGTGCTTCTCCTGCATCATTATTCTTATACTTGCTCAGGAACAAAGGAACTAAGTTGAAATATGATCCTGTCAGCTCGCAAGTATAACCTCGTCCTCACTAGAATCTCCATTGGTACATACATTCATGATTTCCTACTGTATAAATTAAATAACTCTAAATTGTTGGCATATAGCCTATAGTTCTGGATTTGTGATTTCACTACAGTGGTACATACTGAAAATGAGAAAAAATGTTAGAGAGAAACCTTATCTTGAAAATGCAGACCTGTTTCATTAGACATTTACAAGAATAGGTTGTCTTCATTTTTTCTCCAGTAAAAGGGAAGTTCAGCAAAATATCCTCCATCTTTGTCCCCATTTTCCAGTGAAATCCTCATTTCCACTGAAAGTCTTCAAGTTTGCTGCAGCTTTAACAGTGAATGGTGCAAAACATCAGAATAAAACCGAAGCATCATGATAGTCACAAAACCCTAGAGTCACCAAGCCTTTCATTTATCACCAGAACCGTTACATCTAAACAGCTGCTCAACAGGTCAGAGTTCTCCTTTCAGACAAGAAAACAAAACCAAACATGAAGTAGAGCTGAATTCTGTGCCTAGAGCTGTCACATCCATCTCTGAGACTGCTGGCAAGTTCAGTACAAATGGAAAGGACAAGGTCCTGAGCTGACAGGAGTCAGCAAGAGTTCATCCTGATGTACAGAGCTGCACAGCAATAGCTAAGAAAGCTTCCTGACAGGTGTTTAAATATCGCTTCCATTTGGGCTCTTTGAGGATGCTCTCTGCGGCCATTTCTGTGGTGACACTGTTTGGTGGAAGACACTCTGTCTGCCCACGCTGGCAGACCATCATTGCCCTGTCTCCAACTTGGAGTGCCCAAGTGCTCAGTGTGCTGCACTGCAGCCACCCAGAAGTCTTTGCTACTCCACAAGTGGCCACTGAGTACCTCCTGATGCCTCCCAGCACAGCCTGAGTCACCTCCTGCACCCTGCTCTGTGCTACGGCCAGCCCTTGACAGAACAGGGCAGGCCACCCAGTGGGATGGGCAACCTCTGAGAATCAGGGAACTGCTTGGCTCCAGGTACCAGCAAAAACCTCATGCTTCTCAAGACTTTTTATAGGAGAGTCTAGTTTAGACTGACACAATAAGCACCCACTAGTCTTCGCTTCTCTCTTTGGGCTTTGGGATATGACATCTCCACTCTCTCATCCCCACTGAAAAAAAAAAAAAACCCACAAAACTGTTTGTTCTTGGGAAATTATGACCATCATAAAAAAACATTTAGAAAATGAGTTTTTTCACTTTGCTTCTGAGCCCAGATTCCAGGTACAACATGACACAGTTTCTTAGACTTTAAGCACTTCCAAATGTCTTTTAACAAGATGTTTTACTAATTACATTGTTGTCTCCTGCTTAGGTTTGCAGTGCACAATAAAATGCACAGCAACATCTGAAAAGAGAGCGAGATTCATAGCTGCTGCCAGTTTAGCAATTCAACATGTTTCACTTCAACTCATATGGGCTTTTTTGTTGGCAACTTTTCTGTTCCTGGACTTATACATCAGAAGCAATTTAATGACTGTAGCATCTCCAGCAAGACTAAAAACAGGAAACATTCACCTTTATATCCATTATGTTTTCTTTCTCTGAAATGATTTCAGCATCATCAGTAGATTATGGCATAAAGTAATTTCTGTTGCATGAGGCTTTAACAAGATGGGCTTTCAATTTTTCAGATTTCAGATTTGAGAGAGAGTTTTAACTCTTCAGAAAACATTTTTGAATTCATTTAAATTCTCCTGGGGAAAAACAGTGGAAAGAACATCTACATATTCGAAGATATACCCTATAAAAATGTTTTGTGCTGTTTGCTTTCATGTTCCCTTCTCTAAGAAAAGGTTTTAAACTTTCTAAAGCACTGGCTTGGAATCACTTCACCAGTGAATGTTCAAAAACTTCTCTTGCATCTTTACTTGTGCCATGGGACAGCAGACTCTCCTGTATAGGAAGGGGAATTCTTTGCATGTGTCTATCATAGAATCATAGAATCATATAAACACTAGGTTGGAAAGGACCTATAAGATCATCTAGTCCAACCATCTTCCTATCACCATCCCTACCCACTAAGCTACTAAATCATATCCCTTAGCACCTCATCCAGACACTTCTTGAACAGCGCTAGGGACGGTGACTCCACCACCTCCCTAGGCAGGCCATTCCAGTGCCTGACCACTCTTTCGGAGAAAAAGTTTTTCCTCATATCCAATCTAAATCTTCCCTGGCACAACTTGTGGCCATTCCCTCTCGTCCTGTCAGTAGTTATCTGGGAGAAGAGGCTGACCCCCTCTTCACCACAACCTCCCTTCAGGAAGTTGTAGAGTGTGATGAGGTCTCCCCTGAGCCTCCTCTTCTCCACACTAAACAATCCCAGCTCCCTCAGCCGCTCCTCATCAGACTTGTGCTCTAGACCCCCTCACCAGTCTTGTTGCCCTTCTCTGAACACGTTCCAGGGCCTCAATGTCTTTCTTGTAGTGAGGGGCCCAAAACTGAACACAGTACTCAAGGTCTATCTTGTCTATCTAGTCTATCTATTGAGTCTATCTTGTGGCACAGATTGGTGGGCTTGCAAGAAACAGCTAAGATCTGCATGGTTGAGAATATGATAAAACTTTTCTCTCTCCAACTCCCTCTCACAGGAAGATGCAGATTTATTGAAACTCCAGAATTTTTAGGGCAGAAATTCTGTTTCAATGTATTTGTCTTGGAAAACTTTTGAAATGATCAAAATGTTTCTGTCGAGATGGTAAACAAAATTCAAATCTCAGTTCCAATATTTCTGAAATGCCATTATTATTGTTGCTATTTTTGTTTTGACAGTTAAGATATTCATGTTTAAAGTGAAACATTATCATAAAAAAGACATTAAAAAAATATCTGAAGAACCCAATTTTTCTTTCTGATCTTTGATTCGAAACAAACATTTTGGTCCTCATTCATGTCTTTATTCTCTATGGTGTGTATGATTTCTGCATCTTATTTCTATGATATTAGACAGTCTGAAAGTCCAGTTCTCTGTATGGGGTAATCTTATATACCACCATACATGCATTTTAAAATACGAAAAATGGGAAAAGATGGAAGATTAAAAAAGGCTTGTAAAAAAGATGGAGAATGACATTTTACATGGTCTGAAAGTGTTAGGACAAGGGAGAATGGTTTTAAACTAGAAGAGAAGTTTAGATGTTAGGACAAAATTCTTCACTCAGAGGGTGGTGAGATGCTGGAACAAGTTTGCCCAGAGAAGTTGTGGATGCCCCATCCCTGGAGGTGTTCACGGCCAAGTTAGATGGGTTCCTGGGCTGCTTGAACCCTGCCTATGGCAGGGTCTTGGAAAAGGATGGACTTTAAGGTCCCTTCCAACACAAGCCATTCTGTGATTCAATGGTAATAAAAATGCAGAATGACCCTTAATAGCTCTTAAACCATTTGGAAGATACCAGTCCAAACCGTCATGATATCATGTTCATGAGTTGAAGGCCTCATGAAAAGATAGTGGACGTTATTTCTAATCCAGCATTGTGGAAATCCTACTTTGAATATCTACTATTTCAGTTTACATGTCCTGTGAGAATTAGAAGTTTTCTTACTCCTTCACGAAGAGTACACTTGATCATTTTTCATCTTTTTTTCATAGTGGTTTTTTGTTTTTTTTTTTTTCTTTTTTTTTCCCCTTCGGTGAAATCTCTGGCTTAGGCCCAGTTCCTGCAAACAATTTTTTTTGTGTGGGGTAGCTCCTTAACTCATTAGGAATCCTTCTGAAACAGTACCACTCTCTGGTAACTCAGCTGGATTCTGAGCAATATCAGTTTGGTGTAGCTTTTGTAACCCCCAGTGGATTTGTGGCCATCCACAGTAGCCATGGGTACACGTAAAGCAGTAAATTAAATGAGCCTGGAACTGTTCTCAGCATGGAGGCAAATGGCACAGAATGTCCTGTGTCCATGTCTTTAGACTCTGTTATCTCCCAAATTCTCTTATCTCCCAAACTGAATGATCACATCAAAATTTCCTCTGGGAAGTTGGCTTTGGCTGATGTTTATGCCCCCAGCAGAATCTTGTCAGCAGATTGTTCATTAGCTATAGCTAAAATCATGTAAGGGACTAATAATTTAACCACAGAGGTAGTTGGAGTATTCTCTGGCTCTGGATCAGGTTCTAGTGTAGGTGTGGGCATGAGTTTCCTCCCCAAAGCACACACAAATGGCCAGGTGCCATCCTCTCCATTAGATGTGTCTGAGATTACACTCCTGCAAATGGAGCTAGCTGACAATAGCTGGTTTTGGATGGAAAATAGCTACAAACTCTTTCAAAATCTTCTTGTGAATAGCACATACGTGACTGGTAGATGGTAAAGGTGAGACACAGAAAAAAATAGTAATCTGAAATACTGTTTCATTTCCTTTTCAGTAAAAGTATGTCCTATTCTGCAGCAGTTGAAAGTGGACTTCTATCTCAAGGGCACATGTAGTCAAATGATCATCTGAAGTATGTCATGCCTTGCTATCCAGCACATGAGAAATGTTCATGCTGCCCCCCTCCTCCCATCTATGTCCTCACAAGCCAACTGCACTGGCCCATGCATTTCTCCACAGCTCCCCTTCTGACCCTTACTCATATACAGGGCAGATTCACCTAGGGGAAAGGGAGAGGTGATAAATGCATACTTTGGTGTGTGTTCAGTCAGATCCTTTGTGGAGACCAAGTGATTTGGAGTGTACGTCCTACATTATTCTTGAGGTAGTCCAAGATGTGATGTCTCCTCTTTCTGTCTTGTGTTTAGGCCAATGTACACTTTTGCCTATGCTTCTTTTATTGCTTTATTTGACATTTTGATGAAATTCTCTCATGATACCTATTTTTATTTAAGACTGATGTTTCTTACTTTATGGTAATTTATTTCATGAACAACTTGTCTGACTTTTTCTTACTTTCTGTTATTCATGACAGTTATTCTTACTCCAGACTGCTCATTTATTAAATGAGAGCTATCATGGTGAGCTCAAAGATCCCACAAGGAACAGAGAAACAGGCAGAGGTGCCCTAAATAGATGTGGAAATGGAGAATCAGGATTCTCCCCCTATGACCATCCAGAGGATGGAGGAAGGATTGTCCCTGCAGTGAAACCCATCAAGATGAGTCCATTGGGAAGGACCAAAGCTGGATAAAAGAAGGAACCAAGGTGGATTGGAGAGGAACAAGAGTCAAAAAAAAGTGGGAAAAGGGGAAAAATGTACCAGCTGAGTGTAAAGGTCAGCAGTTCGATCACCATAGCTACTCCCCTGTTCTTCTTAAATCTGATTTCTGACCACCTTCAGTGTGGTCAGCTCTCTGCTCTGCAGATGTGGATGTGCACACCCCAGAGCAGGAACAGAGCTCTGTGTGCCAGCAGCTGGGTGAGCCGTGAGCCCCAGGGTCTCCTGGGTGCTGGTGCCAGTGGTGGGAGCAGGGCAGGGCCCGGGGCTGCTGCTGGACAGGCAGAGGGCCCAGAGCCAACAGTGGGAGTAACCTGCATGATGTGGGACCACACTGCAGCAGCAGGCCCCAGTCCTAACCAGCAGGGAGGAGGAGCAGGATCAGGCCACCCGTGCTGCTCCTCTGAGTGCTCTGTGTGTGCCACTGTGTGTGTGCTGGTAAAGACAGCTCTTTCTGTCTGTATCAACCCAAGCAGCTGTACAGACCTGTAGCATGAGCATGCACGTGCAGTCATCAGGAGGGAGTGCACAGCCTCACTACTGCCTGCATCCAGGGACAGAGACCCTCAGCAGCCTAACATCACTGGGACTGGAGTAGGAGGAAACCCTCATCTCCCAGTGACCATCAGGTGCAGCTTAAACTTTAAAGCTTTAAAGGTGTACCTTAAACATGTACAAAATCATGAACATCATTAATTTTGATGGATTCCTAATTACTGATAAACTACTTTCTGTCTCTCCTAGCTCATTTCTGCCTGCCACTCTGGGCAAGGGACGCAATGGTTTCTGACCTTGTTGTCCTGCCTGTGGTCTCTAATCCTGTTTTTCAGATATTCAGCTGAACAGTTTACTTTTCTATCTACTGTTTCTGCCTTAAACCTCCTCATCTTTTTTTGAAGAAAACTACTAATAAATAAATAAGAAAATTTATTAAGAGAAAAAAAAAAGAAGAATCAAAGCTCGGTTGAAGCTTCTGGGCTATAGTCTGTATGTACAACATTTTTCTGGGACAATCTTGTTATGATGATATTTGAATATTTTATTTGTTTCAAATTCTCATTTGAATTCAATTTTTTTAGTATCTCAGTTACTGTTGTGCTTTTGAACTGAACACTGCAGCATACAGAAAGAATGTGCTGTCTTACTTGTAGACTATTAATCAACTTCTGAGCAGCTGTTCAAAAGCCAAATTCTCTCCTTTCAGGAGCAGTAATGTGTACATTTCATTGAAAAATGGTTTAAATAGATTGCCTCTGATGGGAAAGCAATGTCTGAAATGGTAAGTTTAACATCTAACAAGTTGAATCCCAGATACACATCAGCTTTGGTGAATGGATTTATTCACAAGAACGGCGTGGCCATAACAATAATGATAATAATAAAAATATACAGGACTCAAGTGAAAATGAAGTGTTGAAGTGTCCTGGACATGTTCAGGAAAAATTTGGCTGTGATGAGAACTTACTTGGTTCTTGACCATTTAGCCCAGACACCAATTTTACATAGGGAAATGTAAGATGGTTCAGGGAATTCACTGGGAGATGTGTGTGGGGGTGTCAATTGAATTAAGTATGTCAGACTTCTGCATAAAGTTCTCACTCACAAATAAAAAAAAAAAAAACTTTATTTTCTGCCTGTAGCTAAACTGCAGCATTTTACTCCAGTGATTAGTTCCAGTCACTGGACAAAAAGTTAGTTTCACCAAACTTGGACTACGAAGTCCTGAAGAGATGAGACAGAAGGGCTTGAAACCCTGCTGGATCTGTGGGAGAATAAATAATTGTTATAATCTGGGGTTGCACACCAGGAATTTAATTGAATACATCAACTTATCTCAGAAAAGATATTAGGAGCCCATAAGATTATAGTGCCTTTCAGATATACCTGTCAGAATTTCTAGAACAGTAAGATTGCCCCTAGCCATAATTTACTCTTTATGGAAAAAGGCATACATGTACCTTCTGCTGACTCTTTAAATTGTTTTCAACATTTCAGCTTTTGTATCTTAGACAATTCCCTATCAGGGAAGCTATCGAAGTCAGAATCAAAAGCAATTAGCTGAAATACTGCATTTCAGCATGCTCATAACTCATCTCTTTATGCTTTGCAGGATGTTGATGTTGTGACCCATTTTTTTAAACTCCTCTGCTTAAGCTAACACATAAATTTTGTTTATTATCTGGGAGATGTTAATAATTTTTTTTTATGTTCTCTGAGAGACTTGTTCGATATGTGATCACATTAAATATTTTGATTTGAAAAATAAAAAGATTTAAAAAAGAAGATGAAGGTTGAGAATATGAAGGCAAGGCAAAGGGGTAAGGCAAAGGAGGGAATGGAAAGGGCATAGCTTTAGAAGGGGAGAAGGAAAGCTAAAACTGAAGAAAAAAATGGGAAGCAGAAAGAGAGAGACAAGATGTAGATGTCCCTGTTCATTACAAGCGAGCTGGACTAGATGACCTTTAAAGGTCCCTTCCAATTGAAGTGTTCTATGATTCTAAGATCAGATTCCTTAGCAAGAAGGGAAGAAAAAGTGGTCCAAGCAGAGTTAGTGGATTGAAATAAGAAAGTCCGTGAAAAGTATATGGGAAAAGTCCAGAAAGAAACAAAGGCAGACAAAATTACCAAACATTTTATTTAAAACAATTTTTACATGAAAGCTGTAAATGTAACATTTTACACAAATTCAGCTAAGTGATTGTAAAGCCAAGGGCACTAGTTTGATAAAGTGATATACACTCTTTAATATAAATTGCATTTTCCTAAATTGATTCCTTGTTGAATACCCTCATAGAAAAAATGCCATATATCTTCACTTTAAAAGTTTGTAGCAGAAATGGCAACAAAACTCTTGGCATTTTTTTTCCCCAGAGGTTTATTATCCTCAATTTTACATCTATTTTCAGTCTAAATGGGTCTAACTTCAACTTTAGCTCAAAGCTCTTACCAGCAGATTGAAGAGACCTCTTTCAAATTTCTATCTCTATGAGACACTTAGGTTAAATAATTTCTAATATAAGATGGTTGAAACTTTCTAAGTGTTATTATAAGGCAAGATTTTAAAACTATTTCATGACTCCCTTCTTGCCTTCCCTTTCACACTGCCTCAGTTTTTGTTAATATCCTCCTTGAAATGGACACAATAGACTTGTAGTAGATGGAGATGACAATCTCTTGGAGTTTCTACTCAACGTTTCCCCAGTTTCTATACCTGAAGACAGCATTAAACTTTTGCTTGTGGATTTAGGTGCAGTCCAAATGATGCTGGAGACAGCACTGGATCTAGGGTTATTTTTTAGGCCAGAATGACTGTAGCAATAGCAAGTATTGCTATTGACTGAGAAAGTCAAGAGGCAGGTGGTTCAAATTCATTTACAAATGTGCCTATATGTGGCCTTGCTTTCCCAAATCCTTTATCTAGACATTAATTTTCAAGTAGCAATGCTTGTTCTAGATGTACGACATCTGGACGTATCTTTGAAAGGCATCTTCGAAGAGATGCCTTTTCACTTAGGTGTTCCATTTTGTTGCATCAGGCTGTGAAATAATCTACAGCACAGTACAGAGTTGACACTATATTCCCTTTGTCAACAAACTTTTGATCTCATACCAATTAGTCAAATTTGTTTGATCAAAACTTTTTTGTGCAGGTGAAAATCGTCAACTGTTACTTTTATTTGATGAATTTAGCTGGCCGGGTTTCAGCCATTACATTTGTTTTGGTCAAACTTGACTGATATCACCTGAAAGACATACAATTTCCCAATTAGCTTAGCTAGCCTTTGAAATGAATGCCCCAAATGTCACATATCTCTAGCTCTTTGGATTTCCCAGACGGTTCAGAGACCTTCAGTAGGTCTCTGTTCCTGGCTCAGAAACCTCACCAGCTATTACTTCAAAGCTCTTCCTCATACAGGCTTTCATGCTCAGATTAGTCATCATTGCTTTTGTGTTTCACTGAGTTACTATTAAATTACTGTCATTGTATTCTAGGATTTTTTGTCAAATGCAGAACAGAAATAGGAAAGTTTTCTCTTTCATTTATCTGACAGTTTTATAATTTCTGTATCTTATTGGCTGATAACATTGAAGGGATTTATTTTGTATCTCTTAAACATAAGTTTACAAATTCTTCATGTGTTCACACCCTCATAGCAGCCACTGTCCTTTCTTTGCTCTGAAATGTATCTTTCACTTAAATATATTTTGTTGTAAATAAATGTTTTTTTGTAGCAAGATTATTTGTATGACTCCCTAGTCATGCATTTCCGTTATAGTAGAGCAAGAGCCAGTCTTTCAGCTGTATTTCAAAAGAGAGTGAGGGTGGGAAATTGCTCAGATTTGTGAGTTGAGCGGCAAAAAAACAATACCCATGCAAATTAAATTGATACCCTTTTCCACAACTGCATAGTTTGGGGCAGCTTTCAGGATTGAATAAGGAAAAGGAACTTTCACAAGAAAACTTCTCTGACAGAGATGCCAACATCCTATGGAGGGAGCAAAGATACGTTGTTACTTCTTGGACTCACAGGACAGCAGACATGTAGTCCCCACGTGAGTATGAGAGTTATCTTTGTACACCCCTCCTTAGAAACACTGCACTATCAGGCTCAGTGAAATGGGCGTTTCAAGGCTAGCACTGCACTTGTAGCAGCCAACTTTCTCCCCATCTGCAGGAGGCAAAATTAGCTGTGTTGGCTAGTTTTGACTACAACAAGAGCTGAATGCAAGTCATTTGGAGTGCAAGTGTCTGCTCATTCCCAGTTAGCAGAATAGAGAAAGCTGTCCTTATTTGCATAAGCAAGGCAAACCTGAGGCTCTCAATTTTTGCTGTTAGATCAATAGGATACATGAAAAGCTTTAGGATTTTTTTTTCTTTTCAGCATTGGTGTCTGTTAATGTTCTGAAATATTATTTTTAGAGGGAAATTATTGGTGCTTCTATTAATTCTCTAGGTTTTTTTAATTGTATTTTTGACAAAAACAAATAGATTGTAGATGTAACGCGCCTTTCAACTGGTATAGCTTATCTACGCAGTAAGATTCCCGCTAATGACTCTCACAGGCAGTTGTAGAATGTAATTGTATGTGTAGATGAAGAAATCAAGTACCTGGTACATAAAGAGGGAGTGAAAAGTGCTGTGCCCTGCAATCAAGCACTACCAGAGCCTAATTGGTGTAAATTGCTCTTTTATAACAAGTTATCATAAAAAAGTAATTAGCATAATTTCTCATTCCTTTTAAAATAGAAAGACTTTTGTGACATTTATAGTGAGCCCAGTCAAACAACTGCAGTATAATGACTCAGGAAGTGAAATAGGGATCTTTTTAGCACTGTATATTAAACATGCCAAATTCAATTTTAAATAATAACTGGCTGTAATCCACATATGATACTCATTGAATTGACACTGCATGTCATTCAGCTTTGATAAATAAGCAGAGTACCCTTAAGAAAAGATACCTATTGGCTGGGAAAAATGATCAGTCAAGGTCTGACAGCTAGAAGCATAGCAATCTTTCACTCAGTGACAAGCCCTAGATCACTTGATGAAGCTGGTTAGCGAATAATCTGATGAAGTTGTAAAAGAGCATTCCCCTCCCTTAAGGCAGCCTCTGGTCTGGAACAGCAAGAAGTCTGCAGCAGAACTAGGAAAGAGGCTGCAGGTAGTCTTCATCTGGAGTCTGGAAAACAGGTAGGCAGAATGGGCTCAGGTATGCTTAGCTACTGTTTCACTATTTACTCTTTACTGTCTCCTGTAAGAATAACTGTTCTCAAAAATTCTATGCAGAACATATTTGTGTGATGTTCTTTACCTCCTCTGTATTTCTGAAGAGGTAACTTGTGAATCCACAGTTCCTTGAGTATTGTGCCATGCACACCACCTGGGCAAGTTTGGACATTTGTATTTTCAAGGCCTCCTTCTGCCTGGGAGGGAGTGCGAGGAGAGGGAAGGCAAGCAAGATCTGTATTTTAAAAAGGCCCCTTGCTTTTGAAAACTTGCATCTCTTCATATGAACTTCCAGCTGCTATTTGCCTATAGTCTGCCTCCCTCTGGTGTCTTCTGTTTCATTAGACAAGGAGGACCCAAAAGGATCTCTGGCTTGAGGCTTAGCCTCATTTGGCTTCACCAGGAGGATACATTTGCTATTTAATTGGAAAGAGCGCTTGGTTCTGGCTCCAATTCTGCTAACCAATTTGTTATGAATGTAGGGCCCCCTTCAGCTGGAAACTAAGAGCCATTTCCCTGAGATGAACGTAGTTGCAGCAGTTTAAATCCTTATGTGGAAGCCAAATTAATTCAGCTGGGATTCCTGTTAATGTTAACAGCACTGAGAGCAGAAATGAAGTTTCATCTAGATCACTAAAAGAGAAGAAGTTGTGCTTAGCCCTGAATAAAACACTCTGTTGAACCCCTACCAGTAACTCAGCAGCTTTGAAAGAGCAAAGCCAGAAGTACTGCAGGAGCTGTTCTGTTGATCAGCTTGTACTTATTCAAAACTGCACAGATCTGACATTAACCACAAAAATAACCATTTCCCAGTCCATTCACAATTACTTGAGGGAGTTGGGTAAACTTTGCAATGTGTACTTGTAAACAAACTTCCTTGGCCCTGGAATGAAGCATTCTTAAAATATTAAAACATTACAGTTATAAATATAAAATATTTATTTTATATTTATTACAGTTTCGCATATCATTATCAATATCCTGAGTTACTTTTCACGTTTTTCTCATCTGCTACAGAAATGACTATTTTGGATCCAGACAGCATTATTTCCACTTACTTTGCTTCCCGTATGCCACTATTCTTTTGGAAATCTATTTAAAAATCATTCTGATCACAACTTTTTAATCTTACCTGTCAGGCTGTAGTATGTATTGCTCTATTTCCTCTTCCTGCCCTGTGTTTATTTTTCTGGAATCATGACAGTGCATTGTTGAAAGAGGGCAGGTCTACCCTGTACACCAATTTTCCTTTAATTTCTCTGGTTAGGATTGCCTCTTCATCATTATTATCTTCCCTAAAATGATTGGTTTGTACAAGAAAAACATGGGCTGCGTGATGAGGAAGACGTAAGCTAGTACCCATTGTCCTCCAAGAGCTGACTAAGAATGCACTTCACAGGTGCTGAAGAAACAGCCCTTTCCCTATGAAGACAAAGACTTGAAGGAGCAGAAGGCTTAAAACTGGGCATGACTGCAGTGCAGCTAAAGTACAAGCTACTTGTTAGCACAAGTGAGAGGCAGATCTCACTGATGTCTATAGAGGCTATAACATTCAGTATCTCTGTTTTTCTTCTGAAAATTATTGTAAGCACCCTAATGTTATATCCAAGTATTCAGACTTCATTTCATCTTTTGAAACAACAACAGCAACAACAAATATTAAGTGTTGCTAGCTTGGCTGAAGCTCAAAAACATTGAGCTATGCCTTTTGTAGCAGTAACAGGACTTGAAGGATAATTTTTTGTTCCAGTGACTCAAGGACAATGATCAGCTGTTTAAAAGTCTACATGTGTATTTTTGTGCGAGTACAGAAAATGTTTATTGTTTTAATTCAAACAACATCTGCTTATCTGGAAAATAATTTAAAAAAAGCAAAACAAAACAGCCCTCGATTCTATTAAGAAGTGATGATAATAATTTAGATTAAAAAGGATAAATGATGGATTCAGAGTACCATTTGATCAGTGTTTATTCTGTAGGGTTGTCCTAATATCAGCAGTATTAATCAGAGTTGATGTTAAAATTTATGCTCAATGAAGGTACAATATATGCGAAACAATTAAATGCAACAAAAAAAAAATACATGAAACAATAAATGACAGATATTCCACTTTCCTTATACTCTTAATAAGCAGGTAAGCTATAGATAAAGACAACTCACAACAGTTTCCAGGATGTATTTTTCAACGGTTTATCTGGAAGACTGTGTGTTTGTTTTCTTGTGAAGGGTTTTGAAGACAGGTGTGTGCACTACAAGGGAGAATGGCCATATAAAATGAGACGATATGATTAAATGACAGAAAAAATTGCTGTGCAATTAGAAGACCTCTTCTCTTTGCTTATCTGAAGAATTTATTTTGAGGAAAGCCACTTTGTTGACCTTTTTCAGTCTTGTAGACTAAATTGTGTTAGCAGATATGTAACTCTGCTTCTCAAAAGCATTATTCAAAATTGATTTTATTTTCCCTCTGCAAAAATCCTTCTGTCTTACCGTGAGTTATCCCTTCATCTTATGGAAGGCTTTGAGATATTTCTTGCTTTGCATTTTTCAGTTATCCCTAAAATCCATTTTCTTTTGTTTGCAGTTATAAAAGGCTCTCTTTTTTACTGTTTCTTCAGCGTTTCTGCCTTACTTCCACTCACTTCACCTTTTCTATTCGATGATTTCTGGCCAGTTCTTGAATGAAAAAAATGAAAGATTTTTTTCCTATCTATCAAGGCTTTTTTCTTTGGAATTTCTTGCATATCTTTACTCTAAATCAATATAGTCCCAACTTCCTGTTGATTGTTAACACATCTGCGATATCCTTCAGCCTCAGTTCAGCTGACACCTTCCGAGACAATGCAGAGCCTGTATGCTGAAATATGGAATGTGAAATGCAGCGGTCCAGAGGAACCAGGAAACAGTGTATGTCTGCAAGTGTTTGTCCCAGCTGCAAGTGACTGATTCAGGACTAGAAAGACGGGGCACTTACTACTTTCCAGCACAGGTGCATTTCTTGATTCTCTGCTCTGGCTCCACATAGTGAGTTGATGCACTGTCATATTCACACTTCTTGCAGAGATATGGAATAACTGTGTGGTGCATGGACCGTACATCTATTTGTGTTGAGTGTGCATGGGAGAGTTTGCTTTTGTGTGTTCCTACAGTCTTCATATATGTCCATCTGCATGGGATACAGGGTCTGGGTAAACCTCCAAAGGCAGCCTACCTTTAAAAAAACGAAATGGTGATTCCTATGCCTCTTTTCTGCAGTGCGCCTTAAGAGTTGAAACATCTCCCAGGAGGCTGAAGACCAGGCTAAAAATGTCTTCCTCTGAACAAATCATTGTCAGTTTGCATCCTCCCTTCGGGGACAGCAGATCTCTGAGTGTTAGTCTCTGTTCTTATTAAAATTTCTGTATTTTTGTGTAATGACTGAGATATTTCCTTTGTCCCTCTTTTGAGGATTGAAAGCCTTGGCTTTTGCTGATGCTTTGCTTCTTGCTTTTATGACTAACTACATAGGTGTCTTGAATCAGTCTACATTCTGTCACCTAAAGGGAGAAAACACAAGGGCATGAATGCAGTCATTGAGTGCTTATGATAGAGGAGATGCCATAACCCTGCATGTAGACTAAGCAGGAGGCTTGCAGGATTCAGCCCCTGCACAGCAAAGGCAGAGGGCAGTTCTGAGCAATGACAGTTGCTAGAAACTGAGGCTTGCATATACTTCCAAAAATATCTTTGGTCACAGTCCTCCGTGTACAGACTGCAGAGCTGTGGCACCATGGTGTAGCTTTCTCCAGTCTCATTTTCTGTGGAAATCAGGGTGTAGAAGGGAGAACTGTTATGTAGTGAGGTGAAAGTGCAGCCAGGGCATGCATCCAGGCCATGAAGTTGGCAGACACCCAATTGTAACAGCTGGAAATGAAGGAGGAAGTCAGAGGGCTATAGCTGTGACATGCTGCAGTCAATTTAAAAATCCAAATTTTTAACAGAATGTACATTTTAGTATTCAACTTATCTAGTGACAGATGCCTGAAGTGACAGCTTGTTCTGGTCTGTTGTGACCCACAGGATCCATCTATATTTTCACGTAGGTGTTCAAAGCTGCTATTCTGTGCCTATGATGATGCTACGCTCCCTGTCTGCTCTGTGTCCCTTTTATAGGCTCTGCTGCAGATAAGCACACAGTTGAGTGCTTGGTGGAAGCCCTCTATTCTGGGGCTTTCAATATGCTTGCGTCACAGGCAGTCGAGCAGCTGAAGTTTGATAGTTTTGGTCGAGACTTTCCCTCCCGTTACAGCAGGGCAGTGGCAAGCTCAAAAGCTGAGCCTCAGGCTCTGTTGAGTAAAAGGGCTCATTTATCTTACAGCTGATCCTTTTTCTCTAGCACTGTCTGGCATACAGCTCTTTGGTGAGTTGTCACTTCCTATTGTCTCTGAGTGCAGCTGTTGGAAACACTAAGGCAAAGGAATATTTCCAGAAGTCAATAGCAGTAAGCCTTCTGTAAACCAGTACCCTGCTGAAAGGAGCTATGCATGCGTCCAAACTACTGACAAGTCACATGCTTGTTTTCTCTGTGGTTGTGAAAAATGTTGCTCTGACTCTTCCGTGCAGTTTTAGCTTATCTTCCCATGACATACTAGTACCATGCTATGTTTGTCTGCTCATTGTAAAGCTTGCACTTGATGACTTACTGTTGTCTCTTTTCCCATGACAGATGGAAAATAAAATAATTGCAGTTCACTGCTTGTTCACTGTATTGCTATCAGCAGCTCAGAATGCTTGCTGTCTTTTGTGTCTCCTCCCTGTGTTTTATTTGTCAGGATACAGATATACACCGCACATAGTCATGCAGTTCTGGGAGAAGGAATGGTAAACAAAAGCAATCAAACTGAGCTGCAAAGACTGTTTTTATGTCACTAGCAGAAGTTTATGGGAATGAGGTGGGTGGCAGAGCATAACAGGTTTGTTTTCAAGATTCATTCATACTGACAACTTTTTTTGAAAGAGCAATCTATCCCGTCCTTGAGTTGCAGCAGTAATCACAATTATAAATAGCTAATTAAAACTCACTTCCAGGAAAACCTCAACTTTTTGTAAAGGAAAGAAAATTCCCCTTTGCAATTTTACCTTGCTTTTGGGAGCAAAACTGGTATACTAGCAAGCAATATATAACAGTACTTCATGTCGTTGATCTGAAAATGTCTGGATTTCAGCACAAGGATGCTGAAATACCCCCCAGAAAAAGAAAGTTTCCACAAACAAGATAAATCAAAGAGATGCAAAACCAGAGAGAAATAAAGCATTCTCACGAAGACCTCCAAGTGTCTCCTGGTGAAGACAGGTGCTCCTAATGCAGGATTCTTCACTAAGAAGAATGGAAAAATCAAGAGACATAAAGCAAGCAAGCAGTTGTTAAGCAATATCAAAGAGAAGAAATGAAATATGATTACAACTTGGCTTCTAAGTCAAGTCAGAAAAGAACTCCTGGCAATGGCGCATATCAATACTGATGAGAGACTTTCAGGTGTTATCTTAAAGATTGTGGTTCTTCCCTTGTCCACTGTTGCAGTTATGCCATCATGGAAAGTCACAAGATTGGTCAGGCAAGACTTACCCTTGGTGAAGCTATGCTAGTTGTCTTGTATCCCCTCCCTGTCTTCAATGTGCTTTACCATAGTTTCCAGGAGGATCTGTTCCATGATCTTTCCCAGCACAGAGGAAAGGCTGACAGGTTGATAGTTCCCTGGCTCATCCTTTATATGTTTCTTAAAAATGGGTTTGTAATTGCCTTTTTTCCAGTCACCAGGGACTTCACCTGGCTGCCATTACTTTTCAAATATTACTGAGAGTGGCTTGGTGACTACATTAGCCAATTCCCTCAGGACTCTGCGGTGCATCTTTTTGGGACCCGTAGACTTATGGATGTTCTGGTTTCTCAGGTGGTTGTGAACCTGATCTTTGCTTACAGTGGGAGGGACATTGCTTCCCCAGTCCCTTCCTTTCAAACCATCTACTTGAGGGCTGTGTGATGAGCAGTCATCTGAGGCAAAATATGCTGTTGAGTACCTCAGCTTTCTTCTTGTCTACTTACCTGAATTAAGTGGTGGAACTGCTTGTTTAAATGCTATTTATCTGAAAATGTACTCTTTATTTATGTGTTAAAGCTTTCTTCTAGAAGTATCAAGTCACTAATTGCATTACTATGCAACAGAGGAGTCTATGACAGTTTCCTGTAACAGGGAACAGTACTTAAAACATTTGTTTTTCTAGCTGAAGAATCTGAGTCATTGTAATGACTCCGACAGTCTGTCTAGCTTTGCGCTGTCATGCTAAAAGTGATAAATAACAAGAATATGAGAAGAGGACAAGTGCTTGCTGGAGGCTGAGGGGATATCATTGGCTAACAGTTTAGTTATTTCAAAAACAATGCCTGAGGAATTCCTCGTTACACACATTCAGTCACTTCAAGAACCCATGCAAAATTTTAGCATTGACTGTTTCCTAGGGTGAGATGCTCACAGCTTAATGCACGGTGTTTGAAGAGTCACTACCTTTTGTCTGTTTTTGATATGCTTTCTGAGATTTCACTTAATGGCCTCTAGTTTTGGTACTTCAAGAAGACTGGGAACCATTTACCTTTCCCTTGCATGTGTGGTTTCACAGATCTCAATTTCACCTTCCCTCTCAGTAGTCTTTATTCCAGACTAAGTTGTTCTAAATTTTTCTTAATATATGTCTATGTAATGTCTTGGGAAAGATGAGGAGCAAGCTGTGGAGTGGTATTGGTGTCTTCTCAGCAAAAGAAAGTCTGATGTAGGTAGACATTCCCCAGCTGTCAGCAACTCCCAATGCTAGCATAGTTGTATTTATTTTCTGAAGCTTGACACAAGGTTTTCTCCAGCCCATGAGCTTCCCAGCTTTCTCATTGAGAGAGTTCCTCTGTATTGTTAATCTACCATCTCTGAGGAATCACTGAATCCTATTTTCCAGTTTCACAGTGGTGATCTTTGCTCTATAGACTTTTCTATGAACAACAATAAATGTCTGGTTACAATTAATTATGTCATCAGAGTGAGAATTCCATCTAGAGATGGAATGAGATATCAAAAGTAAACAAAATGAAGCTTCACTCTATGCTTGGAAACAAGATACCTTCTCTAACGTCCTAGTCAAAATCTACCTCTCCTTTTCTCCTACTTTTATATGCTTTTCTTCCTCCTTTGATATGTCTTTCCTCCTCCTTAGATGTGCTTTAGCTTGCATATTCCTTCATTTTATTCATAGTGATCATATCTAGACTAAATCTTAAATCTCTTACACTCCGGTACTTTCTCTATTAATTGCTACAACAGAGCCGTTTTTTCTAAATATGGTTCTTCAGTAGCAGCCATAGTTAGGGACTGGGACTTAGTTTGTATTTTTCTTTTCTAATCCCTGCATGATGAATGTGAACAGCTAAAACTAATGGTGAGTTTTGTAAACAAAGAGTACGCCAAGTCTATTGATCTGTTACAGCTTATACTTCAATAAGCTAAATTGTGAATCACTAAGACTACTGAAATGAACAGGAGCTTTCCGACAATCTTTCTGCTTATGGCAAGATAGAATTACTTCTATTAACAGTAGAATACATTAGAAAAAATGTGATTTATTTTTATTTTTATTTTGCATTGGATTGGATGTACGATTATTAAAAAATGTCTTTTGGGAAATAATGGCAGCTTCATATTTTCTTTTTTCATTCAGCAAAAACCTGTGATGCTCTTTAGGAGGAAAGGAAATGTAATTACATTGCACAAGCTCAACCAGGAAGTACCACAAGACAAGATGGATGAGGGCAGCAATAATGAGATACTCAGCTGTATGCTTCTAGGTCACTAACTTAAGTATGATCCAGGTCAATACTGCCTGAAATTTCTTGCAAATTGATAGTTGTTTAGTGGTTAAACATGAAATGAGTTGGCATTTCCCCTATTACTTTGTAATTTCATTATCTTTAATTTTTGAAACTGAAATGACATATATTGCAGAATTTAAAGCAACTACTGGTATAGCTTCTGCTACTATTGGATGGGTGCCAAGACTGTCAAAGAAGCCATTCTCTCAGGAAACACTGTCTGCAAAGCTTGACCCTGCAGCTAGATCCTAACAACCCTGCAGAGTTGGGAATTTTTCTAACTGATTGGATAATCAACTCCCATTTCCAAGGGGAGACATCAGTAGACATGAAATTCCTTTTTGGAAAGTGTGTAGATAAGATCCCTGCAACTGTTTTATCAGGGTAGGTGCCATATGGACCACCATTTTGTATGATCCCCTTTAAGGGCACAAAATTTGTGAGTTCAAAGCTCTGGATGCTGTTTTCATAGTGCAAAACCTGGTTGTTCTCAGAGCCCTTTATTCACACAGGGTTTTCAAGACTTCCAGGTATCTGTCTACTCTGTCTGCTAGGAGTCTGTGCATGGTTTCTTCCTCATCCTCTTTGTATTCATCAAAGGTTACCAGGCTGGTGATGTTTCAAATAAAATTGTTTTGTAGGAAATTTTCAGTCCAGCGGTTCTCCCAGCATTCTGTGTTTCTATTGTCTGTATGAAGCTCTAATCTCTCTGAAACTGAAGATCCCAGACGATGAATGAATACAAAGTAGTGGAACTATTATGGTGCATGCTAATCTTCTTGGCTCAAACACTTCAAATTTTTTGATATATCACATTCTCTAGCCATCATCTGTTAACTATCTATTTTTGCTAGCTATTTCAATTGTGAGTTCTTCCAGGCGTAGATGACTGCCTCATTTTTCATGCTCAGGACTTTTAAGAACCTCTATAAAATAATAATTGTCCTTGTTACTCCATTCAACGGAAGTCTTGTGGCAAAATTGAAAGGAGGTTCTATTCTAGCTTTGTGCTCCAGCTCTGGCAGGGAGAAGTTCCCAACCCTTTCTGTTCTTTTCATCCAGGCATATTCCATTTACTCAGACCTTAAGTAGATTAAATGACCCTTATCTAGCATGACTAAAATACTTAAAATAGGTAATGCAATCACTTTCAGCAATAAAAGTGTATGAAAGAGACAGAAGGACAATAGAGGTAAGATAATTCTTTTTAACAACAAAGAACTAATGTCTAACATGAAATTTACATTTTCCTAATCTGATTTGAGAGAATGTTTTCTCTAAGGCCTTATTCAGGTGCAATCTGGATTTATAAGTTCCTCAGAACTACTGTTTACTTCTCACAGGGGTAATGAATACATTGACTTACTGATATCTTTGTGATGGAATTTTTGGGTAATAAAAAAATAAATATAGGGCCATCGGTTTAGAAATATTCTGCTCAGGTAGTGTTGACAGAACAGTTCTGGTCTCCTCTAGCTAGCTAGCTTAGATAAGAAGGGATGGTCCTTTTTGCCCAGAAAGTATTCTACAGTTCTCAATATGGCTGGAGTCACAGAATCACAGAATCACAGAATTGCAGGGG
>WBMW01001880.1:17631-31041 GCA_013396635.1 Penelope pileata | reverse complement strand
CAGCCTGTCCAGGTCTTGCTGAATGGCAGCACAGCCTTCTGGCGTGTCAGCCACTCCCCCCAGCTTCTTGTCATCAGCAAACTTGCTGAGGGTGGACACTAACCCCTCATCAAGGTCGTTGATGAAGACATTGAACAAGACCGGACCCAGCACCGCTGAGTCCCCAGGCGCTGCAAAGATGGTGGTGAGGAGGGGTCAGTGCTGTCTGATGTGTACCTTTGGTGCCATCCTGTGTTCCAGTTGTGGCATGTGGCTTGGGCCGTTTGACAGAGCTGTCCACCTGTGTGCCTCTGCCTCACCTGGGCAGCACGTGTAGTGGCCAGTGACCTGTTATGGCACATCTCAGACTCATGCGTGCTCTGCCCTGTCCTCACATAGCCAGTGCCCTGCCTGCTAAGTTATGTATAAAGAAGTCAAAGCTGATCAAAGATCAGAAATTCGGGTGTCACCTCTACTCCGATGTGCCTTTCATTCTTTCACGAAAAGACAGAGCATTAAGAAACAAATTACTGGGAGAAAAAAAAAAAAAAAAGCCAGAAGACAGCAAAGAAAGTGTTGTCCAACATCTATTTTTCTTGAAACTTTAAAATGTGCATTTTTTTCTAAATTCATATGCTTATCATTGTCAGAATATTGACCTGTAGAGTTCAAGACTAATTCAATTGTACTAAAATTTAATCACTTGTTTTCTTCTACCCTATATGGGTAATGCAATATATTGTTTTGAATTTGCTGCAAATCCCAATCTGCAGGTACATTCAAGCATTTATGAGAAACACTAATTCTGATCTTATTGATAAGTGTTCTGATTAATAGTTCTACTGAAGAACTTAACATAGCTGTAATCAGAGTTCTTCTGAGTAATTCCAATGAAATACAAGTCAATTCAGGAAAAACATAGACATATAAAAAAAAAAAAAAAACAACCTCTTCATCTCCATTTTCTCATTAGCAAGTGATGATAATTTACTGTTATATTTTGTTATCTTCTAGAAGAAAAAATGTATGTTTCCTAAAGAATAAAGAAAGTGAATGAGCAAGTTTTGCAGGAGTATTTTGTTGACATCGATGATAAATACTTCAAAACTTTAATTCATTCAGCTTTATGAATAAACCACTAAAAAAAGATAACTCAATCTTTTGAAAACCAGAACCTTTAGAACAAAAAGGAAAGATGCCATAGTGTAATAGGCAGTGCTCTTTGAATATGAGTTGTTGTATTTATCAAACAAGCAATGAAATAGATAATAGGGAAGGTGCAATTATCATATTAGTGATGAGCGTAGTGTAGGTCATGAATACTTTCCTGTGAAAGAAATGCAGTATTTTGTTAAATGTTCCGAAAGAAATTATAAACTACATGTCACTGCTCTGTATTGTTTCTGCATCTGATACGTCCCTGTTCTAAGCCATTCACCTTCACAAGAAAGACGGTAGGGAAACTTAAAACAGCCATGCCATTACCTTCAGAAGAAACTGTTCCCAAATTTACAAGCCAAATGCTGGAGAAAATATCAGGGAGCTGATGAATATAGGAAACTGGTGGGGGGGATATGCAGACGCTAAGAATGGTGAGAAAACACCAGGGAGGTTGAAGGTGATGAGATGGAAAAAGTGGTTTTACTGAGAATAAAAGAGAAAGAGGAGTTACTGAGGAGAGCAAATCTGAATGTGTCTTTTTAATACAGTGAAACTTCACATCTTTTCCCTAAGAAAAGAAATAGCAAAAACTCATTCTATTAATGATTCATGGTACATTAAAAAAAAAAAAGTAAGATTGCGCTTCTCAAAGACAGTGAGCAGCTGTGCTCTTGGAATTATTTAAAATGCTGAAAGTTATATTCAAATGGTCCTATGTAGTCAAGTAATGGTTCTATTTGTATTAAACATAATGTTCCATTGATAGATGCTATTTAATTTTATGCCAAAAATTTGTGTAGACAAGATGAAGAGCCTAGGCATTCTTCTAAAGAGAGAAGAAGGATGAAAAGACAATTGTAACAATGTGCACATTATAGCTCTAAGAATAATTCATTATTCTCTTGCTGACAAAATAGAGAAATCTTAAAATACTTCTCCTGTCACAGGAAAAAAAATCTTACCAGAATTACAATCCCAAAAGATTTTGTTTTGATTGAATTTTCATCGTCTGGTTTTAGATGAAAACATTCAGTCTAGTGCTAGCAGCTGTAGAGGATTATTCAGTGGAGGGGAACACCTGAGACAAGGCAGTGAGATTAAGGGAGATCACAGTAAGATAGGTGGGGTGGTCAGTGGTGATTTATGCAAGTTGGAGAGATACAGAGAAAATCAGCAGGCAGAAGAGAGCTAAGAGTATGGAAAGGAAATGTCACTAAGATGTTCTCAGGGAAATTTCAAGGAGTTTATTTTCTTTTCACCATCACTTTGTCCTGACAGACTCTTACCTTTCCTTGGTACCTACTTGACCTTAGTCCATGTAAGATGTCCAGTGTAGCTTTTTTGAATGTTTAGGGAACAAAGTAGGCAAGGCCCTCACTATGGAGAGAACCATGAGACTGAGGGCGTGCCTTAGGGCTGCGGTGTGCACCAAGTCCTGGCTTAGCTCATGGTGCTGCCACGATGTCTTCAGTGAGAAGCTGTCTCCGGGTTTATTCAATTTTCACTTTTTTTTTTTTTTTTTAAAGTCAGAGCAATCATTGTCTAAACTATACATTAACATTGAGCAAAACGCAACAAAACACACATTTGCAATTAGGCTGTTGGACTTCATCTTTTGACTTGGTTATTCCTGCTCTGTCAGGTTCTCACTGTAGATACAGATTGGTTTGGTTTCTAGAGATGAGATATTGACTATTATTTTAGCTGGCAAAGCAACCCACACCCTTTTTCAATCTGTTTAATGCATCATCTTAATTCATTTTGAGAGTGCCACCGCTTATTTGTTATGTCTGGAATATATTTTAATCTTTCCAGCTCACTATTCCACTCCTCACTCCCTCACTCCTACCTCAAAGAGGAGAAAGAAACTCCTCAGAAGTTTTTTATACTGACTTTTATTCCTGCTGCTTACTTTTAGTTGGAAAAATGAGCATAATATTGTTTATATAGAACTTTTACTGGTGTTCTTCACACATTTACAGAAATGAGGAAGTAAGTTTCCAGTTGCTGCTCTCTTAAACAGGAGGAATTATCACCTTTTATAGTTGTAGAAAATGAGAACCTGTGAGATTAAATGTCCCTGGAGAAGATATGGGAGGTGAGAAGAGCGCTTCTTTTCTGTTTTCCACTTTTGCATTTTATGGATCAGTACTCTAGCTTGCTTAAGCCACTGTTATTTTCCTATTTTTTCTGACATACTAATGCTCTATGTTGTCTATGCTATTGAAAATGCAAATGTTGTGTCAGTGATTGAGATCAGCAAATGCATAACTGCTGATTTCTGAGCTAGGACTTAACTCCCAGATATTATTAGAATTAGAAATTCTACTTTTTTTTCCGTACAGGACGTAATGCTCGCTTCAATTATTCCTGAACAACATGTCAACTCTAAAGACTTTCTGCTGTGGAGCTGGGAAAAGAGGGAAGTAAACAAACCAGGTGAGCATTGGTGAAGTTCTTGACAACTAGAATAAGAAACTATGTGAATAGGAGGCTGACAATGTTACTGGTTTACAAGATGCCACACATTCAGTGTTATAGTCTTGAAACAGTGTCTGCCCCCCCATGATGTCCAGTGTAAGGACAGAGGGAGGTTCCTGCAGTTAAATACAGCTCATCCACAAAGGAGACAGAGATGATCAAGCAGATTTAGGGAGAAATTTGAATTACCATTTAAGAAATGGGCTCACCAAACAAAGTTTGGCAGATAACATTGGATAAAGTATCTTTGTAGAAAGATTAAATTCTACCCTGAAGACTGAGATTTTCGCCCTATCATACAGAATAATAATAAGAAAAAAATACCAATGAATGAGATCGCAGAACTGAATCTAAATTGAAAACTTCATTGAATAAGCCACAAATGTACAAGGTGCATCAACAAATTCTTAGGTCTAATGCTCTGCGTTATTGGTATATTGTATAATTTTAAACATAATGAATCCCTGATTTTCTTTTGTACCTCAAAATTCTACTGCAATATAAGTAATAAAGCAAGGTAAATATGGTCATGATCTCCCATCAAATTATTTTACTAGCGTCAGTAACTTGCCTTTCTCACTCAGCTCAATGCAAGAGTGAAAACAATATGAAGGAAAGTTCTCTAACTCTATACAACACTATTTTAAAGGTGTTATAAGATTATCTAAAGACTCAACTGGTGATCAAATCAAATGGAATGCTTTGTGTTTATTCCTTACATTCTTATACTGTGAAAATCTGTGAATTTTAATCAGCTTATGATTTTTTTCTTTGATTAAAAGCATTGAGAATTTTATTTTGTGAGTGTTGTTGCCATTACTCATGACTAATTATTATAAGAATACATAAGGTCAGGATAATTATACTCTTAAGAGAAGATTTATTGCCTTGATTATATTTTCTTATGGCTAGTTAAATAATTTTGTAACTTGAAGTTTTAAATATTTTAATTTCTGTAGCTGAATTTATTTTCTAAACAATTTATTGTGGCAGTAAGCTAGCTGCTAATAAAAAAAGTACCTGGAAATGCTCTTCTGCAGCTTAGCTATTTATGGCTCTTCTTATTCATTGCAAAATTTATTGATTGTGAATAGAGAAATAGTTTTCTTGCTGAGATATGAATTTTGTATTATCACCAATAGTTTCATTTTCATGTTAATTTTCCATAATTTACAATGTTTGAATGTCCTTCATCTTTGAGGAAAGACTAATTCATAAAAATTGAGATTTAGATGTATTAAGCAGATCCCAAATCCTCAAATGTCGTGTGTTTACTCTTGAAAAAATCATCATCTTTCAGATGCCTCAGAACAACAACATTCAAAGTCATCAAGAATGAATAAAATCTTTGTTTTTTCAGAGGCGTGAAGATAAGAAAATTATAGCAATGAACAAACCCTCAAAGTTCAAGAATTTGTGGTTTAGCTTGAACTAAGGAACAAGAAAATTTGATTGGTAACTGAGGCCAAAATCAGTTCCAGTAGTTGGATAAGTGAACGTCCAGAACACAATTGATCAGAGGACCTACCCTATCAATCTTATCTCAAGGTGCCTATGTCCACATGAGGTACGTTTTTAAGTCAGGATTTTATTTTATTTTTCCAGTGGAAACAAATTCTAGAAAGTTGTAGACCTATGTGTATTATTTCTACCATCTTTTCCTTTAGGAGAAAAACAACGCAGTTGTACCCTTGGAAAAATCATTAATAACTTTCAGAAGTTTCTAAAGAACTTTTCATGTTACTCCAAATTACTTGTATAAAGTTCCTATGTTGTAGCAGGATTTAAGTTGTGTATTTGTGCTATAGATGTAGAATGACACGCAAGTATTACGTTCAGCTAACAATGATTCATGTGCACAAGTATTGAGGTTAATACACGAACCTTGTGCTTGAAAACTGGTCTGCAATTTACACCACAGACATTGCAGTTAGTGACTGCTGTTTTAATATGTAGTTACATATAATACAAGTTGTGGGAACATGAAGTCATAAGTAACTTATAAGCAAGGTTAAAGATAAACAGAAAGGTGTAATAGCTGGAATTTGGCTAAGTGATTTTAATTCTTTTAGGCTTTAGTAGCAGCAATGCTTTTGGTTTTTGTCCATCTGGGTTGTTCAAATTTTGAAGTATAGAGTCTTAAAATCCAGGTGCAGAAGTTTAGAATCCAGGTACAGAAGTGAATATATCTGTGCTACACAATACATACAAATGTCATATCTGCAAGTGGTAAAAGTGTAGGTAAAAGTGTACAAAAATATTTTTGGCTGCTCGTAGAGAGTTACTTGATTTACACTAAAAACACAATTGCTCTTCTATACAGTCAGGATTATTCTTTCTTGGTTGACACGCTGCTCTGCAAATTCCATCTATATTTTTCTTGTCAGGCATTACATTTTTCCTTTTCTTCTCAGTGAAAAAGCTTCCAGGGGCAAAAGAACATATGTCATCATTTTTTCTTATACTACTAGCGTATTGATCATTCTTGATAGCCATCATAGAGAGCAGTACTGGATGTGTGTTCTTTTATTACTTTATATTCTTTTATTACTTTATACTCTTTTATTTTATGTGTTCTTTTGTTACTTCAGCCTGTCCTAATTGAATTGCAACAGGTACCTCTGCAATGATTATTTTACCAAATAACAGAGCAAATAATTACAGGTTTTCTTGCAGAATTTACTCTTCAAGGAAATTACTACTACAGGCTGGCTTGAGGCTAGATGAATCAACATAATAAGCTTTATACACTGCTCTTTTCTGAGATCTTCCTCAGTTTGGCTGTCAACAGTTTTTGACCTGAGAATGTCATGAACATTATGTGGATTATGTGAACTATGCTTCATTCCCCTAATGATCTTTGTGGCCCTCCACTGGACTCTCTTGAGAAGTTCCCTGTCTTTCTTGAACTGAGGAGCCCAGTACTGGACACAGCGCGCAGCGCTCCAGATGTGGCCTCGCCAGTGCAGAGTAGAGCAGAAGGATCACCGCCCTCGTCCTGCTGCCCATGCTGTTTTTAATCCATCTCAGGATGTCACTGGCTTTCACAGCCACGAGGGCACACTGCTGGCTTATGGCCAGCATGTTGTCCACCAGGACACTCAGGTCCTTCTCTGCAGAGCTTCGTTCCAGCAGGTCATTTGCTAACCTGTATGATTGCATGTGGTTATTCCTCCCTGGGTGTAGCACTCTACATGTGCTCTTGTTGAACCCCATAATGTTCCTCTCTGCTCAGCTCTCCAGTCTGTCCAGGTCTGGCTGAATGGCAGCACAGCCTTCTGGAATATCAGCCACTCCTCCTAACTTTGTATCATTAGCAAACTTGCTGAGGGTGCAGTCCTTTCCTTCATCCAGGTAATTGATGAAAATGTTAAACAAGACCAGACCCAGTACCAACTGCTGGCGAATATGCTAGCTACAGGCTTCCAACTAGACTCTGTGCCACCGATCACAACCTTCTGAGCTCTACTAGTCAGCCAGTTCTCAATCCACCTTACTGTCCACTCATCTATTCTGTACTTCCTAATCTTACTGGTGAGGCTGTTTCAGGAGACATTGTCAAATGTCTTGATGAAGTCCACATAGAAAACAGCCACTGCTCTCCCCTCTCCTATCCAGCTGGTCATGATATCATAAAAGGCTACCAAATTGGTCAAGCATGATTTTTCCCTGGTGAATTCATGTTGACTACTCCTGTTAACCTCCTTTTGTTCCACTTGCTTGGAGATGACATCCAGAATAAACTGTTCCATCAACTTCCCGGGGACAGAGGTGAGGCTGACTGGCCTGTAGTTGCTCAGATCCTCTCTCTTGCCTTTTTTGAAGACTGGAGTGACACTGTCTTTCCTTCAGTCCTCAGTCTCAGTCCTCTCCTTCTCCATGACCTTTCATAGATGCTAGGGAGTGGTTTGGCAGTCACTTCTGCCAACTGCATCAGCACTTGTATGTGCATTCCTTCAGGGCCTGTGGATTTATGCGTCATGAGTTTGCCCAGATGATCTCTGACCAGATCCTTGTTGACCAAGGGGAAGTCTTCCTTTGCCCAGACTCTGTCTCTTCTCTCCAGGGTCTGGAATTCCCAAGGGATGGTCTTAGCAGTAAAGACTGAAGCAAAGAAGGCATTCAGTAGCTCCTCCTTCTCAGTGTCCTCCATTATCAGGGTACTCACCTCCTTCAACAGAGGGCCCACATTTTCCCCTGTCTTCTTCCTTTTTCTGTGTATCATCATGTAAAATTTACTTTCTTGAAGTGTTTAAGTAAATTGTTCAGGTGCTCATGAGAAATGATAATAGTATATGGATCCAGACTGTGGGACATGGAAAACCTTTAACTGAAACGTAACCCATCACATATTTATTTTTATTCGTATGTATACATATTTGAGGATATTCTAGCTACTTGCCTTGCTAAGGTAGTCTGATGACATAAGCTAATTATTTTTTGAAATAGAAGAGATTTTAAGTCCATTTCTGTAGCTGGAAGTTTTATTTTTTGTGAAAGGGACAGAGAAGTTTATCCAAATTAATCCTATCGGTGTGCAGGGTTAGAATCTTATTCCTCAGGTGGAACGGGATTTAGGAACAAGAAAAAAACCTGCAAATTTCAGAGTGGTACTGCAAAGATGAACACTTTCAAAGGATATGCCAGTATATCATAGATACATTTCAGTTGGAAGGGACCTTTAAAGATCATATAGTTACAATCCCTCTGCCGTAATGGTATGATCCAGATAAAATGAGACTGAAGAGAGCACAATGTGAGATACTTTGCCTGAAAGGTCCAAAGTTGCCTAAATAATGAGTATGCTGAGTTATCATGAAAATTAATGAGCATCTCTAATACAAATCTCTGAAAACCTATTTTTTAAAATATTTCATCATGTGCTTTATTGACTCTTTATAGTCAGTGAAAGACTGCCTTTTCTACTTGCTGGTACCTGAGGGTGAGTCTGAAGTTGGTTATGCCTACTCTGCAGGTCAGTCACATTAATTTAGAAGTGAAACATGGGTCTCAGGAGACTAAATCAATAAGCATTTAACACAGGGTATATTTTTTAGCAAACTGACTGTCACTGTTCAGGCATATAACAAAAACACTAAGCCACTTTCATCATTTGGTGCCATTTGATGTGAGTTAAAATATAATTTTTGAAAACAGAAACACCTATTCCTTTGCAGAACTGATTGTGTAGAGTTAGATAAATGTTGTTTCTCCAAGGTATACAACTGCAGTTGAATGACAGTTTCTAAAGTGTCCATATCCCAGTGGCTTTTGAAAGGGATTTTGCTCTTTAATCATCCATGTGTTCTTGAAAACTTGACCATACTATGCCTAAATATAATTGTAGGGTAGGTTTCCTTGTCATTATTCCTCCAATTGGGAAGCTGTCACAAAATGCTGTGTTCAAAAAATTATCCTTTTAATTACCAGCCTAATATTATTTATGGCCAATTCCACTGCCAATGTCATAAAAATACATTTGAAGTTGTACTGATTGTTGTTGTGAACTGCTTTTTTCCCAACTGGTTTGTACCTGAGCAAGTTTACAGAGTAATTAAATGTTTTTGTTTTACTAAACAACATTCTCCTCCAGCTTGCCTATAGCTTATTTCTGGGCATATTGACCAATTATAGACCTCTTCTTGGGACATGTAAACTAGCTGTTATTCTTCCTATCCGTTGAACTATCATGGGTTGATGGGAAACAGCCACTGCTTTTTTAAAGAGAGAAGGACCAGTCATTCAAACAAAAGTGTATAAAACAATAGTTTTGAATACTAGTTTCTCATAGACATTTGGGCATAGACAGCTAAATGGATGGGAGATGAAAGGGGTGAATTTCAGGCGTATGCATTCTTCCATTCATCATTTTCTATTGATTAATAGAGGCATCCCACAATTTAGCATGCTGGAGCTCAGAATCACATCTGGCTCCCCACCTTTTGATTTATGGAGAGTTCAAGCCCTTACTGCATCTTTATGAATTTGATTTATGGAGCTGTGTATCTAATTTTTGTCATTATACTGGATATAAGAATGTATGAAATCCTATTGGGATCTCACCTCAGTGTGTGGGGACCCACATTGGTTATTTGATTCTTCCATAGTGAAAGCCGTTGCCATATGCTTCCTATTCTCTTTTTATTTGTGTCCGAGTAACTTTTCATTGTTTTATTTGTCTCACCTTAACGCTTCTCTGCTTCTCATCTACTGTTGATCAACTGTTGATCAACGTAGTTTTTTATTTGTAAAGATTTCTGTTTCTCTTTTATTTCCTGGAATGTTTCCTCAGGGAATAATCCATTTAGTTCAGTCTGTAGCCTTGCTTACAGAATGAACGTGGAAATTGATAAATTAATTTGAGCAGAGTCACGGAGGTTAAGTATTTTGAATTTTATTATTTGATTGTATGGCCTTGCGCAGATTGCTCTGCTTCACAAGAGAAAAATGTATCCTTAAACTGATGATAGTATATTTGGAAATGGGGGAATCATGAGACTAAAGTAATGACTCTTCAAAAGCTAACTGAGAATTTTCACATGCAAAGGAGTATTCAAAATTCACTGATTCCGTCAGATAATTATAGCTAAAATTTATTTTTTTCTAACGATTGTTCATATACTTGTTGGCATTTTTTATGAAAGTATTCTGTGCCTTGCTTATGATGAAATTGCAATAAGATTTGTGCAATTAATTCTGTTTAGAAAACCCCAGCCTTTCTACTATGTCAGAAAGTACTGCAGCAGTCTCCTAGAAGGTTGCAGTGTTTATAATTATAACTTAATTATGCAATGTTCATAATGCCATGATTCAACAAATACAATTTAAAACATAAAACATTTCATTCTAGAGTTTCTGAAGTTTCTCTTTCTTTTATAATGCCTGTTTTAATTTGTGGATTGAAATGACATTGAGAAAGCCAAGTTCCTTTGGAAAGCACATACTTGAGCAAATGAAAAGGCTTGGAAAAATCTATTATGACTGAGTTCTAGTTTTTATGTGTTCATAGGTCAAAATAGGTCAAAACAGATTTATACCATGGCTGTTCAGTGCAGGATTCACCTCATGGTTACCTTTAGATTAAGTACAAATTTATGTTCTGTTTACAAGGCATTGCAATGAAGGAGAGATCAATAAAATGATGGGGGAGACAACTGTATGGAAAGATGAAAAAACTTGGTTGCCATTCTTTTTGCTGGTTATAACACTTAGTTTTCTATCAGTCATTTAGAAATAAGAAAAATAACAAAACCATTACCATGAAAATTGAACTCATAGGATTGGTGCTGCTGATGGAAATGATGTCCATATCAACAACCTTTGGCAAACCTTGAAACAGATCATAGCAGAAGAGTTGATCTTAGGATGGAAAAAAATTAATTTACTTCCACTAGCAGTGTAGACATCCTCTTCAGTGTGTGAAGGTCCAATAAATGCCATTCAAAAAATGTCAGGAGGGACAAAGCAGTCCCCTGTGTGATTCTGCAGTGATCTGGAGGGCCATCAAGCATTATCCACGTCGAAAATCTCACTCAAACCCAGAGAAGGACTCAGTAAATCTAACCTGTCTGAACCATCTTGGTCCAGCCCTAGCCCTGCAGGCAGCATAGTTCACAGGAATGTCTGCTCTCTGCAAGAAAATGAAATGGCTTTTGCTGATTTGTCTGGTTATTTTCACTGAGACAAACAGAAATATCTCTGGATGAGATTTTTTGTAGCACATGAAGGTAATTATGCTGCTTCCAGACTGTGCTAGTGTTCCTGCACAGCACTGCATTGTGCTATGCTGGATGTATTAGCTCAATTTGTATCTTGCTCTGCATTCTCTGATGGTGCTGATCTTTATATCTTATAGATACTATTTATGTTCATTCCTTTTACTTTTATACCATCTGTAAACAGTAGTAAAAAAGAGAAGAACAAAAATGACATTATTTATTAGTCCATATAAAACCTGTAGATTAAATATTTCCTTTAAAAGTAGGAATTTGAGATAAGAGAAGTTCAGTGCGTAGTCTTTAACTGTACTCGAGACTGAGATCACTCATGCTTAAGATTATTTCAATATAATGGATTTAAACACCAAAATACTGCAGTATCTTACATAATTCTTTATCTTAGATACATTGTATTGAGAACTATTTGCCATTGATGAGAGAAATTACTTGCTCCCACATAGTTTTCACTGTACTACAGATAACATGGCAATTTCTAAGAATCTGCAGTGGTGAAAGAAATTTGGATCCGTTTCATTATAGCCTAATCATCTTTAGAGCTGCTGCCTCTGGCTGAAATACGGTGCAAATATAATTATGCTATATATAGGAAAGTATATATTATAAATATAATTGACTGTTAACCTAATGCTTTAGAGTAATGGCTTTTTAAAATAAATACAAAAATAAATTATAGAAATATAGATTTGACAAATCTATTATTGAGTTATGTTGTATGGCTGGGAAAATCTAAGTATGTCCTTGGAGAACTGGACTTAGAAAGAGACTTTGGAGAAGACAATGGTAGCATGAAATGAGCAATGCAAGCAGAATGAGAGTAGCAGTCTAAATGGCTCCTGTCCCTCAGAGTGGCCACTGGCCATTTGGAAAGGTAGATCTGAGAAAGAGCAGCAAAAATTATTCTGGTAAAAAATTTCAGAGGTCAAGTATATGTGGTACAAAAAATTATATATTCCTTTTGAATTAATTAAGATGACTGACTGATAGTTTTACCATATATCCTTTGCCTTGGAGCATGAAAATCTTGATAACCTGCACTTATTTACACTTTATCTCCATGTAAACCTCGTTTTTATAGCCTTCTCCCTTCTGTAGGCTATGGAAGCTGTATTAAATTTCTAAGCCTCTGAGTAGTCTCTGTTGTTTCTTGTTTGTTTGTTTTTCCCTAAGATGTGGAAAATTTTGTGTCTTAATTTATGGAGTTGCTAAATGCAGTTTTTCTTTGTTCCTTTCCTAACAACTTTTAGATTTTTATTCATGTAATGGCAGTTTGCTCAGCACTAAAACTTTCAGAAAACAGCCCTCATCCTGCAGGATGTCTCTCTGTGTGTTGAGTTTAATACAGAGCTTACCACTGCTTAGGTTTACATGAAGTTATTTGTTCACAGTTCTTTCTGCCATTGCAATGCTCAAATCACAAGATCACAAGCCTTTGATAAATCTTCATAGCCAGGTTTCATTGTTACTACTCTGCAGAGTCTTGGTACCATCAATAAGCTCTGCCAGCTCACTGATCACATATTTGAGCATATTGGATAGTATCAGTGCTGACATGGAGCCTCTGAGGGACACAACCATTGTCTGCTTGTGTGCCAATTTTGGAATCTTTTCATTTGGAGGTGCAACTCTGCAGCAGTACCTGCATGGATGTAACCTGCTGGAGCTGATGCCTGCAGCCCACACAAAGGACACGGCTCAGGAGTGCAGGCAAAGATGGAATTGGGTAATGTTATCAAAAAAAATAAATGCTAATATTGCATGAGAAACTTGGTCACAGCCATTTTGTGAAAAGAGCATTAGGGAGATGCTAGTGTGGGCATGGAAAATGTAGCAGTAATGCTAGGAAACCTGGAAGATTACAGCAGAGGCTGGTCTAGTTGAGCCTCTGAGGTTCCTCATAGCCTAAAACATCCAATGATCTTGGAAGCCTAGCAGTAATTTCTGTTATATAGCTTTGCACTACAGTACAAATGCTTTTTCTTCCCATGAGATGATGGCATGAAGCAAGAAATGCCCCATGGTACAGAGAACTGGAAAACTGTATGCTCACAAA